>RQTK01000439.1:190767-213490 GCA_003991915.1 Elysia chlorotica
AATAATAATAATAATAATAATAATAATAATAATAATAATAATAATAATAATATTAATAATAATAATCATAATCATAATAATAATCATAATCATAATAATAAAATGTCCATTGACTAGCCAAAGTCGTTTTATTTCTTACATTTTCAAATTTAGATCAGTATTACAATGCTTTTTTTTTAAAACCAATATCATCACATTTCCGTTCCTGATAACGTGTTTATCCCATTAAGAATGTGGAAAGCTTACATTTTGGAATATTTAGGGGAAGCGCGTGTGGCAATGGTTGAGTGACAGATCATTTTACTTTTTTTGCAGAACGATTACTGGACACAGCAGTTCCAGCAGCAGCAGCAGCAGCAGCAACAGTTAATGCAACTTGCCCAACACGGTCAGATGATCATACCACCACAGCAACAACTGCAACAACAACCTTCCCCTACCGTTGGCGTTTATTCAACAGCTTCTGCTGGTACTGCCATTGTGTCACAACCACAACCAAGTGTGGATCTCCGCTTTACGTCCATGTCAAATCAACAACAACAGCAACAACAGCAGCAACAACAATTTAACAACATCATGCAACCAAACTCCCTGATTCCTCAGAATATGTGGATTCAGCAACAACAGCAAGTTCAGTACACCCCCATGGTTCAGACAGCGCCGCAGCAGCAGCAGCAGCAACAAGTACCCATTCCGGGAACTTGGGCAGGATTTTCATCAGTCACACAACAACAACAGCAACAACAGCAACAACAGCAGCAGCAGCAAAACCTACAATCTCAACAGCTAGCAGTATATCCACCACAGATGCCCGGCCCTAACAACCTCGAATCTACACTCAAGACGTCTTTGCCGTTAGTGAAGCAAACAGGCGACCAGTTCACCGTTCCCCAGCCAAACTATTCAGGGTCCTATAGCGATACTCCCACAAACACCCCTCCCAGTTCTGATGGCCGAAATATCCCCATGGACGCCACAGCTATTTCCACATCTTCACAAAACGCTAACGGCTACCGGGACACGCCCCGTCCACCGGGAGACAACTCGCTGGTGCGAAGTCACGACGTTAACTCTTACGTAGATTCTATCTTGAATCTGCTAGAACCAGGTCCTCAAGTGAACGAAGCCTTGCCAAGCAATGTAGGAAGCGCGCCGGGCATTGTAGGCGATACCGTGGGCGCGTCTGTTAACGATACCATCTTTAGAGTATCGAATGATATCCGCCTTGCTGCTGCTAGGTCTGCCCAGAGTCAAGGGGCACAACCCGTACAAGATGGGCCTACAGGGGAGACAATCATTATCCCACCAGAGTCCCCAACGGCGCAGTCCGTGACGATATCCCAGCGTGAACTGCGGCAGCTTTCTCTCATCATCGTGGGCGTTCTCAAACTGAAGTACCCGGGCGCGGCTTCGCTTCCTTCTATAGCAGAGGTAGCCGCGGCCATCACGAACGCCCCGTCCCTTCTCTCTCCTCTATTGGCGGTGCAGGACTCGGGGGATTCCCCATCTCGTCCTGTGAGGAGCGCCTTTGATAGCACCTTGGGTTACCAAACTGTTCAGGGAAACCCCGATAACTCAACTACGTCATCCAACCACCGTCCTGTCTTTACTGCTCGCGCCGTTCTCCCCATCTGTCGCGGCGCCAAAGTACTTTCAGTCACCGTCCGATAAAAAAGCGGGGGATACAAGCACAGCGAGACACGAACAGCAGCAGCAGCAGCAACAACCGCTATTACCATCATCACCACCATCACCACCATCACCACCACCACCACCACCATCACAACAGAAACAACAACAGCCCCTAGATGCGGATTTGCCAGACGGCGGAAGCGGAAGTATCAAAGCGTCTGCGAGGGACGCAGCGCCCCCTGGACTTCCGGTTCCGGAGAGGTTGAGTGCGCCGATGCAGGCTCTCCTGGACGAGGTTCGCCGCCTGCAGCTCAGTGAGCATGCGCAGCTCGCAGAGAGGGGCAGACAACTCCGCCAGCAGCAAGACCTGCTCCTGACCCAGCAGGCCGCCAGTCTGAGGAAGCAGCAGAAGCAGCTGATGGAGTTCCAGGTGGGTTTGCTTCATTAAATAGCCATGCTTGGTGTCTCCAACAGCTCTAAGGGTTTTCACTCTGATCTAGATCTCCCCAAGTACAGGCCACGCCACCGAATTGACCAAGAGTGAACGCACTTTACATAACAATGGTAACAGTGACCTATCGCTTTAAACTAGTATGTGATAGTTAGGATAGAATGATACTCAGGCCCCTCTTTTTTCAGCCCACAAGCTCATTCGATCAACAAGGCAAACTGACTTAACTGTAACAAATACTTTTACGATATCGCATACTTTCATTCTAACGGACATGTTTGTTTATTTCGGTGACTTACCCTGGTGCTGACTTATGCTTCCAAAAACAACAGGTCAAACATTTTAGTTCAGCTTTAAAAAGAACCATCTTATTGAGATGTTAGTAGTAAGAACAGTTGACATAATAAATGTATTACGGTGGGCTAGACAAAAGATTAAACACATTTTATTTGAGTATTATCCTGTTGTATCTATGCTAGGAATTAAGTCGAAATAGAGCATTGTTACTAATCATGTAAACAAGTAACGTGTTTACTTTTGTCAATTTGGTGACTTCAAGTGTACTTCAGGAGGCCTTGATTTTGAGTGATTTCTGCCTTACTGCTCGTCAGTTTCACACTAGGCGTAGCTCATGAGATGTTAGGTGTTCAATTTATTAACAAAAGCTGTCATAAAATCTTTGATATTATTTTTGATAGAAGAATCTAAGCACTATTTCCACGTTCAAATCCATTATAAAAACTCGATATGCACACAGCCAAACTTTAAGGAGAATATTTTTGAGTGGAGCTGATGAAAGACAAGTTCTTATTGAAAGAGCTGTCGGTGATTCTAAAGCCATTTTATCAAAGCAAACCATTCGTTCATTTAACATGAAGAATTTAAAATCATTAAGAGTCATGAACCAATCTGTTTAAGGTAATGCTAGTGACAGACTGTTAATGTTTATTTAACAACCGCTTGTATAATTGCTTAAGTACAAGATGGTAGGCCTGTACCTAGTTTTATTTTCATTGCTTTAACCAGAAACAGTTGGAGGAGCAGCAGAATCTCTACAGGAACAGCATTCTCAGCGGCTCGACCAGTGACTTACTTAGGTCAATCATACGGGACGAGGTAAAAGGTACGTTTCTTTTTGAATGTATACTTTTAGCTATGTTTGAAGCGTACCTGGGGTAATGCAAAAGGTACGTTTGTTTTTTAATGCATACTTTTAGCTATGTTTGAAGCTTACCTGGGGTAATGCAAAAGGTACGTTTGTTTTTTAATGCATACTTTTAGCTATGTTTGAAGCTTACCTGGGGTAATGTAAAAGGTACGTTTCTTTTTAAATGTATAAGCTTTAATGCAAAAGGTACGTTTCTTTTTAAATGTATACTTTTAGCTATGTTGAAGCTTACCTGGGGTAATGCAAAAGGTACGTTTCTTTTTAAATGTATACTTTTAGCTATGTTTGAAGCTTACCTGGGGTAATGCCAGAGCTAATAAGTAATCTAAAAGCGAAGAAATTGATATCTGTTGCAAATCAATGACAACGAATGGAAGACTTCGGGCTTTCTGATTCTTATAATATTTATTGTTACGGCTAGTCGTAGGCTATGTTGTACTTACAGCCCTTGTAACATAATAGAGATGAAATTATCGTCATTTGAAAAAGATAAGTCCAGATTGAAAAAATATGATCAATGCACTTTCATAAAGTTTTGTCTTTAAAATGTAAACAAGTTTAACTATTAGGGGCGTAACATTCGCAATGGAAATGTTTTTTTCTATACAATTAAAAAACGAACAACCACATACGATTAAAGAAAACAAGATATGAATATTTTCTCTTTTCACCCCAATTCCATCTTCAACTACCTTCCCCCTTCTTGTTTCACATTTACAGACCAAGCAAGAGTCAACGGGAAAAGAACAAATATGCCCGCAACAGGCGGAAGTTTAGACAAAACAAACACTGGTCTTGGATTTCCTGCGTCGAATAATATCCCAAACAGAGCCTCAGATTTGCTAGGTCTCGGTGCAATAGAGGCCGCAAGAAAGCCGTTCGGTCGAGGAAATAACAACAATGAAGCGATGGTTGGTCTGCCTAATGGGGCGCGGAAAAGGAATTCGCTTGGAAGAACAAATGATGGCATAAGAGGCAGAGATGCTTCTGGAACATCCATGGCTAGCAGTACCAGTGAGTCCAGTTGGGGCTCTCCGTTGTCACCGCTTTCTTCATCTTCCTCATCTTCGGCATCGTCGATTTCATCCTCACGAAATTCTAGGTATTCTCCGATGTACTCATCATCAGCTTCTTCATCTGCATCATCTCCATCATCCTTTAGAGCATCCAATATTCCGTTCCCATCGCCTGCTGTGGCGTCATCTAGAAGTAGAAGCGAGGCTCAGGGGGCAGGGGGCGTGGCCAAAAGTTGGTCTGTCGCGTGGCAGTCTGGGATTGGGGCGTCAGGCGCACCAAGCTGGCGGCTTCCTAATCCGCGAAGCAACTACAACAGCAGGCCGAACTCGGGCACGTCTGTGTATAATCCGCGCCTAACAGGGCGAGACGTGGCCTTGGAGAAAACTCGCACGTTTTATAACAAGAGAGGAGAGATCTCGATCCCACGACCCAGCAGCAGTAGTAACAACAATAACCCTCTGGGTTTGAGGCTAGATACTCAGGTCGGGAACAATAAAATTCCCCAGAACGGCCCAACACTAGATGGCACTAGCTACAGTACTTTTCCGTTCACGCTTCCTACAAGGAGGTTGCCCTTCCTTAGAGCGGCAGGCAGGGAGTCAGGAACTGGAGCTAGTACTAATAGTTTCGCACCGACTCGCCAGTCTCCACAGACATCCGTTAGTAATTCCAATGGTGTCCAATCCTCCAGTGCTGCAGGCCAGGCAGATCCAATGTTATCCGCCCGGTATAGAAGTCGCGCAGCACCCTCAACCCGAAACAGCACAACGTCTAGAGGAATAGAGGCTAGTGGTGACTCTTTCGTGTCAGGTGGGAGGTTCTCTCTTCACAACCAGCGACAACAACAACGACAATCACAACATCAACAACCGCACTACCGATATCAGCAACAAAACCAACATCATCATCAAATTAACTCACGCCAGCAAAGACCTCAGCAGCAACACCAACTGCCAGGGTCTGAACAACGACAGTTACTTCCCGGGCAAACCCGCCAGCTCCAACGCCAGGCGACACAAGTGTCAGAGGCAGACCTGGCCGGCGCACAACTTGACCAGGCAGTCCCAGAGATCGAGGTCAGGGCCACTCCGGCCAGGCGACTCACGCCCGGGGGTCCGCTCCGTATCGGCCTGGACATCAATGTGAGGCACGGGGTTTACCCGATAGAGGAGCTCAAACAGCCCTCGGTCTAAAGACAATAATAGTTGTATAAACCTGATAGGGGCTTTTAAACAGGCGTCGGTTTTATGCCAATGATAATTATGTATAGCCTAATGAAGCCTCTCAAACAGCCCTCGGTTTAAAGACAATCATAATTGTATAAACTTGATAGGGGCTTTTAAACAGGGTTCGGTTTTAAGACAATAATAATTATGTATACCTTATAAGAGACTCTTAAACAGGTCTTGGTTTGATGGCAATGATAATGTATACCCTCATAGAGGCTCTTAAACAGAATTCGGTTTGGTGACAGTTTGCCTTGATCGAAACAGACTTAAGTGTGAGCTTAGCCAATTTACCCTCATAGAAGCTCTTGTCTTACACAGGGTTGGGTTTAAAGTCGAGTTGCCCTCATAGAAACTGACAGGCCTAAGTATGAGCTTAGAAAATTTACCGGATATAATCTCTAACACAATCTGTACCTCGGAATCTCTCAAACAGTCTCTATCTATATGTATATATTCTCTTAATTACAGTTCAGGCTGACAATGACAGACTAACATACTTCATTTGCTATTGGGTTGGCAGGCTAAATATGGAGGTGTAGCCATATGATACTGTGTGCCAGTTTTAAGACAAATTATCTTAAACAGGACTAAGTATGAGCTTAGAAAATGTACCGGATATAATCTATTACAAAAACTATACTGTACCTCGGAATCTCTCAAACAGTCTCTATCTATATGTATATATTCTCTTAAATATACTTCAGTATAAACTAACCCCGATATAACTCCTTAAACATATTTCAGTATAAACTTATCCGATAAAGGCTCTTGAACTAGTTCTAGAGTTACACTGATTTCAGGATAGAAACTATTAAACAGCCATAAGTTTGAAGTTATGCACATTAAAGTTTTGCTGGATAGTGTCTTAAACAGGCTTCTGGATAAACTTATTGGACTTAGCTATTTTACCCAACTGAAACTTAAACGTAACTGACGCCTCTCTACCTGATAAAATCTTAAATAGTATGATATCTTAAGCTACTTTACTAGCCTGAATTTTCAAAGAAGCAAATGATGCTGAATTTTCTTGGGTGCCTTTTCAGTCAGTTTTTTTCTCACCCATTTTCTTTGAAGTTAAATGCAATGTTGTAATAGTGGCAATGTTTAATGCTTGCTTTGTTATCAAAATTTAAAATCTTTATTAACAACTGTAATTATAATGTAAATAGAGCACACCCCTCTTAAAAACAAAGTACATTGTAAAACCTAGTGCATGTCACAGTCACAGTAAATGAAGTGCATCTGGATAATGAATATGATCAGGATGTACAGAAAACCCCTTGCTTGAACTGTACAGGATAATTAACCATACTCCGACATCTCGTGCTAAGAGCTGTTTGTTTGTTAATGGTACGTCAGCGCAGCAATGGCTATACACAACTTGTAGTCTTAAGGACTAAAACTAAGCAAGTCCAGAGCTGCTATTGAGTCAATCCAGTCTGCTACATGTATTAGAGCCGAAAATTGTAACAAAAAAAGTCCAGATTCGCTTTTTTTTTCTATTGGCTTTGGCAGGTGTGCTGAGTAACTTAGAGGAATTGAAAACAAAACCCACGTCTCTTAGTCTTACTGACAATCTTGATCAAACTTCTTCAAATCCACGATGCGTAAATAGCAACCAATATGTAAATGAATAATCCTTCCCTGCCCTGTCACAAACTTGACGAAGGATGTGGTACAGTTCAGGCTGACAATGACAGACTAACATACTTCATTTGCTATTGGGTTGGCAGGCTAAATATGGAGGTGTAGCCATATGATACTGTGTTTACTACATGTCTTGTAACTACTGTATATACTGTAAATGTAATATTTTACCCTGCTGTAGGTTACAGCTCACTTGATCTGCAGGTTCATGTATATAAAGCTACCAGGCAGAGGCTTTTAACGTTAAATGTTTTAATGTTTAATATTCATATCTCTGAAGTTCGTGTTCATAAATCATACAATGTATCATCACTCTTGAGGGAATGATTATGCAAACCATGCAAATGTACATGTAATCAGAATCTCTATAGTATTTTAGAAGCAAAGGAAAGTTAATTCCTGATATAAGGGATGCTTTCAAAAACAAAATAATTATACAGTTTTAAAATAAAATTAATGTATCAGACAGTTTTTAGTACAAACTCTATCGCTAAAATTTTTTTTGGAAAAAATATTTTCTGACTTTTTTTTCAAACTCTATAGGACTTCTTTTTTTGTCAAGAACTTGCCTGCAACATTTTTTGGGCAATAGGCCTATAGCTCACAACTTTTTTGTTACAAAGTTTACCGCAACATTTTGTTTTGTTTCAATGGTACTAAGCTCTCGCGTGGTTTTTTTCTTTTTTACCAATTTCTACGGCCAAAATTTTTTAAAATTTGGCCTATGGCAACCTTTTTGTTTTTCAAATAGACTCTACTGTTATTTTTATGTTTCAAGCTCTACTGGGAGACTTTTAATTAGGAACCAAGCTATATGTAGACAGTTTTTAGTACCAAACTCTATCGCAAAAAATTTTTTTGGAAAAAATATTTTCTGACTTTTTTTTCAAACTCTACTAGGACTTCTTTTTTTCAAGAACTTGCCTGCAACATTTTTTGGGCAATAGGCCTATAGCTCACAACTTTTTTGTTACAAAGTTTACCGCAACATTTTGTTTTGTTTCAATGGTACTAAGCTCTCGCGTGGTTTTTTTCTTTTTTACCAATTTTCTACGGCCAAAATTTTTTTAAATTTGGCCTATGGCAACCTTTTTGTTTTTCAAATAGACTCTACTGTTATTTTTATGTTTCAAGCTCTACTGGGAGACTTTTAATTAGGAACCAAGCTATATGTAGACAGTTTTTAGTACCAAACTCTATCGCAAAAATTTTTTTTGGAAAAAATATTTTCTGACTTTTTTTTCAAACTCTATTAGGACTTCTTTTTTTGTCAAGAACTTGCCTGTAACAGTTTTTGGGCAATAGGCCTATAGCTCACAACTTTTTTGTTACAAAGTTTACCGCAACATTTGGGTTTGTTTCAATGGTACTAAGCTCTCGCGTGGTTTTTTTTCTTTTTTACCAATTTCTACGGCCAAAATTTTTAAAAAATTTGGCCTATGGCAATATTCCTGATATAAGGGATGCTTTCAAAAACAAATTAAACATTTTCAAATAAAATTAATGTATCATACATGTATTTAGTTTACTTTTGCTTGTCTCTGCATGTATTTCTTCTGAAACTTACACAGTAACTGGAACTGTCAATCCATCTTTTTTAATTTCTATACATGCAAACATCCTCCTCATTCATCATTGCTATGATTTGTTTGTTTTCCATCAGTCGAACATTAAAAAAATACAATAATAAAACAGTAAAAAACCAACAATTCAAAATCAACAAACTCATAAAATATTTAAATAATATATAGTTTAGTTTATTCAGTCGCCTAAGTAGAAGAACCCTTTCGACCACCCACCCTCCAAACACACACACACATACACCCCACTCAATATTACAATTTTCAATACATATTACATGGAACAGATTGTGTCAATATTCAGGCAATGAAAAGCTTACATTTACATAGATGGGTTTACAATCAAAAGCAGGGGATGAGGGCACTAGATGGCTCAGTCAGCAGTGGATTCGGCTTACAGTTACACGCTAGAAAAACAAGGTTCGATTCTTAAATGATACGAGCACCTCATATTTGGCAATTAAGATAAAACCGCTGTCTCAATAGAATTTCTCAGAACAACTAAGCGGACACAAAAATGTTTCACGTTCAAAGTATCAATGGCAAAAAAATTCTTTATAAACAGAACTATGGAGATAACAGGCAATAAGGTCTTATTATATGAGAAGAAAAAATTAAAATCTTTTACTAATGCTTTCTCCAGCAATCGCCTTGTAAAATCAAAACTCAGTACATGTATCTGGTTTTCAAAATGTTCAGAATTTGTTTCCTTTACTGAGAGATAACTTTACAAAAGTTGTGAACAATTCATCAGTGATACGATTTTTCTTGGGATAACAAAGAACAATTAAATAAACAAATGTAAAATCATTACTATGAAAAGACAATTAAAATCAGTGTAGTTGGCTTAAAATTAATTATTGTGAAAACAAATGAACTCAGTTTTAGAAAGCGATCATCAATCATAAAATACTGGGAGGAAATGAACAGGGTTCAAACTGGTGACTTCCCGATTGAGGAGACTACAGCTTTACCTCCTGTGTGACCCCCCCGCCCCCTATGGGAACATCTGTCGCTCTGGTGGTTAGTAGTCTGTGGACTGAGAGCTGGGGGTCCTTGGTTCAAATCCCATCCAGACCTCAGTTTATGAATAGAATTCTTCACAAAACCCAAGGAGTAAAAAAAACCCATCTAACCAAAGTTTACTTTGACATATCAGCAGAGGTCAAGATTTTAAGACTCGTTTTATGCTTGTTTTAAGAATAGAGAATTGTCCTGAAGTAACAAATATCCTATCTTTTTCATGGCCCTATATATCTTAAATGTTAAAACTTATTCCAGACATACACATTGCACAATACATACAGAGGACCATGGCCATTGGCAATGCGTTCTGAACACACAGAAAATAGTCAGCATTGTAATTGTATTACTCGTGACTCAATTTTCCTATTCTCCTCTCCCCTCCGTATATTGCCGTGGGTCCGATAGCACAGTCGCTAGTGCTAGTGACCCAATAGTAATCTGTGATTTTTCCATTGTACACACAAGATTGTTTGATATTAAAAAAACAAGAAAACAAAGCCGAATTATTCAAGGCAACGGGAGACCTGCCACTAAGCTTACTCCATTGTGATCAAAGCAGATTGACAGACCCAGGGTATTGTCTGTGCACTGTACACGGACCTAGATATCTTACATCTCCATTCAGCAATGCCGAGCTGGTGGGAGCCCTCGAATCTCAATCGGTTAGTGCTCTGGCCTGACAGCGGGAAGTCTGACGTTCAAATACAGCCAACACCCCCTCTCTGAACAAGGAAAGATGAGGGAACGTAGAACGAATGAAATATTATTCTTGTTGGATTGATTCTGTTATCATCTGTTAGCTGCAACACTTCATTGTAAACACAGCAGTTTCCTCGATATACAACAGTTGGACAGATTAGATCAAGACCAGTGGGATTCCTCTCAGTATTGCTTACTCCACTGTAGGCACAACATGCCGTTTGATGTATATAGAAGTTCATGACAGTAACCAGCCGGTGCTCAGGAAATACCTTGATATCTATTCATTTCCAAGTAACTCTTGCTCCTGTCAAAATGTGAATCACCTGGAAATGACTGACTATGTTAGGAGAATGGCCAGTTTCTGGGTATTAATTTAACACAATACGAATTGAACAAGACTACCAGATCCATCTCACAATTCGTCACTGCTTTCCCCATCTTTAGGCATGGCGCAGTGCTCCACAGGTTGTTCTATATTGCTAAATCAAAAATGTTCAGAATCTTCTCATTTGCTTTCTGAATTTCTCAAAGTGGAAATCGTCCGTTGCTTTTTCTCCGGCAGATTTTCTCTTCTTTTGTGCAGCCATTTGAGGATCTTGAAAGTGAGTAAAACGAGAGGGAAAAAGAGTGAAAAAATTATAACATTGATTCACAGCTGTTAATAAAACAGCATTAACACAAAACAATCATCATGGCAGCAACTCTCATAACTCACAGCATCACAACAATATATATCTTTTGGCAATAGCAATATGTATATGGGTCAGTCCACCAGTATGATAAACAAAATTTATTACAAAACATGATTTACTGATATGACTGTCTATACTCAACAAATGCTCCTATGTCTGATCAACATAGAGCACAAAAAACAAAAACAAAAACAACAAAATAACAAAAGAAAGAACAAAATTTTATGCATCATGCTAGGTATGCACAAACTGTATTGAAATTAATGAAAAAAAAAAAAAAATGAAATAACAAAAAAAATGGAAATTAGTCTGAAATTTTCTGGCAAAAGATTGAACAGGAGAAACATGAAACATTAAAAAAATCATTTTGAAAACTGCAATTCCATTTTTATCGGGCATTATTTTAGACCTTGTCTAATGTTTCACACGTAGCTTGACAGTTATTCGGCTGTTTCCATATTCCAGGGCTAAAAGAATTTTCAAAAAGCCTTAAAAGAATCAAATAAAACATTCCCTTCTTTTCTTAGTCTTTTACACGTATCTTGTCTCTTTCCAAAATGTTATGTGAGTAAAGCTGCACAGACAATTGGGGGGGGGGGCGCGGTGGTCCAGGAATAGAACATCGGCTTCCAACGCAAAAGGTCCCGAGTTCGAATTTTGGCTGTTGCGTTCCCTACTGGTTGGGTCTGTGTCAGTATAATGTGACTGGCTGAGACAGGAGTCATGGTATCCTCGCCCTGTCTCGTGTGTGGCAGCACATAAAATTGTCAGACGTCAGTTTTGGGGGTCGTTCCACAATATAGCCTATATAGTGCTGCTGTTGGACGTTAAACCAGCCCAACGCACAGACAATGCTTCGAGCACAAACCTGCTGGGGTGACCTCCCTGTCAACATCTCCAACACGAACTGGCTCTGGCTTCGGCTCCTCTACTTTCTTTACAATCTTAGGCTTGTTGTCATCAATGCGGACTGAAATACAAAACAAAAGACATGAATTAAAGCAGCACCACATAATGAAATCGATAAAATATTTGAAACCTTATTTAAGTATTAGGCAAAAGTGCGCAAGCTCAGAGGCCACTGGACTAATAATATTTAAGTAGAAAACTCTTGTTTTAGCAATTCCACAAATTAAATAACCATGTCGAATCCATATGAAATAACTTGTTTTTCACAAGTAGGATCTTTTAATTGCTTGAAGAGTACAACAACACAACAGACTCACTTTCACTTCTAGGAATGAGATTGTTAGAAAAAATTAGAAACGTTCAATAAGCAGGAAGGCCATAATAACATCTTGTTGTAACTCCAAAATAATTTTGTGTTTGCACTCTTCATGTTCGCTTTGAAAGACCAGAAAATGCCACACAGTGACACACTGAAGCTGTACTCCATCCTCTAGTCGGATGGGCAAACGTGAAGATAATTTTATTTTCTAACTCAGCAAAGCAAAAAGTAAAAAAAAAAAAATGGAGACAAACTTAACTTATCTGGACCTCATATCCTATTGGTAACTTTTGATCACTACGTAAACACCGCTAGCCTTGGTGTATACATTAAATGTGTAAAATTACAGCCATAAAAATTAAAACACCATAGTGAATGAATTGTGTCATCAAACACTCATTTCATACACTTACAATACTGTTTTCTTTATGTATAGAAGCCAGACCAACTCTATTTTAATGTATGATGAATTTTCTGATTCTTTGACTCTTGCTTGAAGTAAATTGATATAACTCAAAAGTGGACTATATTAAATATCATGTGTTTCAAACAAAAGTCTACACACTTAATACCTACATTTTCCTACTTTCAACTTTTGCAGCCATATTTACTCACTAAAAAGGGGAGGGGTAAAAAAAAAAAAAAAAAAAAGGTTATCCAAACAGCTAATGAGATGTTTATTTACTCTCTTTTATAAAATTCTTCAAATCATCCCCCTCATTTTTCAGGACAAAATTGATAAACTTACATGAAGTAAAGCAAACCCCTGTGGTAAAAAAAATATAAATAAACATAAAACACAGACATACACAAAAATAACAAAAAGATTGAACAAGACAATACTCACATCTATTATGCTGCACAAAATTGACGGCGACATTCGTTGGCACAAACTGGGAGGGCATGTTTTCTCGCAGGCGTTTCTTCTCCTCTAGAAGCTTCTGCTTGGCATCTTCAGTTAATTCAATGTTCTTGATCTTGGCACTGGACAAATTAAGTGAAATCAAAAACTGTTAGGCATCATAGAATAGAACTGCTGCAGACACTTATTATTAAATTTTCCTTCAAAACCGTTCTATCTCACAGAACGATTATAGGTGTGGCTCAAACTAAAACACGAAAAAGACACAATTTAATTGGTGAAATTATTAAAAAATCTTAAATAATCTTTAAAATTAAATATTTTTCGGAATATGCTTTTTTCTTACCTGAGTATTTAACCATTTCTAATATATTCATTTTGTTTGATCACTACTAACAGATTATTGCTCTCATTTCCAGGGTTTCCAATTATTATGAATTATCAGCTAAAAAATGCAAACCAAACAAATGATTCAATTTCTCAAGTTCACAGCAGACCGCAGTAGATTGTATTCCCCAATAAACCCCAATCTCCCATCTTAGCAATCTGGATTTTGCACATGCACTAGTTAAGAGATGAATATTTTGATAATAGAGGTTCATTATTTCTAATCCTTTGTCAAATTTTGTCAACATATCTCAGAAGCCATGTATCTAAGGATTCAATATAATATTAAATGAAATGTAATATTTTATTAACTTCTTCCTCTGCCTTAGTGCATGTTTCATAAACTAATAGTTGGCCAAGAACATTAATATGCTTTAAAAGACTTAGACAGTTCTTAAGATTTACTATAACGACAAAAATGCTTTCAACATGTTCATAAGCATGAGGAAAACATAGTCCCCTTGTGTATATCATGAAACATGATATCTTTCATTGAAACCAGAATTTCAAGGCCTTTATCTTTTGTTGTAATCAGAATCATTGTTCTCCTTTGCTGAAAATAGAACTCTAGAGTTGTCCTACATTGCCCTGGACTCACTCTATGCCAAGATCTATTTCTGGAATACCGGAGAGCATCTGATTGGACAACATGTCCTCTGACCGCTTCTCTGACGAATATTTCTTGAGGTGTTCTGGGAGGTCGTACAGGGAGTCGTCGTTCTTCTGTCTGCAGGGAAGAAGAAAAAAGATCATATAGGACACATAAATAAGATAAAGCAAAAATCTACTGCACATTTTTAATCTGAAAGTTTAATTAGGTAGATCTCATTTTCACCTTTACAACAATACACCACTTGCATTTTAGCATAATTCTCACTAATGCCATACTAGCACCACTGTGGCAATATAAAGAAAAAAATCAGAACTATTATTTAAAATATTTGCAAGCTGCCATGACAAGAGATCATAAATTCACAATCAATAGATTTTTAATTTTTCAAAGGCTGTGCTAACTCACGCAGCTTTATATTTATGTTTGTGCAATGGGTAGCTGAGGCTCTGAACTCATGGCAAAAGTAAATTGCAGGGAGAAAAGCAATGGCAAAGTTATCAACTGTATTCAGCTAAAATTACGCTGGTAAAAAATGTTGGTGTTAGAGCTGATATTGTTTGTGTAAATTTGTGAACTGACGGGACTGTTGTTGAGTATCAGTCTATCAAAAAACAGGACAACATACTTATTTGTCTTTTCCTCCTCTTCTTTGTGATGACCTTTCCTCTTGGCAAGCTCCACCTCAACATATTTCAACCTGAGAAGTGAAAAAAAATCAAGATTGATTAAGTTTGAAAAAAACAACATATGAAAAAACTATAAATGTATGGAAAAACATCTTGTACATAGAAAAGAAAATTTCTTTAATTATGTAAACTTCCCCTTTTATTCAAATTTTTAATGATTTCAATTAAAACTCCCTTTCGTATTATACCCAAGGAAAGCAAGAACCCAACACAGACAGAGCAACATTACTGATCATACCTTCACTGAGCCATATGTCTCATTTTTTTTTGTAATTTTCAGATATTTTTCCATGGTTAGTAGTTTGAATTCTACTTAAAGACATCAAATGAAGCATTTAAATTTTAACTTTACCATAAGACAGATACTCATCTAACAAATTTGTTGATGTGCTGATGTCAAGATAAAATAGAATCTCTAAGAAATGCCATTCTGAAGGCCTGATAATCTTCAGCACAAAGTGGTAAAAAGTCATCCTTTTCTTCTACATACATGAAGGAAAGGGACTAAAGTATAACAAAAATGCATCAGTGCAGTTTGTACACATTCTAATACAATTATTGAAAGGGGAAATGATAACTTCTAAAAACTGTCTTTTGACTGGTAAGTCTTTTCATTTACTAATAGATCAAAAACATAAAAAAAATATGAAAGTATATTTTACGGAAAATAAGTTTTGAAAAGGGTGGTTTTTATCAGGGGCTTTTGGTTAATTTTGGCTACCTCTAAAAAAAAAACACCTCAATGCTCAGCTCTTTCACATCTACTGAATTTAGTAAAGAAACAAAAAAAACTACAAAAAAAAAAACAAAACGTACATCTCAGCATCCTCGTCTCTCCTGTTTGTCTCTGCAGCGAATGCAGTGCCGATTGCCTCTGCCGCTTCCCCTTTCAATGGCCTGGAGGATTACAAAAAAGATACACTTGAACAATTGAGCAGACGCTAAGCTATTTCCATCCAAAAGTAAGATTAAAGAAAATGTGAGCTCTAAAGGCTAAACTGTTTCACAATTATGTCTTTTAAAGGGAACATATTAAAGCACAAAAACAGAAAAATATTTTTTTGGCAAAGCCATATTCTCTTTTGTCTAAAATTGCATTATAAAAGGAAAAAGATTATTGGGCCTGTCTTCTGATAACATTATAAAAAACAAACAACTAAAAGCTTTGTTGGTATCCTTGAATATTCTCCCAACAGTCTTAAAAGTAAACACTACGGCACTTGTACCTTGAACAACATTGAATGGTCTAAACTATGCAAACACCCCAAACCCTGCCCTTATTTGAGTTTCTACAAAACTATTTTATTAGACTTATTCTAAAAATAAAAATAAAATAACAAAATCAATTAATTCAAAATAAGAATTGTGAGAACAATGCTTCATAAATTTCTGTGAACATATAGATTTGTCATTGTAATAAGTAGGCACCAACATTTTTAAAAATAAATATAAATCATTACTTGTTTTTCAGCGCTTTCATATCAATAAATCCGCCTGTGTTCATTTTGAATGGGTCCGCCTGAAATGTAGCACATACTTCATTATGTTTTTATCTTAATATCTTTTTTATTTAGGTAGAACTAGTAAAGACAGTAGCTTGGAAAAATGCAAATCTTATCTTTTTTTTTTCCACACTAATTTCAAGCACATAGTTAAATTTAATACTCTGACTTTGCTGATTCATTGTAACTGCAAAAGACTAAAAATCTTAGTATAAACTTACTTTATTCTACAACCTATTATTTTTTTTTTCAAATTCCTTTGAACTAAAATAGAAACCTCAGTTTTTGGAATCTTTCAAAAGGCCAGACCAGTAGTGATTGATTTATAGCGAAAAAAATTAAAATTGTTAAACATCAACAACCCCACTTTTTTTCTCCAAACCTATAAAATGAAAATGTTCTCCTTTCTTGGAACTTACATCAGAAACCTCCTCAGTTTTCGAAATCTTCTTCCCTAAGGCAAGACTGGCGGCACTAACTCCTTTCTGCCTGGCACGCAACTTCTGTACAGCTTTCAGCGCCTCCAGCTTGTCTCTGTTGGAAAGCATGGATAGATTTACTGTATTGATACACACTGATTTATTATCTATGGGAACTATAGCTATAACGACAGATACAATACATTTGTGTAGTGCTCTATCATCTATGGGAACTATAGTTGTAACGATAGATGCAATACATTTGTGTAGTGTTCAAGTTTGGCTAATTTGATGGGTACTTTAACTCTGGTCTCTGCGCAAATTACACAATACTTTGGGAACAAGCTGACTAAGATAGGAGAGTTGGGAAAATGGCAAAGACTTAGGCTATAAGATGATACAGTTTAGGATGCGCTCCAGCCATGTGTCAAACATGGTTTATGGATGCTGTAATGCATCATCTTATCATGAGATCTGTGTGATTTTTGATTGCCTGAACACCTAGATTGTCAACATTGGCTTGAACTATAACTTGACTACTAAGACACACTTTCTGACAGCTGTATGTCTGGTTACATAGAAAATGAGCAGAGATATCTGGAATTTTGAACCGTTTTCTTGGAATAAACTTTAAATGAACTTTTTAAGACAAGACAACGTACGTGATACTGAGAATAATAAGGCATAGAAATTGAATTTATTAAGTATAGCCTTAGAAAATTCATGATTGTTTATTTCTTTTGGATTTAAATGTGGATTGTTAATGTTATTAAACTGTATCAGTAATATTTTATAAATTTGAAAATTACTTAATAATTTGTGCTCAGACATGGAAAGCCAGGAAACACTTCAGACAATATTAATGCTTGACGTTTTATTCATCTACGGCTCAGCAATGTTGTGATAGATCAGTGATGATGGTGACAAAAAGTGAAAAAGGAGGAAAAATTTTTGCAGTCCACCCAAGAAACTATTTTCCATAACATACCAATTTAAAGTCACTTTGCATACATGTTAGCGGTGAAAAGGAAATTTTAATTGAAATACAATTTAAGGCTACAGTTTGAAAATCTGCAACAGTTTTTATTCTATCTTTAGTGGTTCAAATGATGTATGAATTTTGGAAAAACCCTGAAAATAATGCAATTTCATGGGCATTGCTGGCTAAATACTGTGATTCCTTTGAGTTGTAGGATTATAAACAGTTTAAAGCTAGCTACAGTTCCATCAATACTCAGATTATAAATTTATATGCCAACAATTCAAGTATCCCCATTCTAAGATCTCCTCATATTGGGGGGCCTAGATCTATATCTTGATTTTAGTTTTACACATATGTATACTCTATTGCCACTCAAATGTGAATTTATTTTTCACTGTAGC
Source organism: Elysia chlorotica (assembly GCA_003991915.1). NCBI lineage: Eukaryota > Metazoa > Mollusca > Gastropoda > Plakobranchidae > Elysia > Elysia chlorotica. Next base: position 208,992 of record RQTK01000439.1, read on the forward strand.
GTCTATTTCCTTTGCACGTCCAAGTTTGCTCTTATTCAGTCCCCATGGCGACACCGGCTGTTGATTTATTATCAAGGTCTAGATTTTTAAACCTAGAACATAAAAAGTGTTGTATCAAGTGAAAGAGTAGCACTTTACTAGAGTAGATATAGACCGATAGATCTAAATAACTAGCTTTCGACATAGATATATAGAATCTAGTGTGAATTTGAATGGACGTATCAGGATCGTCGATCAGTTAGAGACTAGAGATTTAATCTAGACTCTAGAAAAGGGATCATGTACGAAGAACTAGAGTTTTGATCAGCCAAAACGTCTGCCTTTAACAAAAAGTTTTCTTTTCAGTTTTGCTTGAAATCAATAGTTTCAGCATATTTTCCTGACCATTTGGGTTATAAGTCGCGTTTGAAAAGTGAAACAGTATATAATGTAGACACTGTGAGATCACTTGTTCAGCTTAGCAGCTATAGAACGGTGGCAGGTAAAACGATCAATAAATAAATCATAACATCGGGAATTGAGAGAGGAATACAAAATAAACTTAACACTATCTATGATTTAATTATAATCATACAGCCATTTTGTTTATGCAGGTTACTGACGATTAACGGTAAAGCAACAATATGGCTCTAAGTTATAGATCTACAATTATAACGAGGAGCCGTATGTTCACCTAGCCAAATCTCTGGGCTACCATCGTGGGTAAACTCGCACTGTAATTCCGTGGATTACAAAAATGATGATTGTAAACTCTGCAGGACAGGAGGAAAAAGTGCAGAAAGGCAGATAATACAAAGGAAAGGAGCAAACTCCTCCTTTTGAAAGCAAAAACGAGGATTTCCGCTGACCCGCGGAAAACCATCATCACTGAGATTGAAAGAGTTTGAAATTAAAGTGAATGAATTTGAAGAAATTACTTTTGTGACACTGCGCAAAAGAAGTGCAGGGTTTAGGACGAAAATAGGAACCCAGGGGTGTTGATCTAATTTTCGATCCCTAGGCCCAGCTGCCAAGTGCAATCTGCTAGAATCTAAGCAGTAAGGCAGTGGCAATTTTTTTTAGGTATCTTCTTAGACAATACTTTCCAGTCACAATTCAGATCTTGAACAGCTCTAGGTAAACCTGGTGCTATACAATACTGCCTCATGGATAGGATACTTTAATTGTAGATTCCAGTATTTGAAGGGAAGATCTTGTGCCCTGCTGCCAGTTGGGCACCCCTTGAGTTTTGTGGTCCCTAGCCTGGGGGCGATCAAATGGGTGGGCGGTCGAAATTCGATTATAAATTAAAATTAGATAAAATACCATTCACTTGCACCTCTGTCTTTTTTTCTTCTATTAAATTGAAATATAAAATACCTGCCGGTTGTCTCATGTCTTTTTGTTATTAAAAAAAAAATGAATAAAATACCTACCAGCTGTACTACCTGTCTTTTTGTTATTGTACATGTATTGGCATGATTTGTTGGATTCATAAAGACAGATTTGATTGTATTCAATTGTTTATATGGACACAAGTTGTAATGCGGGCAGGGGGTGGGGGCAAACGTAAGCAAATTGAAACTATCTGTCTCTCACACTCGCTTGCTCTGCCTGTCTGTCTCTCTCTTCACATGTTGACTAACTCCGATGTAATCAAATCCTACCCATCTACCCCTCGAATCCCGCGCACCAAGCCAATCTGATCGCCCCCAGGCTAGGGACCACAAAACTCAAGGAGTGCCGCCTGTTGAAAGTGCCGTATGAATGAACCATCTCTATAGAGTATGGACTTAAAAATCACTTCTAGATCTAGAACTAGCCTTCAAAATTTTATAAAATTGCTATTTAAGAGTCCACGATAAATGCTATGTAAACCTTGTTTGAATCTAGATCTAGAAAAATCTAGCCTAGAATTTCAGAATCTAGATCTAGATTCTAGTCTAGATCCAATGTCTAGATCTATTGAGATCTGCCCTAACAGATGAATCATTGCGTTGTATAATTAATTTAAATAGAGTTATTATATTTTTAATGTGGGGCTTTAGGAAGAATTACCGTGTATCCTCAGTATCTTCAGAGCCTGATGCGCTATCTGAAGAATCGCGTCTTTGGCGTAATTTGCGTCCACGGTTCATTTTTGAAGTTTCAGCCATTTTGGAATGATACGGATCATTGATGTTGTTTACATGGCCAGGCAGAGCTACTACTTTCTCGGGTGAATTAGCAGCAAAAGGAGAAGAAAATTAACAGTATAAGGCCGACCCATATTTTCGCACGGTGAAATAGTGAAATTGAATTTTCAGAATTAGACAAAATTCTTTCAATATAGTTATTCTATTCTACTTTGTCCATCAATCTAAACAAAAATCTTAAATAAAACTTGGCAAAAGATTGGCTTTATTGGCAAAGCTTTCGTATTCGATAAGTTCGCATTTTTTGTCCAAAAATACAGTTTTCGCAATGTTTCTGGGGGTAAAAAAATGGGGAGGGGATGGGTAGGCTTAGTAAAAAGTATTCTTCAAGGAGATTCGGCAGTTGTAGGTAAATTTGACTCTGCTCCACCTCCAATCTTCTCTGTGTAGTCAGCTTTCTGTACTGAAAAGTCCAGCTCAAGAGTGTTTTTTTTTCTGATTGTTTTTATTTTTTGTATTTAAAACGTTTTATCGCGGCATAATTACTGGAAATAAACTAATGGAAGGTTGAGAGATGGAGACAGAAATGTGTGACACAAATACGTTGATTATTTTCCGATTTAAAATATCAGCGCCAAGTCGTTTCTCATTAAAAATAGGGTTTCGTATCCAAAAGAATCGCAGACTCTCTAATAATTAATTGATAAAATAAATGCACAATGTTGTAAGATTAACTATAAACGGGCAAGGGCGATGGCAATAAAATTTAATATACTTTCATAGATTATTTTCTTTTCGATGTTCTAATCAATTAAGCCATATTTAGAGACGGGAGACCACAAACATTAATAAAACTTTGGTCATTTTACCAGGGGACATCAGCGTCTTGGGTAGTTAGGGTATTAAATATTTGAGTTATCTCCCTTCCACCTGTGGGGACTTTTTAATGCTGTGGAAATGAGGCAATGAATAAGTAGTAGTGTGTAGTTGAGTTGGCTTAACGTCCAACGTCAGCACTATAAAAAATTATAGGCTGTATTGTGTACTGACGTCTGACATTTTTTATGTCCTGCCACACACGAGACAGGGCGGTGATACCGTGACTGCTGTCTCAGCCGGTCACATTATACTGAAAAATAAGACAAAGGTATATCTTTAACTATGGGGATAGCTAGATAGACAGATTTATAGATAGATAGGTAAATCATATCTGGGATTGCATAAAAAATGACTTTGCTGAAACTACAGGTGAGACCGCCAATTGCCACAGGTTGGGGGACAATCTAGTGAGGCAACGGGTATTGCCGCCTGGGAATGTCTGTAAAAAGGTCAATAAAAAAGATCAATAACAAGCAGTGATGCCAATGGCGTCGGTATTTTCTATTAGAAGGGTCTAAAGTCAAGTCAGTTTTTTAGGATTGATTTGAAAGTGTACTTTTGACAAAACTTCATGCCTTAGCCCGTGGTAAAACAGATTGACAAGAAACATTGCGAATGAATTCAGAGAATATACATCGCGTGTTTCATCTCATTCTTGTCAAGTTAGCTTGGCCAGGTAACGCTGCTTTGAACTGCTTCCGAATCTTAAAGTGGTTGAGGCCAAAGCTCACATGCTATAATGACTAGCGTCCTACTTCGTTACATCATGCATGCCTTGGGTATGGCGGGGTTCCTGCTATAACACGCCAGCCTATTTTGCTGATTGACGAAAGCTTTGTTGGAGATTTTATAGGTAGTACAAATTCCTCATATTGCAGATTGTATAAACAGTACAAAGTCCTCATGTTGCAGATTGTATAAACAGTACAAAGTCCTCATGTTGCAGATTGTATAAACAGTACAAAGTCCTCATGTTGCAGATTGTATAAACAGTACAAAGCTCACATGCTATGATGGCTAGCGTCCCACTTCATTACATTTTATAAACAGTACAAAGTCCTCATATTGCAGATTGTATAAACAGTACAAAGTCCTCATGTTGCAGATTGTATAAATTCTGAGAGGCATAGACCTAATGTACCGCGTCAATATGGTGTCGATGAGCCAGCTTTCCTGAGTGTGCTAAAATGGCGGAGAATTTAAACTGAAGCCCTTCATCCTACGTTAAAAAAATGTTATCTCCCTTTTCGAATTGTATCCTTTTGTAGGGGGCGTAAATTCATTTGAAGAGAAGCCAGAATCTACTATTATTTGTTATCTCCCTTAACTCGCTTCCTAGCTATATTTCAGATTCCAATTAACTTTAGAGACCACCGCTTTATGTACTCTCTCTCTCTCTCTCTCTTAATTATGGTTCTGTCCGCCTTCTGTCTTTCAGAATCTGTATTAACCAGATTAATGTTCCGTTTTACTCTTTTCAATTTGATTTCTATTTTTTTGCTTCCC
>RQTK01000439.1:213802-229703 GCA_003991915.1 Elysia chlorotica
CTCTTTATAACTTTGTAACACACCCAAACTCTTTATAACTTTGTAACACACCCAAACTCTTTATAACTTTGTAATACACCCAAACTCTTTATAACTTTGTAACACACCCAAACTCTCTATAACTTTGTAACACACCCAAACTCTCTATAACTTTGTAACACACCCAAACTCTTTATAACTTTGTAACACAACCAAACTCTTTATAACTTTGTAACACAACCAAACTCTTTATAATTTGGAACACACCCAAACTCTCTATAACTTTGTAACACAACCAAACTCTCTATAACTTTGTAACACAACCAAACTCTTTATAACTTTGTAACACAACCAAACTCTCTAAATCTTTGTTACACAACCAAACTCTCTAAATCTTTGTTACACAACCATTGACTAAAACTGTGCGACACGAACAAAATCCCTACAATTAAAACCATTTTATTTTTTAATCCTTAAATCATATCAAATAGCTGACTCAAACCGTTGTGAAATGTCGTTACTTAAAAGGCCCTTTCGAAACAAATTAATGGAGGGATAAAAATGTGTGTATTTTTTAATTGGGAAAAGCAAATAAACAGTGATGTCAACAGTGCGTATCTAGGCTTGTTTATAACTAACCACAATGATAAATTAGGAACAAAACTCTCCAATAAATAAAGTTAATAAACAAAGATATCACAACTGTATGTAAGCTTCTAAGTGCAAGCTATGTGAGGTTTTTATTACTCTATAAGACAGCTTTGCTTTCGTCCATTTCTCAACATGATTAATTGTTCTACTATACGTTTACAATGTCTCGCAATAAAAGAAACAGATCTGATATCATTAGTGTGAGTATAATGTTTTAATTAATTCTTTTCAGTATTTATTTTGTTTTCATGGCGGGAAATTAGTTTTAGTGCAACCTAATTTATCGTGAAAAAAAAAGAACAACAACACAAGAAATCGAATCAAAAACAGAGGAAAAAAATAAACAAACAGCATTTTGTGAAATGATATCAATGACTGAGACGAGAACTGTTTGTGTCTGAGAACAATCCCCTACACAACAGCAAACACAACCATTTATTGGTTTATATAAAACACAATAATACATTAGTGCTATTGTGACCCCGAAAAAAAGCATGAATATAGGCTATAAGAATGTCTTCTTATGTAACGTATAATCGGATTTTATCTTGTATACACCCCAATCTAGATCTAGCCGTTACCGTGCTGACCTGCCGTAAAAACAGCCCTGTGTCAAGGAAATCTATGTATCTTATAGATCCAATTTAAATTCAATTACAGAGAATATCATTTCTGTCGAAATAAAATGATATAATAAAGCCATCATTTAGACTCACGCTATCATAAAAGAAATAGACTTGAGGTTGATTTTATCATTGTTTTATTCCGTTACAAATTTTCAAACAAAGAGAACAGTTTCTAAATATATAGGCTTACTATGTAATTTTAAGTATATATATTATTCCATATCCACCATTTTTTAACCAAATCCACTTTATTATGCTAACCTTCCTACTTATGTTAATCTAGACCTTTTGAAAACATAATGTAATTCAATATGTGCATCTTTGTATAGAATTCCGCAGGCTGCAGCTGTTGTCAATATGTTGACTCTGTAGATTCATTTACGACGACTTGTAACCAGCAAATACACCATTGTTGAAAGCTGGGTTTAAAACACAATATAATAAGCAATTTTCTAATATCTCGCATCTACATTAACTTTTCTGCAAGCATGACAACAGTACAGGATAATTATTATGAACGTACATGCTTCATGGAAGTCTTTCGGAAATTAATGTATGTATTGCCTTAAAAAACCACAGATTGTTCCATAGAGGGGAAGATAAACATTTAAAGCGACCTACTTTGTTTAGCCATTGTGGCTTCCTTCCTTTCATAAGTCCACGGCTAAGTGTAATAATGAGCGCATTATAGCCACTTCAGGCCTTTGTCGTCTGCGGGCCACACAAAGGGGAACTACTCTCACTATTTGAGGATAATATTAATCAGGCTATTTATCTGTAAACAATTGAAATGTAAGTAAAGCTCATTAAAAGCGGGATGTTCTTTTTCCCTCGGTGAATAGATTAATAAAGATAGGCGTTCCCTATCTATTTCCGACCCATTTTAAAGCAAAATAACCGTGCACGGATATTTAAAAGATAATTGTAGAATGTAGTTGTTTTTAAGAGTTTTGTTGTTGTTTTGTTAGCCTAGTATAGGTACTTAAATGTTATTATATTAATGTGTTGTAATCAAAGCTTTTACTTGTATTGGAAAGTAGTTGGTTTTTCTAGTATTAAATTCGGCATTTTTGTTAGATTCATTACAATAAACGCCTTAGTGTGTGCAGGTTGTTCCATGGGATTGACAAGTGGCTGCCTGTTAAGTATCAGTTCTAGGTAGAAGCAAATTACTCAGCGCACCATATAGTGATGAAAGTAGCAGGGGTACTGAAAAGGTGGGTAATGATGGTGATGATAATGGTGATGATGATGATGATGATGATGATGATGATGATGATGATGATGATGATGATGATGATGATGATGATGATGATGATGATGATGATGATGATGATGATGATGATGATGATGATGATGATGATGATGATGATGATGATGATGATGATGATGATGACAAAATTCGGTGTAAATCGTTTGTGTATAATGTATGTGTTTGTGTGTGTGTATGTGTGCGTGTACACTTTTGTAACCTATGAATACACTGTACATGTATCTATGTTATTCTGTAAACAAGCCGAGATTCCCACGAGGGCTGATAAAGTAATGTCTTATCGCATCTTATCAACCAATTAACTTTCTCCTATGGTGGTCTGGGAGTTTCTATATGATTAACCCTTCTCCCTGTATGGTGATTTGCGTATTTCTGTAGAACTAACCCATCAACCCTTCCTCTATGTGCTACATCAAAGAACGAAATAACCACAGGAGGCTCACAATATTTTCCTAAGGCTGAATATCTTCAATCATTTGATAAACTGGAGGGAGGCAAACATTCCTTTCAAGTAAATTGCAATTTTTAAAGTTTCCCAGCAGGCAAGAAAATCCTTTCAAGTAAATTGCAATTTTTAAAGTTTCCCAGCAGGCAAGAAAAGCTGACTTCAAAGTTTGAATAACAATTGACTTCGCCATAAGCCAGTAATGATACATCTATTCTCTTGTAATCCCTTTAGGAATGTATTCAGGTTGCTGGCGCTTTCTTCATAATGAAGGCATAGATCTACTGTGAAAATTATTATTTCCCGCAATGTGGCTGCGTTCAATTTTTGAACGATAAGAGTTTGAGTTTTAATATAATATTATATTAGATTCTGATTTAATCCGTTTGATATTTAATTCACGTTGTTGGCGACTGTGAATGACGACATAGGGCCCAGATCAAGTTCACAGTTTGGGTGTTAATGACACTGGGCAGAGAACGCTGATTTCTGAATAACAACAGGCATGATAATATGCGTTGTAAGATAATACTATTTACCGAATAATATAATTATATCTGTTATCTCGTAATCTATTAGAACATTTAACAGCATTGTCGGGATTTCTTCAGTTTATAGAAAGCTAGAGGAATTTTACAGCATTTATATAGATGTAGTTTGAAAGTTTTCGTTTCCTGCAATAAAAAATTGATTGGAAAAATTGGGAAGGGGGCAGGGGGTGAGTTAATATTTTTGTAGAGTGCTGGGCTTCTATTTGGGAGGTTCCGGATCGATCCCTAGATCGCCAAAAACAATTTGTCGGGTTTCATCCTCAACTGACTGAGTCGTCAGTATTTTGACTGTGATTGGCTGAGACAGGAGTCCTGGTGTCTCCGCACTGTCTCTGAGCATATCTGATTGTCAGACGTTAGTCTTGCAGCCCGCCCGCGATGTTTTGGTGGTCTAGTTGCTAGAGATGGGTGTTGCGAAACAAACCAATCAACCACCAACCCTGCAAAGTCCGAGAGGTGATGACAAATAGATACTGGACAGCACAACGCTAAATGAACACTACCGTTCGCACTGACTTCCCGACCATGACCCCAGAGTTACTGCCCTTGGCGGCCTAGATTCCTGTGAGTGAATGAGTCAACTCCCTTGCACCGAGCAACCCTGCCGCCTGCACCCGGTGCACCGGTTTGACCCGAGCCCCCGGACAGAAGATCCGACCCCCGGCGCGACCGGCGCTCAGCGTAGCCCACCGCCCCTCGCCGGGGTTTTTCTGTGGGTAAGCACCGTATAAGAGAGAGAACAGCATCAACAGTATTAGAGCTAATATCTCGAACAAGTCGCCGGCGCCGGCGCTTTACGGAGAGCCGCGGCCGCAGCAATAACTTTAGCTCTCAAAACAAATTTGGTTGGCTTTTTAATTCTGTCGCTGCGGGGTTCCTATTGCCTGAGATTTCTCGTTTGGGCCCACCCCTGATTTTGCCGTGAGAAGGGAACCGGAAAGAGGGGGGATAAGGGAGAGGGGGTATCTTAAGTCCACACTGTATAGATGTATCGCTGTAGCTAGCTGGAGTACAGTTGGATCAGCGAGATTGTCCCCTGTTCACCCCTACTCGCCATTGAATCCAAACCGCCGGCTCTCAAGCCGTTTTATCCGGCCGTGTCCATACACGGGAGAAAAACTCGTGTCCCAGAGTTGCCTTTTCGCCAAGCCCGCAGGTGTAAAACATGCTCAATAGCAGACAACTCTTTGTCCCCCGACATTAATCATTCCCTCCCTTGTACAAAAGGTGCGGACCTTTAACCCCAAACCGCCGAGCAATCAGTCCAAACTCCGGTACAGCTACTCTCGAACCCAACTTTCCGATTTATCCAATCCTGACAATATCCCGCTAGGCATAGTAAAAAAAATGTTTGCCGCCACAAATTAATCGCGTTGATGTCTCAGTAATTCCTAACAAGACATACTTAGCTCTAACTTCTCTTCTCTATCATAGTTCTTAATCTTGAACTACTTTACCACCTTCTATGACTTTCCTTCCGAAATAGATACTCTTAAAATGATTGCCTCTTTGTGTATGTGTGTGTGTATGTTTGTGTATCCCCCCCCCTCTCTCTCTCTCTCTCTCTCTCTCTCTCTCTCTCTTCTCTTTCTCTCTCACTCTCTATCTCCCTTTGTCTGTCTGTTTGTCTCCGTCTTCTACCCTCTCTCTCACCTCTCTCTCTCTCTCTCTCTCTCTCTCTCTCTCTCTCTCTCTCTTTCTCCCCTCACCGTCCCTATAATCTAAAAGCGCAACCCGGAGCACCCAGTCACGGCGACTAACGAAAGGACCCGAAACGAAAGGGAAGCCACTCAAAGAGTTAATGCTATTTATTGAGCTTGCAGCCGCTATGATTAACTCATTTCAGCTGGCCGACTCAATCGCGTCCGATCGCGTTTTGTGATGGAAATGCGGGCGGTTGCTGCCCCCTGGCCCCCCACCCCCAAACCTCCCCCAGTAGTCCTCCCCACCCCGGTTTCCCCCGGTGTCTTGTTGTCCTGTAATGGGCCGAGAAGCGCCCGTTGGTCGGGGTGGGGTTAGGAGGGTGGAGTTTGTTTGTATGAGGAAGATAGATGGTGGAGGCGGGGGAGATCGAGATAGAGACATGGAGACGACAGGAAGAGGAAGAAAGAAAGAGATGGATGCAGAAAAGGATAAAGAGAAAGGGTGAGAGAGGGAGAGATAGAGAGGTAGAGAGAGAGAGAGAGAGAGAGAGAGAGCGAGGGGGTAGAGGGGAGATAAAGAGAGAGATCGATAGATAGAGAGAGATAGTAATGTGGACGGGTCGCAAGACTGACGTCTGAAAATTGTATGTGCTGTCTCAGCCGTCATGGTATCCCCGCCCTGTCTCGTGTGTGGCAGCACATACAATTATTAGACGTCAGTCTTGGGAAGAGAGAGAGAGAGAGAGAGAGAGAGAGAGAGAGAGAGAGAGAGAGAGAGAGAGAGAGAGAGAGAGAGAAGGGCTTCCTCTTTATCCAAAGGATACTGTCTGTTCTTTTTTATTTCAAAGTTTCTATTTTAATTGTTTGTTTTTTATTAATTTATTTATTTTCTAATTTATAATAGATTGGGTGCTTGCTCGATTGTCAGACTTGGTGGTTTACAATTATTAAGAGGTCTATAAGAAGATGATAAACCGACCCAACCAATACCGGAAAGATATAGACATTATCACCCTCCGCCAATTACACCTATTGTCTATTAGGTTCTTACCAAAGATCCAACTCGGTGATGGGACCCCAAAGTGGGATACTTATTATACCGACCCAACCAGGGCAGAAACACTTCATATCACCCCCCCCCACACACACACACACACACAGTTAACATGGTAGATATAATTCTTATTTTACCGACGTTCTTTTTTTTCAGATTCCACCCCCATACCCATCACACACACTTTACATTCATCATTATCTTGCCCTTCCTTCTTCTACTCCTGTGCAACGACTTTATGCGCTGCACCTTACCTTTACTGAGTGCAACGTTGTTGTTTTTGTGTATCTAGCTGCAAGCCGTTTGATTCCTTACAATGCATGAAGAAATATATATGCACGAGCACGTGCCTCTAATCAGATGCATGCTCCAGGAAAGCAGAACTATTTTGTGTTGGTGTCAGAGACTTCGGTTTAAATTAAACGAGTGCTATTCAATTTCATAACCAAGAAGCGAGATCTTTGCCCCGTACAACGGCTGATTTTGTTCTCGACACTAAAAGTCATTAGGCGCTGCATAAAAAAACATTGATAAGCCTGTATATCAAAGACACGTTTCGTTAACTTATTATTGGCAGTCACTTAAAAATTCATTATCATCGAACTCTTCATTCAGAAAAATCTTACTCTCAAACCAAATGGTGCACAAAGGCTAACATTCTCATCAGGCTTCTGCGTGGTTTTCTCTATCTAGATCTAACTAGCGGCGTCCAATCCTACTCTCTTGAAAAAAGAGCTTATGTTTTCAAGTAATATACTCTCTAAGACTAAATTCTCTGTCCCATTGAGCAAGTCACGCACAGCACTCGCTCGCTTCTGACTTCTGGAGACTCCGCCATAGAAAATAGTGCCGCTTCACTGCCTCAGTCCTCCATGCCTTTTATGTTGGATTAACTCCATGATGACTTCAACCACCGCGCTTATCTGCTCTTCATACGGATAATAATATTGTTTTCCTCCAAGCCTCACCATCAAGCATGCGCTGTGCGCAAGCGCAGTGCGAATTAATTTATTAATTTCAAAGCTGCACTTACAAGTTGTGAACCTAACTAACCCTAACTTGCACTCCAGATAAAGAAAATTAATCTGGATAGTTTGTTGCTTTGCTGGTTTTTTAATGCCCAACACCAGCGACTACGCTATATCGTGGAAGGATCCTCAACCTAATGTCTAACAGTTTTACGTTCTGCCAACTGTGGACAGAGCGAGGATCACTATTTTTCCAACGAACCTGGTATTGGACTTTAATCATGAATGGCATTTTGTATGTTCCGCTCACCTGTTAACACTACCTCAGGTGTTGTTTTTTTAAGGAAGTAAAAAATTACTTTATGGATTTATGGATTATAAGTGTGCTGGTACCTAATTTTCCGAATATACATAATAATAAAAAAGGGTAAAATGAAAGATAACAAGAAAAAAAATCAGAAGGAAAGAACAAAACAGTCGATTGTGCACAAACAAATTAAACAAAATGTTACCAAATTAATAAGTTGAAGAGTATGTAATTGGAAGATCAGAAAGTACAATACTGCAAATTATGCTATCCATATTACTAGAACGGGTTTTTTTGGAATACTGCCTAACATTAATAAAGCAAATTGAAATATAAAAGGAGAAATATACTGGTGTGTATTTTGACACCTCGATTATCTTCTTAAACATTTCCTAGCTAATATTATTCCTTTTTGTTTTTCATCATACGAAATTTTCTGGTCATGTCTTTAAAATCTGAAGTCTTTTAATCATCTATTTACCATCTGAAATCTTTAGGTAGTTTCTTAACCATCTGACATTTTCTTGTCATGTCTATACCCCCTGGGGTCTTTTTGTCATTATCTTTACAACCTAATGGCGTGTGGCCATGTTTGTACCATTTAATATTACATAATTAAGAGAAGTGATGTGTATAGACGACTTTGCAATGTTTATTTTTTAAATGAGATTCCGAAGAAAAAAAAAACGCCTTCTTGCTACACAGCGTTTACCTTTGAAAAAGATATATTAAACCACTGGACACCAGCTGATAAAAATGTAATCATAGAAATATTGATCATGTACTGTTGTATGGTTAATATTTTTCAAGATGCAGAGATAACGATCACCTACGATGAAAAATTGAAAAACCAAATGAACAATACAAATATTATTAAGATATTGGAAATGAAGAATAAAGAGGGTGCAAAACAAAAGGGTGCATCCAAACGCTTTAAAGCATTTTCCAAACCCAGGGAATTGTGTAACGGAATCACATCCTTGGCTGACGGGGAGCCTTGAACACCATAAACCCTAACGGAAAACAACAACAAAACCATCGTAAGGGTGCATCCAAACACTTTAAAGCAAATTCCAAACCCAAGGAGTTGTGTAACGGAATTACGTCCTTGACCCCGAACGGGGAGCCTTGAACACCCTAACCCCTTACGAAAAACAACAATAACAAAACCACCGATTCCACACATCAAACAAAGCCAACAACAAAAACAAAGAACCCAACAAAACAAATAAACAAAAACAAAAACAAAACACGTAAAGAAAAACAACAACCCATAAATATTTCAGACACATAAAAACCTTGATCGAATCTTATTTTCAACATCTGATAGTTCTTTAAAAAATCCTATTCGGCGATGGGACCACAGAGCGGTATATCCAGAAATTTTCACACATTTTATACATGTACCTACTCAACCAATAGGAAAAACCCGGACGGCCTAGGCGGAGATGAAGCCTGCAACAGACGGTCCCCGACAACTGGCAAGATGGAAGATGTTTGGTCGTCTGCCAACTGTCTCCATCATTCTGAAGAGGTCGTTGACTTTTATTGATCTCCTTGATCAGGTTCGATATAAAAAAGAAAAGAGGGTAAGTTTATGATTTCTCTCTCTCTCTCTCTCTCTCTCTCAACATCTCTTCCTCCACCTCCAAATCTCGTTTTCTCTCTCCATATCTCCTTCTTTTTATTCCTCCCTTGCTTGCAGCCCCTCTCTCTATCATTACTTGTGCTGAGAAGTGAGAACTAGGCCCCCTCACCCTCTATGACACCTTCTAACCAACAGTATGTCCGCCAGTCTCCTAGATCTATATGTTTGTAATGTATCTGGTTCTCCATGCCGCCAACAGAACACTATGCCGGCCCATTCACAAACCGACGCCACTGTACCTAATCTGTAGAGCGGCCGCCCTCACCACAACTCGACTGCCAACTCTACAAGCCACATTACTGTACATGTTTAGCAAAAAAAGCCAACATAAAGACGTTAAAATACTGTTGTCAAAAGTAAGTTTGGCATCCCATTCTTACGCATCCGCGGCGGAAAGTGACTTTATTGATATGTCGATTTGATGAAGTTCAACTCTTGAATCCCTGAGTGTTGCCGTTTTTGTTTGGCCGCGGCGTCTTGGCGAGGCACAAGTTGTACTGCACTGACTACTAGCCGCCTCAATGGGCGTCAAAATGTCGCCCGGTGCGTTTATTCATCGCGGCGAGCCGAACAGAAAATCTACACACAATGGTGGAGAGAGACCCTCTCAGGGAAAGACAACTCGCCTGCTCTGGACTCTTGGCTATTGGGTGCTGCTCTTTTAGCGCAGAAACAAAAATGTTTTCTTCCGTCTTTTCTATTCTGTACGCCTCCTCGCAATATGTTATTTACTCCGTTTTTTTTTTCTTTAGACCATCATGCCGTTTTTGTGCCTGAAATTCCACGCGAGGAAGCAGAATAGACTTTTTGTCGCCAATATGAACTCCCAAACAAGTGCCAGTGCTTAAACTTTTGGTCATCTGAGTGCAAGCCGAGAAATTCAAGAAGATTATTAACAATAACAATTATCATTAATTTTGCCGTCCGTCATATTAACCAATAACAAAATAAGTACGCTGCTAGATTTTACTTTCAAGTCGATGTACGGGTTAAAGGTAAAAGGTTGAGGTGACATTGTTTATGTGGACGTTACTATGCTAGCATTACCGCGTGAGTAGTGTTCAACAGCTGTGTGGCGAGAACAGGACCAGTCTAGATCTGTTGGGTTGGTTTAACGTCCAACATCAGCACTATCTATGCTATATTGTGGACGAGTCCCAAGACTGACGTCTGACAATTTTATGTGCTGCCACACACGAGACAGAGCGGGTATATCATGACTCCTGTCTCAACCGGTCACATTATAACTGACACCGATCTAATCGCCAGGACTCGATCCACGGACCTTTTGCTCCGGAAGCCGATGTTCTACCCCACGACCACCGCGCCCCCCTAGAATCTAGATCTACCTATTGGGTTCTAGAACCCACTTTTTTTTAGAAGAGAGGGGGTCAGCAGGGCTTATGGATAATTATGTAAGCTAGAGGCCGAACTCTTCTCCAAACTTTTATAATTAAGTAAAAAGACCTAGAGATTTATAGATCAAGTATCATTGATCTAGACGTTCTTGAGCTGTATTCTGAACCCGCAGACAGGCTGTTTATTTATAAAGTAAAACTATTGCGTTTCTACAAAGAATCTTGGTATTCATATTTTGTCATTGTTGATAAAATATAGTGCCCGAGTCAGCGAGAATTACAATCAACAACTTGACCTGCATAATTATATAAAACATGGACACGCTTTATCGAGTCAACTCCACCTCTGATTTCTTAACATTTGAGTTCAAAAGCTTTTTAATTACTGTTAGGACACAATGCATGGAACTTGATATGTTATTAACTGGCACTCAAAAGGTTAACGTCCAACGTTAGCAATAGTATTACTGGGCTACACTGCTGACATTTTATATTCTCTGTTGTAATTATTGCTTCCTTAGTGACCATCCTCAACAACTAGCTCCTATGGCGGACGGGCCTCAATGTTATTTTCTGACAGTTTCACGTGCTGCTAAGCGGTGAGCTGGCTCATGTAGTAGAGCGTTGGTCGCCTGATCATGAGAACTGCGGTTCGATCCACGATCTGTCAAAAATTCAGTTGTCAGATTTCGTCCCCAACTGCTTGAGTCGTTGTCAACATAATGGGATTGGCTGACATAGATGTCTCCCTGTCCTATCTCGTATGTGACAGCACGTAAATTTGTTAACTCAACTCAGCTCAACACCGGTACATAACAGGGATACCAGAACGGCTGTCTTAGCAGATCACATAACACTGACACTGCACCCATCAGTAGGACACAAGTTGTCCAAGCTGGGATCAAACCTGGGACCTCATATCTTTGAGCTTCCTCGTTTCTCTGTCGATCTACCTACTACTACCACTACTGCTACCAGTACCACTAACATCACCACCACCACCATCTCTTTCCGTCTCTCTCTCTCTCTGTCTCTCTCTGCCTCTCTCTCATCTCTTCATGCCTTTCTTTCGCGATCCGATTCTCGATCTCACTCTCGTAACATAATTTTTCGTCTTGTTAAATCTTTTGTCTACGTTCCTTTCAGGCGACTAAGCGCTGCATCGTTCATATACTATCTGAACTGTGGGAGCACGGCTTGAACCTGTGCTGTTTATTCCGCGTTGATGAACAAACACTTTAACTCTTACCGAGTGATACACAAACACTTTAACCCTTACCGAGTGATACACAAACACTTTAACCCTTACCGAGTGATACACAAACACTTTAAGCCTTACCGAGTGATACACAAACACTTTAACCCTTACCAATTGATACACAAACACTTTAACCCTTACCGAGTGATACACAAACATTTTAACTCTTACCGAGCTAGTGATACACAAACATTTTAACTCTTACCGAGCTAGTGATACACAAACATTTTAACTCTTACCGAGCTAGTGATACACAAACATTTTAACTCTTACCGAGCTAGTGATACACAAACATTTTAACTCTTACCGAGCTAGTGATACACAAACATTTTAACCCTTACCAAGTGACCCCAAGCCTCCGTAAGAACAGGCCAAGTCACGGAAATGATCGGAGTGAACAGTTTTTAGTGTAACAAGTGTGACAGTGATGTATCTCTCATAAATCATTACGAGAGTTAGTTCAGATTTATACCAAGAGAGCAATTTTTGTTCAGCCCACTCAGCCTATAATAATACCAAAAGTATATATTTCTACTTTTATCATGCTATAATTAACTTGGACTCTAAATGCACATATTTTTCTACTTTGGAGTGACCCCAACCTCGTTACAGATATATTGAACCTACACCGAAAATATTCCCTCTTTTCAAGATCCTGAAGGGATAGGCACTCCGAAAAAATGTAATAGAATGTAGAATGTAATAAACTTTATTTAGTTAACTGAAATTTACATTTTTGTGTATCCGTCAAAGTTGTGATTAACAAAGAAACAAAAAAGTAAACATAACAAAGAACAAACAAACAAACAAAAAATAAAGAGAAAAACAAGAAAAAACGTTAAAGTGAATCTCTTTACTACTATTACAAAGGCGCCTATACGTTTCAATAACTAAGATTTTTTTTATCACAACCAAGGGGTCGATAAGTCTACTATTATACAGTATCCCTTTATTATAATTGGCAATTTACATGTACTAGAGGTGAGCTTTTATCATTTGTCCATGCTCGTTACTAAGCGTAAACGTACACAAAGCTGGCTGGAGAAATAATGAAGCGTAAGCATACATGGTAGCCAAGGGGTATAACAATTTTGCTTCCGACGCAGGAGGTCCATGGTTCGATCCCCGCTTTGGAGGCCGCGTTTTTTTCCTACTGTTTGGCCGCAGTTTCAGTATTTCTTGTAATGTGACCAATTATGTCATGGATGTCTTCTTCTGGGTCCCGCCGCCGTGTATGATTCTTCTTGATACCTAGGAGACGTTAAAATAAGAGAGAGCTTCGCCTTCTCCGGATAGAGAAGGTCCCTTTACTTCACTTGACGTTGTTTGGAAACAGACGCCACCCGTAACCTCCGCATTACTATGACGGCCGTAGTAATTGAACAACACGACCTCTCGGGGGAAACCCATCGTTGCGGGAATACCGAAGCTCTTACCTCGACAACCACTCGGAAACTGTTCGCGCTCTTTCCGACTGTGAAAAGAATGATTAGGAAACGGAAATTGGGCACTTCGCTCGCAGATTCATGGTCGGTGGCCACGCGAAAAGGTGAAGAGGGAATGGGAACGATTTTCTATGGAATGGCAAGGGACGAGGGTGGGGGAAGGGGAGAACTGCAACATCTTCAATGCGCATGCGCTTTTTACACCCTGAGATCGAGTTCCGCCGCCAGTGACTGCGATACTAAGAGGGGGCAACTCTGCGTGAAGCGGCCATCGATTAAGCCGGAAATTGTCTCCCGTGAGCTCGGCATGGAAGTTCTGAGTATCGCGTCTGCGCTCTTGCTTTCACTCTCAGTTTGGCGGCCATCTTTAGTTTTTAGTTTTGTTGTTGTTTTTTTTACTGCCGCGGAGTGAAAAGCGGCCAGGCTGGGATGGTGGTCACGTGATGGCAGACGACTCAACGCCTGGTTTCCGGTTGTGATGGATGCCTCCATTAGTCAAGTATCTGGCTCTGGAAGTCTCAGGAAAATTCTTCTAATCCTGAAAATGTTTGGGGCCTCTTGTTACTCGAAATATCGCTTCCTTAGGGCAGGTCTTTTACAGTAGACCTATTAGCCTGAATAGCGAACGCATTAATTTTGTTTACCTTATAACATAGATCGGAGCTTATTGTTGGTTGTTAGTTTGTTTTTTTGACGTCCAGCATCATCAGCTTGGCTATTTTGATGACGTGTCCCAAGACTTACGTCTGATAATTGTTTCTATTGCCGCAGAAAGAGAGAGAGAGAGAGAGAGAGAGAGAGAGAGAGAGAGAGAGAGAGAGAGAGAGAGAGAGAGAGAAGGAGAGATTGCTCGGATACCAAGACTCCAGTCTCAGTCGGTCATTTCATACTGACAGCGACCCAACCAGTATCCTTCGGTTAGTCATGTAGCTGGGTCAGGAAAAAAAACTGGCAGACTTTCACTTCGTTAAAATCATCCTTGGGTCTCTTGTTTCTGCAAAGTCTGTTTTCTAAATCATGAAGTAATTTGTCTTCCTAATAAAAGTAATATACATTGAGGCTTATTGTAATTGAAAGAAAAATATATCATTTTAATTCATTTTGTTGTACAAAATACCAATCTGGCAACTTATGTTGTTCGACGTATTTTTATTTCTACAAAGTTTTTCATAAATATACTTTAATGTTTAATTTTGTTTTTGCTCACAAAATTGCCAATCGGGTGTCAGCTGATTATGTGTTTACCGCTACACTATTCAATGGCTTGATAGTTCAAAAACGCAATTCTAATCTTTTGGTGTAAGTCACGATCCTTCGGTGTCACGAACAGCTTTTTATGAAAATGAACCCCCAAATGAGGTTAGAACCCCGAGACCTCCGCTCTCAGCTCAGACCAATAACCGATTGGGCCACCGACGATCGGGTGGTTCGTCGTGATTTCAATAATGTCGTTTGGCCTAATTATTCTGGTTGCATTACGTTGAAGAAATTTGGCATCAGGAGAGAATAAACTTCTGTTTAGAGGATTTCAGTGGCGTCCTAAAGTCAACCATGGTTTTATGGGTTTAAACATTTTTTTTATATAGTCCTAGATTTATACCATATTATATCTTTTACAGTTACCACCTAGAACGAAACATAAGGCAGGCCTAACTTAGATATAATTGTGGTGAAAATTTGTTGTTTTTTGTTTTCTTTTGCCTTTGTTTTTTTTTTGTTCCCTTTTATCAATGTTTCTTAATTTTTTTAACTGGATGTTTTTCCAATTTTTTCAAACTGTGTAGACAGTTTTCGTATTTACCTTTCACATTTTCATATCAACAGAGGGAAAGAAAAAGATAAACAGTGAGAGAGACAGAGATAGAGAGAGCGAGAAAGAGTGAGGCAATGAAAGAGATAGAGAGAGATAACGGGAGAAATAGGGAAAGAACGTGTGGGAGAGAAAGATGGATACAATGATTTGGAAAGAAAGAGCGAGAGATAGAGACAGAAAGACAACGAGAGAAATATAGAGAGAAAGAGAAATAGCGAGAGAGACTAAGAGGGAAAAACGAAGTGAACGAGAGAAGTAGACCCCCAGTGAGAGAAAACGAGATTTAGCGAAAGAGAGAGGAAAGCGAGAGTTAGGATTCGTTTCCATCCGACCCAACATGAAAAAAACCCACTATTGAATACAGACCCATTTTTATCGTTTCCATCAGAGCCAACATGAAAAAAACCCACTATTGAATACAGACCCATTTTTAAAACGCGCCATTGTGCTAGTGCGTGTGCGTGGCGTAAACTCCAAACACAATGCCCCGTGTTTTTTAACGCGGTGTAAAACAACGGAAATTACGACCGGGTAGGGGATGAAATAGCGCAGCAATCGAAAACAAATGATTCAGTTATCGGGCCTTCAGTTATATTGTTATTATGCATTCGATTGGCACTTACCTAGAAAAGTAAGGGAGGGTGGGAGGGAGGTAGAAAGGGGGAGAGAGAAAGAGAGAGAGAGGGAGGAGAAAAGATTATCGAATCTTATTTGTTGTTAGTTGGTTGTTTGTTGTTGTTTTTAATAGAAAATGGAGAAAACATAAAAAGAAAGGCAGAGAGACGAAGAAAACGAAAGATGGTGAGACAGAGATAGGGTGTTTTTTTCTGCAGTAGTGGAGGAAGAGAGAGAGAGAGAGAGAGAGAGAGAGAGGGAGAGAGA
>RQTK01000439.1:229948-252537 GCA_003991915.1 Elysia chlorotica
AAGAGTTACAGAGCTACAGGGCTACAGAGCTACAGAGCTACATAGCTACAGAGCTACATAGCTACAGAGCTACAGAGCTACATAGCTACAGAGCTACAGAGCTACATAGCTACAGAGCTACATGGCTACAGAACTACAGGCTAAAGAGCTACATAGCTACAGAGCTCTACAGGGCTACAGAGCTACATAGCTACAGAGCTACAGAGCTACAGGACTACAGAGCTACAAAGCTACAGAGCTACAGAGCTACAGAGCTACAGAGCTATACAGGGTTACATAGCTACAGAGCTACAGAGGTCTACAGGGCTACAGAGCTACAGAGCTACAGAGCTACAGAGCTACAGAACTACATAGATACAGACCTACAGAGCTACAGAGCTACAGGGCTACAGAACTACAGGCTACAGAACTACAGAGCTATAGAGCTACAGGGCTACAGAGCTAAAGCGCTACAGAGATACGGAGCTACAGTGCTACAGGGCTATAGGGCTACACAGGGCTACAAAGATACAGAACTACAAAACTACAGGACTACAGAGCTACATATCTACATGGCTACATGGCTATATGGCTATATGGCTACAAGGCTTACAAGGCTACAGTGCTTTAGTTATCAAAAGCAAGCGGAGTTAATGAGACAAGAAAGGTCCACTGTTTGTTTATTAGCTACAACTAAAAATGCAGTGGGAACCAGCAGCTGTTGTGGCCCGCGGGTTCGAATCTTGATTAGGCGTCTTCCACCCATACTGGTGGGGACGGCCTCGTTATAAACAGAGACGTAAGTCCTGGAAGCACCTCTATGGGTTTTTTGTGTTAAGTCACATAACATTGTCGGATATTAGTCTTGGGACATGAACATGAGATGGTTGATTGGAAGGCAAGAAAAAGTGACAATCCAGGCCTGCAGCCTCTGTGTGTTGACCCAGTGTGGAGGCGCCTGTAGAGAGATGCATCGCGCGTCCTATCCTCCCAACCACTTGTACACCAGTAGGTCTGGCAGCCCAGATCGTTGGGGTCTAGCATTCGTCACTGAACCGCCGGCCCTAACAAACAGCATGCATAGGGCGGTGAACAGTTTGGGCTTTAGACAGCCAGGCCTGTGGGTATACACGTCAGTGGTCTGGAGTTGTCACCGGTATAGTGTACACTGCTCAAGTGGAGATCAGGGAAAGTCCTAATTAATTGTTCTGTTTGCAAAATATATGTAACAAGCGATATACCTTGATATCCATTTAGGTTGAACCATCAATAACTCGCTGATTGAGGACTAATCAACATAGTCGTCATTGAGTTCTCTTTAAAAAGTTGTGCTCGGTTAAATAATCTACAACTCATTATTTTACTGATTAGAACCGGCAACAGCTTATAAGGACAAACACACTCGGTCCCAGCACAAGTAGCCTCGTGAAATTGACGCCCCTCCGACTGCCTTTCCCCCTCCCCCTCCCCCTCCCTCTCTCTTTCACAAGGCGAGATATCTCAAACCCTAGTTGACAAAAAAAACCCCAACAACCCAGCAACAACAACAACAACAAAAACCAACAAAAATACCCACAAACAAAACCCGATACTAAAAAATAATAGAACACAATTTTTGGAATAACCATTACTTTGCAAGAGAACTGTTATAAGAAAAGCTAATGAGCCAATACTTTCACTTTTCATGTAAAATTAATCGCCCATCACAAACTAACTGATCAAAGAATTTTTTTCTAAACATTCAAAGAAGAGAACGCCGCAAATGGGGCGCATCTATTTTTAATTGGCGAATACGGCCGCCATAATGAAAGCGTTGGTTAGCCTGTATTTAAACCGGTGCTTTTAGATTTAAAGCGTAATTTAATGTGCAGACTTAGAAACCATAACGGTACATGAATTATTCTCAGATTTAAACGGGAAATTCCACTGTTTTGCACCGTCTGTCCAACTGAACGCTCCCGAATTCCGTCCCGCATTGCTAAATATGGGCAATACACAAGAGCTGCCAACCCAATAAACCGCCAAACGTGTGCATATTTAAACAAAAAGTTAGAAAAAATCATGCAATTTTTCTTATTCATGGTATACGATTGGAAACATTGATGCCCGGCGCCGCATGGAAAACACAACACTGCGAACATGGCCGTGTTGAAAGAAAGCTAAATTAGTCAGTGTACAAGTATTAGCTGTGCAAAAAAATAAAACAATGACTTATAAATAATGTTGCATTTTATTTAAAGGTGGCTATGTTGTTCTTTTTCGTTTTCACTTCACATACTCATAATATCAGGCGCGTTAAACATAATATTGTTCTTCATTCCTCTTGTTGCGGTAACAAATCTATGAATTGTGCAAAGCTTTTTAGAAAGCAAATCTTTTAAAACGATTGTAATTCGAATTGTATTCAAATCTAATCGGAAAGCGCGTGGTTTTTATTCAGTACGTCCTCGGTTCGATCTCCGAGCTAGTCGCCTTGTTCCAGGGTACTTGGGTCTTTGTCTGTATAATGTAACCGTCTGAGACAGAAGTATTGGTCATCGGTTTCCCCGCTATATATCTGTGTGGTATGGTTTTCGATATTTTCAGACTTTAGTCTTGGGGCCCATCTGAAAAATACTTTAGCTGTTAGCGATAGTTGTAAAAGTGCAAACAAAACAAAATCAAGCTAATAAATAGACACCCACGGCTGCAAAATATAGTAAGATCAGAACAATAAATTATGCTCAACCTGTCCATAGGTCTAAAAGTCGACTGGCCTGTTTAAAGAGCTAGCTCAACAAAAATGTTAACTGTTTTGAACTGCGCTAACTTAGGAATGGGTGAATGATATAACTCACTTTGATATACGCAATAAAAAATTCAAATTTTTGGTATTGTTGTTTTTAACCTAGAGTCATCAGCTTGGCTTAAAATTTCGGTACAAAAATATAATGCACTTTTCATTTATGAAAGCTCGTCCGAAGTGAATCAAAAGATAAAGAAAAGAGAATTACTAAGACTAAAATGAAAAAAGATGTGAAAGAAAATAAAAGATATGACTGTCCACCATCGCATATTCTACCACTAGTACCAGCAAGACTGGTGGACCACAACTGTTTTACACGGCGCTACCACATTCTGCCAAGACGCCGACCCTGACACACAAGGCTCACAGAAGTCTGACCAATCGGGATAATCAGGCCTGCTGGTACAGAAGTCGACGTTTATAATTATAGCAAACATCAACACACACGGAATCAATGAAAGACGAGTGGAATAAAGTCTGAAAAGGAAAAGAAAAAGGATGATGAACGAAATAAATCAACCAAATAAAAAAACACCTTCAACAACAAATACAATAACACCCCCCTTACACAAACACACCACCACCACCACCACCACCACCACCACCACCACCACCAAAAACAACAACAACAACAGCAACAGTAGCAAAAACAGCAACAAAAAGTACCGAAAGGGGAAATAATAATTTGATTAAAAAAAAGCCCTATGCACTTCACTTTGTGAAGAAGTCATAATCATCAAAACAGAACAAAACACGAGGGGTTTCTCGCCCGAGGCACAATCTCGCGACACGCGCCGAGAGGGGTCACGAGAAATAACGAGACAGTGGCGGCGGCCCATAATTCCTTCACCTTGACACCCGGATGTGGGCGAGCGGCCATGTTTTACGACATTGCCACAGTTTTTTGCAGGCGTCAGAGTAATTATAAGGCGGGGAAACCACGCCCTGGAATTTGTCATGTCACGTGAGACCTTTCTTGGGTCGGAGCGAAGTGAGCAGTTTGGTGGGAGACAAGTAGGGTAGGGTGAGTAGGGAAGAGAGAGAGAGAGAGAGAGAGAGAGAGAGAGAGAGAGAGAGAGAGAGAGAGAGAGAGAGAGAGAGAGAGAGAGAGAGAGAGCGAGAGAGATAGAGAGGGAGAGAGGGAGAGCGTGTAGTGGGAAGAAGGGAGAGAAAGAGACAAATGGGGGAGAAATAGGCTGACAGATGAAGATATAGAGATGGAGACTACGATACAGGAAGTTACTTAAACTTCAAGAGATTTGAATAAAACCTAGAGAAAATTAAGGGAAAAAACAAAAAGGCAAAGACGAAAGAAAGAGACGCTGTTTGGGGATAAGCAGATTAACAAAATAGATTGCACACACAATAACCATAACAAAAGAAAAACATGAAACAATATTAGACATGTAGAAATGTTAATCAAGTAAAGATATTCAATACAAAACATTTATTGGCAGACTTAAACCACAAGTAGCATAAAGATGGGGTGGGGGTGGGGGGAGATAAAAATAAAAAACAGATAAAGGACTGAAAGAGAGTTAAACTGAGATTAATTTGAAGAAATACACTTTAGCCAACGAACACGCGCGGGGTGGCAATGAATGCTAAACAAAAACGAAACAACGTCACCAGAGATTAAATTTCACAAGTCCCAAACACAAGCGCTCGGCGGTCACAGTGTATCGAAACATCAATCTTCGCCTGGGGCGCTAGAAACTCACCCACATCTAGAAACAAAGGCTACTAGAAAGATCCTGTCGTGATTTTGCCGACGCCGTTTAGGGCTTGGCTTTCTGGAGCCAAAGACGATGTTTTGTCCTGTTTTGTCCTGTTTTGTCCTGTTTTTGTCGGCTGGTGCGTGACTGGCGGAGATGACAAGGTAATGGCCATGTCGCCGACCCTGCGCCTCGCACGCTCCAAGACGGACACGAGAGCGTTAACTTTCACCCTTGCATAGCACCACCATCATCATCATCATCACCACCACCACCACCACCACGGGGCTCTCTCTCTCTCTCTCTCTCTCTCTCTCTCTCTCTCTCTTCCTGCAGGAAGTCCGTTGTTCGAGCCCCGCTCTGGCAACTTCGTCCCCTACTGGTTGATTCGGTGTCAGTATAATGTGACCTACTGAGACAGAGTCATGGTATAACCGCTCTGTCTCTCTGTGGCAGCACATAAACTCGTCAGACATTAGTCTTGGGCCCGCACACAATATAGTCTATGCAGTGCTGACGTTGGATGTTAAGGAACCGACCCTGCGACCATAAGCGACTGGGTTGACAGCGACGCTTTTCAACATAACAGTTGAAACATTTAGTTTACTTTCACTCGAAATGGCACTGTTTCTCTGGGGCGAACTGACCCAAGTGTAAAGAATCCCGCGATTGGCAGATTTATTTGACCAATTTTATTCCCTGTAACTGGTTGGGTCAGTGTCAGTATAATGTGACTGGCTGAGACAGGAGTCATTGGTTTCCCCGCTCTGTCTCGTGTGTGGCATTACATATAATTGTCATATATCAGTCTTGGGGTCCGTCCACAATGTAGCTCTATAGAGTGCAGACGTTGGGCGTTAATCAATCAACCCTGTACTCCTGAGCGATTTGGCTTGAAAGCGACGCTTCTCAACACAACAACTTAAAGAGTTAGTTCAGTTTGACTCTTAACGCCACTGTTAACCTACCTCGGTGACTAGGTCTGTCATATTAGTATTACTTATTACAAAGTCATCGACATAGACAAATATTAGTTTTAGAGTCAACGTGAACCAAATCTTTAAACTCGAAGAATCGACCAGGTCTGTTTACACTGTTACTTTGTGGGCGGAGTTGAGTTGAGTTGATTGCCTTAACATCCGACGCCAGCACAATATGGGCTATATTATGGATGTGGCCCAAGACGAAAGTCTGACAATTTTACGTGCTGCCACACTGAGACAGTGACGGGTTACCTGGACTCCTGACTCTCATCCGGTCATAGCGTACTGAAACCGACAAAAACAAGCACAAGACCAAATCGAACATACAGTTGCGTATTGATTTTTGACCAATCGTGGGATTCGAACCGCCGACCTTCCGACCATACTTTAACTTTTCATCGAAATTTAGAACCCCGAACCTCTAACTTGAGAAAACGCGCTTTACACCCCCCCCCCCCCCTTTCCCTTACACACACACCTTCATATCATGATTTAGTATGCCCAATCACACTTTACTCCCCATCGGAAAACGATTCGTCTCCACTTACATGAACATGGACGTGCGTTCACATCAATTTTTAATCGCATCTTTTCATGTTTGACAGGGCTGTGGAAGCTCTGCATTGAGTCCAGTCGTTAACCCTTCCATCGCCGCCAGCTTGTGTTCTTTAACTCAAGCTTGCTAGGCACCTTTTTTCTATCGCATAATATTCAGTTCTGCACCAGTTACATGAACATAATGTGTTAACATACAAAGATGATTACAATATAATGAAAAAATTCCCTCAAAATGTCGAGTATATGCATTAGTCAAAATATGCAGGTATTTTAGTAGTATCTATATATTATGTATAACGAATAAGGCGGTCCAATACCGACAGAGGATAGACAGACGGAGATAGATCTAGAGGATTTTGGGTGCAAGGGACTGCGAAAAAAAATAGAATCGGTTGGACTTAGGTGTTCTCTACCTGATGGGGACGCGCTTGGTCAGGGGTTGAGACCATTGGTTTACAATGCAGCAAGTCCGTGGTTGAGCTCTAGCTGAAGCTTTTCCCCTCCTAGTTAGGTTGTTGTGAATACAATTATTGTGATCGACCAAATCCCCGCTGTCCCGCTCTGGAATAAGATTGCTGTATACGACCTTTCCCACGACTTAGGAGACGTTAAAATTAGAGAGAGGTTCGCCTGTTCCAATAAAGAATTTTTCAATATCCGATAATGATACGCTGAGTGTGGAAAGGGTTAACGAACAAAAACTTCTTTTCTTTTTATTACCACAATATTGCATCTATTTATTCTAACACAAAACAAAACAAACAAAAAAACTGGCGTGGGCGGGCAGACATAGAACTAGAACAGACCAAACTACTCTAAAAAAATATATTTGAACACAATTTATTACGCTTTATATCTCTAAAAACATACACTTATAAGATGGCTGATTGGGTCGGCAGTTGGGTAGTTGTATCCCACAAGCAAGGGTTAAGCATAGATATATATCTATGGGGTTAAGCGATGCCACACAAGGGCAGACAACAATGGAGAAAGTGCTTATTGTCCGAGCCTTTATGAACGGATGATTGATCTGCCCTTGTCTCAGCCACAGCTCTGTTACCGCGAGTGTGTGTGTGTAAGTGTGTATGTACGTGTGTGTGTGTATGTGTGTGCGTGTGTGTGTGTGTGGACTGGGCATCAGGAATTCTAGATGAGCCGCTAAAACGGCGTTTTTCCCCACTCTTCCAATACCTGTACATTAGCGGTGCTTTGCAGCTACAATGAAAAGAAAAGAAAACGCAATGTAGACAAGGGGGAGTATGAAAGAATTATATTGAAGAAGGAAGATAGGTGTGCAAATTTCATTTTTCAAAGATTGGGTTTCTCTATTTCCTTTTCTTTTTTTGGTTTTTGGTTTTCATTTTTTTATTTATTGTGTAATTTTCTATGGTGTTGAATTGTCCATGGAAGAAATAAGGATGTTTGAAAAAGAAAAACATTTTATATTGGCACAATTTTAATGACGATCTTTAGAGTATATTTGTAATACTACACATAATCATATCTTTTTGCGTTACTGGCAAAACGTAGCACATAGAAGGAAAAGTCAATATAGAAGTTGAGAATTCTCGATGATAGCTAAAATGAGCTATATCTATACCATAGAACAGTAGAAATCATATAAATGTCGATGTCAAGGACGAGAGCGCTGGAAAGAAACAACAACCTTTAATATCATTCTGTTGTAACCATGGTAATATGCGATCGACATGTTTATTTTACTAACATTTCATTACACTACCTTGGTTAGAAGCGTTTTCACTGCGACCAAATCAGTGATCTGCCCTTGTACATTTGAAAGTCAAGCTCACGATCAAAAGATTATTGCTAAGTTTAAAATTATACTATGCAATAAACGTTATTCGGTTAAAGAAGAAAGTACTCAGGACGACTTGATTATTGTGTGGAGATGAATGAAGAGAATACAAATCCATCTGTTTATAACAATAACTTTTTGTGTTGAACAAGAGCTTAGAATGTTAGTGAAATACTTACAAAGAAGAGAGTTTTTAATTATTTTGGCAACAGTAATTGGTAAACTTTACTATCCCCTCTGATCGTCTTTGCAGATAATCATGAACAATAATAGAAGTATGACCAATAGTAATATAACTAAAACAGTAGGAAAACATTACAAAACAAACCAACAATAGAAATAAGGTAAACACACACACACACACACACACACAGAAACAAGAAAACTTTGTAAAAAGTAACAGTAGCTATTGTGATCAATGATCTAAATAATGTCCATACAAAAAAATAACCAACAATGTTTGGTTGGTGAAACTGAAGCTGCCTCTCCTAGACTGGCGTTTTCTTGAGTTCTCAGGGAGGACCCCACACGGCGACGGAGCCCAGAGCCGGATAGCTAGGACTTTGCCGATCCACGTTATACATAATACAACGGTGTATACGGATTAGAAATGGCGTTGGAGAAAATAAGTACACAGGCAAAATTTAGGAGAAGAAAAACAGAACATAGTGAAGGTAGATCATTGTAGTATGGTAACATGTTTAGGAGACGAAGAATGCAATAGAGAGAAGGTAGATCATTCTCAAAGAACTGAATGTTCCAAGTATTTTTCTAAGTTTCATTAATAAAAATAAAATTATCTTTCTTTGGACATGCCTGCAGAAATAATTGCACGCAAATGAAACGATTAATATGTTCTTCAGGCTAAGATCGAGTTAGGCGGAGTAGAGGATGCCCTAAAGCAGGGTACATAGACAACATGAAGGACACACCAAGACAGCCTGAGCGGGGAGCGAACCCACAAGCTTCCGATTAGAAGTTGAAAGCTTTATCCTTGAACCACCCTGTCCCAATGTCCATCGAAATGAAAAAAAAATGTATATATAAAAACCATGACAGGGGAGTACTAATTAATATGTCATGTATGTCGGTGGGAGTTGAGGTTTCTCTTAGTTTAATGTCTCATAAATATGTTCTCAACTAGTATGGGATGAGGCGGTTAGATCAGGAATCGAACCACGGGCTTACCGATTAGAGGTCAAGCGCTCTACTTTTGATCATGTGGCCATCGGGGTGTACGTGAGTGTGTGAGTGTGTTTGTGTGTGTGTGTGTTTTAGTGTGTGTGTTTGAGTGTGTGTGTTTGAGTGTGTGTGTTTGAGTGTGTTTGAGTGTGTGTGTGTGTGTGTGTGTGTGTGTGTGTGTGAGACAACAGACAACAGCCCAATGCACTAACTTTTGATCATAGCACCATGATGCTGGTGTATCATTGTTCACCCCAAGATGGATGAGTATAATGTGTCCGTGCCTCGCACTGAAGATGGATCTCGCCTTTACATTTCATTGGTCAGGCGTTCAAAGACCATGAAATATTCACACACCAGGCTCGGTCCACTACATCTAGGGCCATAAGTACAACGTCGAGGTAGCTTACGACTCTTCGTAAGTTCATGTATATGAGATTAAGAAGGTTTACGACGAGTCATAAGTTACGGTGACGTTGTACTTACTGCCACTGGTCCAAAGAGCGACCGCTGGGCTATGTGTGTCACATTATGAATTGTTCTGGTTCCAACGTTTCTTTGCTTCCAGAAATAAAATAGATAGAATGGCTTACACGTGTTGGGTTCTTTAGGGAATGTTTTTCTTCGTGTACAGCGACATAGAAACTGCGTTCATACTTGGGAGATGTCTTCAATACATTGGATTAACGGGAGATAAATCGTTGACGTAAGTAGTATAGAGTTATAGTAGCATAGCTATAGGAGATGTATTAAAGTGGAGAGAGAGACAAGTCATGGAGAAAGGTACATTAAGAGGGGGGGGGGTAAAAGAGAGAGAGAGAGAGAGAGAGAGAGAGGGAGGGAGAGAGAGGGAAAGATATAGAGAAAAAACTCTCTGTTGTCGTTTTTGTTGTTGCTTTTTTTGTTAATGTCGTTAAGTAGGTAAAAAACTAGTGCATGTACATGTATAGCTGCATAAACCGGAAAAGCTTGCGACTTCAGACTAGGTGCTACAGCAGTCGATGGTACTTACCTAGACACGTCCAGGGTGGTTTTTTACTTTAGATCTTGAGGGTTTTGTTTTGCCATTGTAACAATTGACCAAAGCAACAACAACAACAACAACAATAAAACCTATATTGAAAAAGAGAAGTAGGTTGAATTTCCTCTCAGAGCTTCCGCCGAAACGATGCATACAATTCACTTGAAACTTAAAGTGTGCATTCGATTGTGTTATACAGGTGAAGATTTCTACGAAATTATCCATACAAACTGTTTTCCCACTATATATTATGCTTTCGTCTCTATAATAAAGGTTAACTTATGATCGATTTTTCCCATTCATAAACTCTCTCTCTCTCTCTCTCTCTCTCTCTCTCTCTCTCTCTCTCTCTCTCTCTCTCTCTCTCTCTCTCTCTCTCTCTCTCGCTCTCTCTAGAGAACAGATAACATGTAGATTATTGTACTGCCACACAGATCTCCCAATGAACCCACAGCTCGCTCATTGTGCTTGTAGAATATACTTCACCGAGATGTTGGATTTTTTTCAAACCAGCAGGAGTAGCCAAGTAATGGTTATAATGTATTTATGCCTCCCCACGCCACACCAATAAAAAACAACTAAAACAAAAAACAACTAAAACAAAAAACAAAAAAAACACAAAATTATAAAAAAAAAAACTCCCTTGAAAAAAATCCTTACAAAATG
Source organism: Elysia chlorotica (assembly GCA_003991915.1). Taxonomy (NCBI): domain Eukaryota; kingdom Metazoa; phylum Mollusca; class Gastropoda; family Plakobranchidae; genus Elysia; species Elysia chlorotica. The sequence goes on from RQTK01000439.1 coordinate 240,654, forward strand.
TATAGCTCTAAAGTATCCGAAGCTTTGCTGGAATAGTTCTAATGTTCTACAGCGCCATCTAACTCGCAGCGATCCAGTCCCCGAAATCTGCTATCTTGGTGCACTTTATCCAAATTTTTAAGACAGGCTTTTTGCAGTATATGTATTGCGAACAGGTGGCTTAGTGGTAGAGGTTGGGGCATTCAATTTGATAGTTTTCGGTTCGATCTCTGAACAAACTGTGTTATTTGTTTGTTGTTGATTTTTTAGTGGTTTACCTATCTAGCATTAACGTCCGCAGGCGGAAGGGTAGTGCAAACTGCTGCAGCAATTCTATTTATAGGGTCGTACAACGTGCCTTAGCTTACCACTCTCACTAAGCCCTCTTATTTTCACTTCTTACGAAGAGCAATAAGCATTGTACTTGTGGTCCCAAGCCTAATCATTAAAAAAATATAGAGCGCGTAAACATACAACAACAACAACAACAAAACTAATCAACAAAAAAAGAAAAAAAAAAAGAAAACCTATATTGCGAAAAAGGTTCAATGTCGTCTGAGATTTTCCGCCTAAACAATATATATACATTTGACTTCAAACGTTATGTGTGCAATTGCAGTAGTAAGCGCACTGAACTTCGTAAGAAATGAAAAAAAAATAGGCTTACGACGAGTCGTAACCTAAGGTATGTTGTACTTACGACCCCAGAAATAGAATTGTTGCAGCGGTTTGTACTACACTTCCGCCTGCACGCGTTATTGCTAGATAAACCAATTAGATGAATACCTCAAATACAAGCTCATGACTTCCAACTATATCACACCACTCTTTTATTCTGTATAATGTACATGTAATACTAGGAATAAAATGTGTCTTTCGGGCGGAGAAAGCTAACCTCTCTCCTAGTTTAACATCTCATAAGTCTCACTAAGCCCTCTTATTTTCACTTCTTACGAAGAGCAATAAGCATTGTACTTGTGGTCCCAAGCCTAATCATTAAAAAAATATAGAGCGCGTAAACAAATATTTACAACAAAAAACGCTATGGAGATGTTGAAATGTCTCTGGTTGTTAAGCAAAACGCGTGTCTTCCTAAAAAGTGGAGCAACTCCCTTTCAAAACAAATTTCATTAATATTCCAAATGAAAAACAAAAACAAAACGAAAACAAAGCTGGACAAGCAAAACGATAGATTGACTATAAAAGATCACAATGCTCAGTTTAATTCACCAGCTTTGTCATCCTCTTAAATTTTGGAGGAACCCAAAGAGCCCAACAGAATAATATTTTGATCCCCGAAATATCACAGTAACAGCATGCCTAGAGATTTGAACCTGATCCGCTATTATGTTGACACTGAAGGACCAGTCAGTCACTGTGTCCCTCCTAGGGTCGCCATCTTGCCAATGTTTTGTCCACCTTCCGCTGAATTTCATTCCATTTAGAGGCCGGATTGTATTTCGGGACCAGCCTCGATCCCGAGCAACAATGGCCGCCCAAACCGGCAGATTAGATCCGGCCGGGGTGTGTCCGTTACCGAAAAACCAACAGTGGGGCCCGCCTCGCATCGCCGAACGCCATCAATATTTCAGTTAGATTGGGTTTTCTCGCGGACTCACAACTTTAGACAGAGGAGACTTTTTCACGCCTGGGCGGCAATGGCCAATTTCCCGCCTTTTCATCTCCGTTTACTGCCCGTTAGTCTCCGTGAATGGGGGCGTCGGCCCGTGCGGCGGGTAGGTCTGTGGAAATCATCCGGGATTGTGTCGTCAATGGTAACGTTTAAGAACCAGCACTCAGCGCAGTCTATTATGGCACGGTGACAGGAGACAGGAGACAGGAGACGGGAGACGGGAGACAGCGAGACCTTCGTGATTGACATTCAAATCTGGTCAGAGATTATAAAGTTCGCGTCTCTATTCAGTTTCACGGCCGGTGGAATATCCATTTCTGGTATTTAAAGTGGAAAAGTTCTTCACACAGTATTGGGGATTATGAAACTAAAAAATTTGGTGTTGCGATATATCGCAATCCATAATGATAATAATGTTGTTGTTTTGTTGTTTTGTAGATGAACACCAATCCTTGCCCAATGCTAACATATAAACGTTATCTCTGTGTTTAACGTCCGTCAGGCTCCGTGAAATGAAGCTTTAAATCTGAGCTACGGGTACGACTGCTGGCATGGTTGGGGATGTTTATTTATTAGCAAGATAACCGTTGAGAAACAACGCTCAACGTAGTCTATTAGGTGTGAGGCAACATTAAAAAATGTACCATGTACACATCTTGTGTTTGAATTACTGCACAGAGAGAGAGAGAGAGAGAGAGAGAGAGAGAGAGAGAGAGAGAGAGAGAGAGATCTCGACCGAACATTGCTTTTTTACGATATGTATTTAAAAAGATTTAGGACTGAATAAAGCTTCAACTCAAATTCCATAACGTGTGATAATTTGGGCCTGGGTCCGTATGCAACTGTACATTGACTTAGTAAGTTTTATCGTAAAAAGCACTTAGCGCGCTAAGTTGCATGCAACCGGCACCTTTACTTACTAAGTTCGTCGTAACTGCTAAGTTAGAAATACCCTGTCGTAAACTACCCTAAGTAAAAACGTAGCCAATCAGCGTCTTGCTTTGTCTTATAGCTCAGCGCGCCATGAAAGCAACAAACGCGCCAATTCGGCCGCCATCTTGGAAACCTCTCGACTCAATTTTTAAAATACGCCTAATAAAACAATAAAGCGATAAATTTACATATAATAAGCTTTTTAAGTCATTGCTAGTCTCCCTTAAACTAAGTCGATGCATTTAAGATTACTCAATGGTGTTCTTTTGATAATTCTCATCGGGTGAATTCGCGTCTTCTAGTGCCGCAAACTTGAGCCTAGATCTACATCCAAACTTGCGTGTAGATCTAGATCTAGCGTTATTATTATTGAGAAACTAGAATCTACACCTTAGTTTACTTGATAGATAGAAAGTAAATTTAACCAAATTTAATGAAATTGCATGGTCTATGAGCCTAGATCTAATGTAGCCGCATCGGCAGCAAAGTGTGTATGTGTGTGTAGTGTTTGGAAGTGTGTCTAAAAGTCACGCTGGGTCAGCGGAAATGGTTGTTGGCTTAGCCTAGCTTAACTTAACTACACGAGCGTCGTAAAACCACTTGCATACCGTGAGCTTAAGAGTAGAAGTTACGATGTAAACTTAGCGTAGCTAAGTCAAAAAATAATCGTGAGAGTTGCATACGGACCCTGATCGTTGAAGAGAACTCGGGTCCTTTGATTTATAGCCGAACGCTCTACCACTGAACCAGCTTTGTCTCCTGCATGAGTAGAGGTTGGTAGGTTGCTTAGCGTCCAACCTCAGTACGTTATAGGCTATTTTGTGGACGGACTCCAAGACTGGCTTCTGACAGTTTTATATGCTGCCACACACAAGACAGGGCATGGAAACCTGGACCCCCGTCTCAGCCGGTGCACGAGTGTAATAATTCTAGGGTGTCCACACATTAACTAGTCCATGCTATGCCAAGATTGGCCAAATTGAAGGGGATAAATGATAATAGCATTTAACAGGGGTATTTCAGGCTCGGCTATTTCCATCCTTTGAGGTCAAAAGATGCATTTAAGTCCGCCATTGAAGGCTTGTTTTCTTAAGAAAATTACCACTCCAGGTTGGTTGACAATGGTCTAACTCTAAAGCGGGTCAGGGCTGGCTGGGTAGGGTCAAGGGGGGATCACTGTATTCAAGGCCGGACTGCGCTCGGATTATGAGGGATAGGGTGGTGAGGTGGCTCAATGTTAAAAACGTGGCTAATATTCTAGATGTCCTCGGTTCGATCCACGAATTGATAGCCTTGTTCCCTGTGTGTTGGATACGTGCCGGTTGAGGCTACCCAAAGGAAAAGACAGAGTCACCGAATCGACTGGCGTAAACCCAATTTTGCATGACAAAGGTAATAGTGATCTATTTGTTTTAAATTAGTATCATAGTTAGGACAGTAGGATACTCAGTGAGTATTTTTGTTTGATTTATAACCATACTAGATCATAAATGTGAACTGTTCTAACTGTGCCTAGGGTTTCAACGATATAGTGCATTTTGGTTCTAAATGCAGATTTTGGTTCTATTTCAGTGATTTGCCTGCTATTTGTTTAAAGCGTCCGTGTCAGTATAGTGTGAACAACCGAGTCCCATGGTGTCCCACTCTGGGCTTCGTCACTGCAAATAGTCTTTGTTTTTCAAACGTAGGAGACAATAAAATAGAAGGGAGGATCCTACAGGAAGATAAGGACATGCAATGTAATAGATATAAACGTCAGGCCTCGTGATCGATTGTCCACAGCACTACCTGCACAGCCACCTGGCGCCTCTGGTCATGGTGTCCTCCCGATTCGAGGTTGGCGTGCCATACGTTTCCATGCCAAACGACCCTGCACCAGTCTGAGGTTCACAAGTAGCTGGGTCCCTGTTCATTCCTTTATGTCGTCGTACCAGTTCCTGTGGATCGGTCTTCCCATCTTCTTCCTTCCATTCTGCCTGTAGGAATTGTTTGAGCTAGGCTGTCATGCCTTGCTATGTGACTAAAATTAGACAGTTTGTGATGTAGTATGCTTTCCATTAATTCTCTTTTAACACCGAGTGTTCATAAGACTTCTTCGTTGGTTATTCTGGTTTTGTAACTTTTTCTTGCTAGTCGTCGAAATACCCACTTCTCGAAAGCTTCTATTCTGGTGTATGAACTGATTCTTTGTAGATAGTTGCATCGCCGTAAAGCAGTAAGAAAACTACAAAAATCTCTATTGCTCTTAGTTTTAGGTCTCTTTTAAACTTGGCGCCTTTACAATTATAATTTTGACAAAAATCCCGAAGTTTAAATCTCCGGTGGTACATCCCTTGTTCACTGTGTGAGGTTATGTCTATCTACCTTGCAACCGTAGTCCATCATTTGCTATGACTGTCTGTTTCCGTATTTCTCTGTCCTACATCTCACTAGCAGAATTTCTCCGCGGTATAAAACTGCTGTGCCTTGTTCAAGCTGATCAATACAAACATTAATGTATAATTATGTAGGTTTGTGTCCACTTACACTTCCTGTTCCATGTTATTGTTCCCACAGGATCAGTTCATGTAGGATTTGTTTCTTGTGTCTATGGCAGTGCTTGGTGGATTTATGACACCTAACCTATATTATAGTTGTGATGGATGCTCAACAAGTTTTAGGTACAGTGTTTTGTTTGAAAAAACTGTTGCGCGGCTTTTAACCACTCGAGTGCTCAGCTAACTTTTTTGTTGTTGTTATTGTTTTGTTTATAGAAATGATGCATCCATACAGCAGAAATGACTATGAGTGGTAAAATTAAACTATAAGACAATCAACATCTTTCTAAAACAACACAGAAGTTATTATAATTGACTTTTTATTGACTTTAGATAGACTTGGAACCAAATTTTAACCCTTGGTCCTGCCTCAGAGCAGACGTAAACTTGCGCCAAAATTTAGTACTTGGAAATTCCTATGAATAGGTCTTAGGTCTTAGACTAAATTTAAATGTCATTGGTAAGTTACGTCTGACTTTTAGGCTACGCCTTTGCATGAATACGGTCTCAGATCTGCCCGCCCTGTCTCGTGTGTGGCAGTACATTGCTAATGTCAGACGTCAATATTTGAGCCTGTCAACAATACAGCCTACATAGTGATGACGTTGGACATTAAACCAACTATAATTGAAGGTCTGATAGATTATTAGAGAACATCCACGTCGGCGACGCCACCCAGAGCGTGGGACCACAAACTACGTCTGGTGATACCCATGCCTCTGTTGGTCACTTCATAGTGACTCTGACCCAATCAGTAGAGAATGTTTACTCCTCATTCTGATTGTGAGAAAGAACCCGCATCATCTGATTTCAAGCCAGATGATCTGATCTTGGACCATATAGCGCCCACCTACCATGGCGATTAGATACGCTCTAGTCTTTAAAGATCTATTCAAATGTACAGTTTACACATTTTTATTTAATGTTAATTAATTTTGTACTTCATTGTCTAACATGGAGAGGACAAAAAAGGGAAAAAACAACAAAACAAAACAAAAAAGAGACATGGTACGGCTGGGGTCGAGCTGGGACCAGCAACTGAAGCAAGGGGCTTTAATACAAGCTTTACGACCCACATGACTATATGGATGACAGAATAAGGTCCGTTTGGATTTTTTTTTCTGATCGCTCATTGGCTTCGTAATTCTAAGGTGAAGCTCTGATTGGACGCCGGTACAGATTCCCTCATCAGTTCTATCGACTTCGTTTTCAATTTGACCGCAATATCGCAAGGCCGCTCATACTGATCAATCACATAGTGACAATTTGGGCGTCCAGCCCGCGCGCCGCGTGTAGAGAGCTCTAGAGTGTGGCGAACAAAAGGGGCGGGGCCTAGTGCTCTGGATTTCTCCGATAGGAACTGAAACTAACGAAGCAGCGAAATTTATGGGTTAATGTCAACATTGTTAGCTTTTACACAAAGATTGATTTAATTGACTAACAAGATCTTATTTTGTAATTCAAACAAAGGCATAATTATGTGGTCGTAATATTCCGACATCATTATGTGTTTGTCTGTCTTTGTCAATTCTCTGTATGTTTGTCTGTCTATTTCTGTATGTCTCTCTATCTGTATGCCTCTGTTTATCTCTCTATCGCTGTCCATCTCTGTCTCTTTGTCTGTTTCTGTATGTCTCTCTGTTTATATGGCTCTATCGCTGTCCATCTCTGTCTCTTTGTCTCTCACTCTCTGTATCAATATCTTTGTCTCTTTTTCCCAGTCTTATTACCTCACAGAGGTAGAGAAAGAAATGAAAAAAACAGTTGTGTGCGTGTGGGAGTGGGTGAAAAAATAGAAAGATTGAGAGACAGAGAGGGAGGATATTTATAAATAACAGTACACATAGAGATTTAACAGAGATCCAAATACAGATAGAGATTTGACAGAAACAGACATACCGACAAACAAAGTGTTGATGTTGCAACAAACAAACATAGCCCTTGTCCTATGTAGGGCGAGATGACTCAAGGGTAGAGCGCCAGGCTTCTAATGAAGAGATCCTCAGTTCGCTTCCCGCTCGGGCAGCTCTGTCCGGAGTACGTACTGGCTGAGTCGGACAATTTCTTGTGCTGCCACACACGAGACAGGGGTGGGAGACCTGAACTCCTGTCTTAGCCAGACACCGACTAACCAGTAGGGGACGGGTTCCAAAACTGACGTTTGATAAATTTACGTGCTGCCGCACACGGTACAGGGCGGGGAGGCCTGAACGCCTGTTTCAGCCGACCAAATAAAAACTGACACCGATCCAACCAGTAGCGGACGTGATCGGACAAATGAATTTCTGACACATCGTAGGATTCGACCCGGAGACCTTCCGATCTGGAGACCAACGCTCTATCACTTAAGCCAGTTGCCCTCTGCACCAACTAGACTATATGGGCTCAAGGCGAACTCGGAGAGGACAGAGTAGGGGTTGTTGTTGTTGAGTTGGTTTAACATCCAACAGCAGCACTATATATGCCATATTGTGGACAGACCCCAAAACGGACGTCTGACAATTTTATGTGCTGCCACACACGAGACAGGGCGGGGATACCATGACTCCTGTCTCAGCCAGTCACATTATACTGACACCGACCCAGTAAGTAGGGAACGCAACAGCCAGGATTCGAACTCGAGACCTTTTGCGTCGGAAGCTGGTGTTCTACTCGGTATCCCAGGACTACAACGCCTCTCCCCTCCCCCTCCCCGTACAGAACGAAAGACCACATGTCCTCATTTAAAGTCATGTGGATCGCAAAGCGCTTTACATCGCGGAGAAACGTTACTGCAAAGGGAAAGAAGTAGGCAGCATGTGGAGGGGAAATCTAATTTTTCAAAGAATATAATGGAACACAAAGACAAGACGTTTGATGTCCCCTACAATGGAGCATAATTATATTCAGACTGACGAGCTTTTGTTGTCCACCCCACTGAATTTTTTTTACTTAAATAAACAACTATTTTTCATTCTTTTTATACTCCATATACTTATGTGGATAACTAATTCTTTCTTGACATTTTGAACAAAAAATGTGCATAATTAATTAAAGGCATGATGGGGACAAACTTATAGGAAGTACATATCTCTAAAACATAAAAATGCAGGATTAGTTCTCACCCTCGATAATATTATTGTGCCCTATCAAGAAATTGACCGCCATGCCCTCCGTGTGTGTTCTAACACCGCTTTCATTTTTTTTTAATAGAGGAAAACTCGTGAATGTGTAGAGAGGTAAAGGAAGAGAGCGGTACATTACGATATCAAAATAAGAGATACGGGTAGAGAATGGGATATAGCGATAAAGAAAGATGAAGAGAGAGAGAGAGAGAGAGAGAGAGAGAGAGAGAGAGAGAAAGAGAGAGAGAGAGGCAGACAGACAAAATAAAATATAGAAAGACAGTCAAATTAACATACACATACAATGCTGGTGAAAGCTGCTAGATCTATTAGTGCTCAGCATTTCATTTCAAGCCCCAAAGGAGAAATCCCTTTGAAGGAATATCGAGTCGTTTTTATTGCCCTAATCTCGAGAGAAGAAAAACTTGATATGAAAAAAAATTTAAAAACAACTTGGGGGAAAAAAAAAGAAATCTAAATCTCTCTCTAGTTTACCGCCTCCCAGCTCATAAGAAAGATCCTATAAGAACCTGTAAAAAAATCTGAACATTCGTATTTAGTTCTAACAAGGAAAGAAAAGAAAAACGATAATCGAAACAGCCGCGATGCATATCATTTGCTGAGGTTTGGAAAGGGGGCGGAGATCAATGTAGCAAACAAGCCAGTGTAAAAGTGGGCGGGGAAATACCACAACTCGCCCGAGTGGGCGGGGCTAACGACGCGGCATGCGCACAGCGCGGAGAGTTGACATGTGTCCGAAATTTGTTTGTCTGTCTGCCTGGGTAGGCACAGAATGATCGAAGCTCTCAGCTGGTTTGCTTGGGTTTTTGTTGATCTCTCTGTCTCTCCGACTCTCTGTCTCTGTCTCTGTCTCGGTCTCTCATTATCTTCTGCGTGTCTCTATCTTTCTCTATACTGCATCTCGAGTTCTTTTTCTTTCTACTCACTCTCTTTCTGTCTCTCTCTCTCTCTCTCTCTCTCTCTCTCTCTCTCTCTCTCTCTCTCTCTCTCTCTCTCTCTCTCTCTCTCTCTCTCTGTCTTCCTCTACGTCTTTCCTGAATATTTCGAACAATAAGTTCCTACACAGTTTTTGTCCCTTAGATGAACTTTTCATTTTTTATATTCAATCTTGAATTTCGGACGCAGTCTGCTTTCCTTTAATCTGTGCCCAGCTGCTTGTTTTATAATCCACTTATCTTCATTTTGACCCGGCATTTTCCATCACCCCCCCCTCCCTTTTTTTTTACTCCACTTACAGACAGATGTATATAAATATTACATACTTTTTATCTTGTCCAATTTTTTTATTTATTTATATATTTACTATCTAATTATCTATTTATCGATCTATCTATCTATCTATCTATCTATCTATCTATCTATCTATCTATCTATCTATCTATCTATCTATCTATCTATCTATCTATCTATCTATCTATCTATCTATCTATCTATCTATCATCCATCTATCTATCTATCTATCTATCTATCTATCTATCTATCTATCTATCTATCTATCTATCTTCTCTCTCTCTCTCTCTCTTGCTCCGCTCTGTCCTCCCCTTTACGTATTTCCTGAACATTTCGTTCAATAAGTTCCCGCACGGTTTTTGTCCTTTAGATGAACTTTTTATCCTTTATATTCAATTATTTTGGAAAAAGTCTTCTTTTCTCTTTAATCTCTGGTCAGCTGCTTGGTTTATAATCCACGTATCTTCATTTTGATTGAGCGCATTCCATCTCTCTTTTCCCTCAACCCCCATCCCTCCACCCCCTCTCTTTTTTTCCTCCACACACAGACAGATGCATATCATTATAGACTTCTTACTTTTTATCTTGTCCAACATATATCATTTCAATACTGTTAAAAAAAAACCCATTAACAACCAATATTCAGGTGCTTTGGATATAGATCCTTTTATATCTATGGTCCCTTTAGTTTATTCCTCTCTCTCTCTCTCTGTCTCTCTCTCTCTGTCTCTCTCTCTGTCTCTCTCTCTCTCTGTCTCTCTCTGTCTCTCTCTGTCTCTCTCTCTGTCTCTCTCTGTGCCGTTTACTCTTCAGATCCAATCATCATCCCCCACACCGCGTCAATCCAAACGTTAACAACAAGACGAGACCAAACCGAAATCCCCCCAAACTTAAGCATCAGGCGATGTTTCCAGCCCTGCGGTTTGGCGGAGTAGGTTCGAGCGAAAAGAGCGTTCACTGGTTCTACAGGAGGGGGGATAACCACTCTGATGAGACGATGACAGCTGGACAGGCCGCAAGCTACCCAGACTTGTGGGGACAGCAGACGAACAGACAGCCAGACAGTGAGACAGTGAGACAGTGAGACAGCCGACCTCGTCTGGATATCGTTCGTCGGTCGTATGGGTTCACAACTTCACAACTTCACAAGTTCACGTCTGCCGAGGAAAAGCTCCATGGGTAACCGTCCCGGCTAGATCTAAGCTTCCATCTCGTCTGCTACAGTTTGCATGTTTACAGGAGTCAAGGTGTAGATCTAGATCTGGCTTAGTCTGCTACAGTGTACGGAATTCAAGGTGTATATCTGGGTCTAGCTTAGCCTGGTGCAGAATAGATCTACACGGTTCACATCGAGATTTAGATCTCGCCTAACAGCTCGCCTAACAAATTAATGATGATAACGTAGACGACTAGATCTAGGTCTAAATCTTGTGCCGTACAGGATTTTTCTTCGAACTTAATAAACGTAGGACCTGGAGAAAGAGAACCCCGATTCGTTCGATCAAAGATTATTGATACAACAGGCGAGTAAGACACACGAAAGTTCTACTTCCTCCTCTCTGTGTTTAAACTTGAAGAGAAATCGTAGCCGAATCACCATTGTATTCCAGTATTGACTTTGTGTATAGGGTTGGTTTGACTGTAAAATTTATGTTCTCTAAGCTCAGCTTCTTTATACATAATTATAAATCTTCACCCCAAGACAATAGATGCCTAGCCCGTAACTAGCCTAGCCGACTAATGACCGTTAGTGCACATTGTACAACGTCGCAGTAATTTAAAATTCATCGTAAGCAATGCGACGCCTTGATTATAAGCCTTCTTTATAAATGTAGTATAATCCGCAAACCGGTCGTTCCTCTCGAAGGAAAATCAGTCAAATTAATACATCGCATGCACAAATTATTGACTCTATGAGTATCTTATGACCTTCCTTGAGATGCAAGGAGATGTAAAACTAGGGTTAACTTTCACCAAACTGTACATGATTGACTCCGTGTTAAGGGTTAATGTCCCAGTTTTCAAATCTCAACCTCAGGTTCCTACTTCGTACTTTCTACATGTAGCGTTGAAGCGTAGACCTCGGCTGGTTAAGGTTGTAGGTTTATAGTAGGTAGACCTACTTGTGGACGCGTTTGTGATTTAAAGCCGTTTGAATTTGACTTTGATTTGCATGATTACACGGATAGCTAGATCTAAAAGCACCTTGAAGAACACTAGCTTTTGTTAGCTAAAACTGTATTATAATTGTGCTGCAGAAATATGGAGGATTCTAATAGAGCAGGCTTCTTAGATCTATTAAACAAAATCTTTTGAAAAGAAAATATGCTCAAAAATTGTACTTACATGTAAAGATTTAGGGCACATGGAATGTTTTTGAGCCGAGACAATCCATTTTCTTCTTTTTTTCACCGTTATTATAATAATTTGCGGTCCATATTATTATT
>RQTK01000439.1:257568-272568 GCA_003991915.1 Elysia chlorotica
AATAATAATAATAATAATAATAATAATAATAATAATAATAATAATAATAATAATAATAATAATAATAATAATAATAATAATAATAATAACAATAATAATAATAATAATGGTCTATAATAGTATTTTTACAAAATAAAATAAACTAAGAAATGAAAGCAAATATTAAAAGTTACTAAATATATTCTGATTCAAATAGTTATAGACAATGCTGAAGTTACAATTATCCCTTCATTTCACGTTCTACCATAACAAAATATCGATGGTTATTGCTTGATCATTAGACTTATTGATTGTCGTGCAGTTACTGAGTTTTATAGGAACTTTAAACAAACTTTGAAACATTGTCATAAAATACCTACAACTATTGATTGTCATCTGTTCAGATCGTTTGAGAAAAAAAGATGGGTAAATTCATAAACCCTGAAATACACTATAACACTCAATGTAGAAAACTATTCAAAACAAGATAAGTGTAATGCTTACTAGAAAGTAAACACAAAATTGGTGTTAATATCATTTAAAGGTTTATTAACACTTATGTAATAGTTTTAAAACCTCAACAGAAAAAACCCACTACATTACTACGATTTATTCAACAAAAGTATAACTATATGTACATGTAATTTTATGTATTTAACTTCCTGGTGTATAGATCTAGGTGCATGAGCTAATAATTTATTACGTTGCTAAATTATAGAACATGAAGGCAGTCAACACCAACAATAGTGACTATTCATGTATAGAAGTCGGTATGGTAATCAGTCATAGCATTGTGAACCAAGCGAATGTTTTATTCAGGAAAAAATATAAAAAGAAAGAATTAAAAGAAAAGGGAAAAAATATCAATTTATATTTTTATAACGAAAACAAGTGAAAAGTAAAGAGGGAAAATGTTTTATTTATGTCGTAACTAGATAGTATGAAGAAACGAAGAACACCACCACCACTCCCACCACCACCACCAGCAACAAAACAACAACAATAACAAAAACAACAACAGCAACAAAAACAACAACAACAGCAACAAAAGGAAGAACAACAACAGCAACAGGGAAAAGAAAATACCAACATGATGGTTTTAAAACTAATTGTTTTGTGTATCAAAAGCTAAAATCTTTCCAAACCGAATGGCTGCCACTTAAAAAAAAGTACGTCTAAAAACTATTACATAAGGAAATATTAAAACAAAAATTTGAAAATAGAAAAGCAGATAGAATAAAAAAACCCGCTCATATTTTTTCTAAGATTTAAAAATTATTATTTTGCAATTTAAAAAGAGCTATCTCGTGCATATTTTACAGATAAAAGTTAATGTTAAGGGATGGTGTTGTATAATTCTGGTTTCAACCTGTTTCAAGCAAAGTTGTTTTATAAGTGGAGCGTTTCTCTTGCATTTTTTACTTCAACCCTCTGCCTATTACATGTGTTGGGTTGAAGTTGAAGACAACCGAAAAAAGCTATAAAAAAACAACAACTTACAAATCTGGCAAATATTAATAATGTGCAGCCAAAAAACAACAGCAAAACAGACCAAACAAACACATTTCGCCTACAATCGTACTCGAGCGATTTTGAAAGTAAACTTTAATTGGAGGAAGCAAATTTTTGGCTATCTATTGCCTCCTAAGCCTCAAGAAATATTCTTTACGGCCATTTTCAATTACGTGTACAATAATATTATTTAAACGCGTCTCCTCTTTAATTAAAGGGGAGGGGGTTAGAACATCGGTTTCCGACACATGTGGTCCATGGTTCGAGCCCTTCGAACGTACCATCTCAACTCAACTCGCCCTGAATGCAAGCTCTTTTTCACAGAGTAATTCGAACAGTAACAGAAAACATAATTATTAATCAATGCATACATTCGATTTTTGTATACGCGCTTGATTTGCAGGAGCATGCAGCAATGAGGAAGAATAGAACCACCAGAATATTAACGACGTGTTTTTCTGGTTCCAAATTTCAATCAGAGCTGTATGATAAGTGAAGCGTTTGTCAATCTTTATTTACTTCAACCCTGAGCTTATTACATGGATTAAGTTGTAGTTGAAGACAGCCGAAAAAAACAAAAACAGAACAACTTACAAATTTAGCAAATATTAAACAAAACAAAAACATTTTAGCCTACAATCACGCTTGAGCGAATTTGAAAGTAAACTTTAATTGGAGGAAGCGAATTCTTGCTTTTTTGTCTCCTACGTCTCAAGAAATGTTCAAATACGTGTACAATAATATTATTAAAACGCGTCTCCTCTTTAATTAGGATGGGTTTGGGGGGGGGGGGGATGGGGGCGTGGTAGCTCAGGGTTAGAACATCGGCTTCCCACGCAGGAGGTCCGTGGTTCCATCCCTGGCGATGTCGCCCCCTACTGATTAGGTCGGTGTCAGCTTAATATGACCATCTGAGACAGAAGTCATGTTATCCCCGCCCTGTCTCGTGTGTGTGACCCGTCCCGCCTATACAGTGCTGATGATGGACGTTCAACCATCTCAACTCAACTGGCCCTGAATGCAAGCTCTTTTGCACAAAAATAACCTGAATAGTAACAGAAAAAAACATAATAATGTTATTAATCAATGTACAGATTCGATTTTTTTTTTTGCACCAGCTTGGTTTTCGTGAGCATGTAATAAGGAAGAATAGAACCACCAGAATATTTATGACGTGTTTGGCTAGTTCCAAATACAATGCACTTACATACACAACAATGATGAGGTCTTGTAGGTTCTTTCATCAAATTTAATAACACACTGTACATGCACTAGTGTTGTTGGCTCAACTCGCCTAACGGGTGTGAGGTTGTTTGTTTTAAAGAAAGTCATCAGCCTCTCTGTGTAGTTAAACTTCTTTTATAAGGGTTACAAATTTAAAAAAAAAATTAAAATCGCACTATATTATGTAAACCATGTCTCATTTTTAATCAATGAATCTCATACCCAGATCATTAGCTTAAAAGAATGAAGGGAACGAAATTCGGTCTTTAAAACAATAGGGATAGTATTAATTTCAACCACCTATTAATACACAATTGATTTAAAATCGCTTTAGTTCTATTGCAGCAAAACAAAACAAGAGGAAAATTATTATTTAGTGCATAGTCTCAATCAACAATTTAAACAGCTTTTTTGCCTAATAGAATGATGACCGTAACTATATTAAAACTTAATATGAATTACAAAATTCTCCCCCTTTTTTTACTTCTGTTATAGCAGCATAATTACATTATAACAGTATAGCGAAACATATTTAATGCGCAGCTTCGACATTTTTACACCCCATTAGCTGCTCTCCAGAGAAGCGAATCACGAAGAATTAAAGTTAGAACCAAACAGAATTATTAATGCCGTGTTTTGTCCGCTTTGAAACCCACCGGGCTCTTACAAAACAATGATGGAGTGTCGTAGGTCTATTAGGCATTGAAGACGCGAGTCGAACCGCCCGATACGCTATAGCCTATTGAACACCTGATAGGGTAGTCAGGCCCCGAGAAAACCAGAGTCTTTTCACGCCGCCTGTTACTTTCTAACAAACCCTTGTTGATCCAGGCGATTTGAATAAAACCATACCGTTCCCATGTCTCGGAGCGAGCAACTGTTTCTGTAGATCGTGTCCCAGGTCTTGCAGGGAGCAGTACTGTGTCCGTTACAGTTCAATACCCTGTGCAATGTAGGCCCTACCTGGTTGTAACATCAAAGTGTCGAGTGAGTTTGTTGTGGTTCCCCTCGCTCCTCGCACCAGGACTGTCACCAGCGAGATCTCAGCGACACAAGCTTCCATGATAGCCTACCGTCCAAATTGGATGGGCCCTGGAAATTTAAACAGCCGGCAAGCGGCAGGTCTAATTAAAGGGGCGCGCGGTGGTCAATAATTGTGCTTTCGCCTTCTACGCCATAGGCTGCGGTTCGATTTCTGCACTGCCTGCGGAGTTTTTGCCTAGGAGACACTAAGCTAAGATGTGGCCCCCCTTGTTCAAACTAGGACGTGATTTGAGTTTGAGTTGGTTTTAACGTCAAACGTCAGCAATATATAGGCTTTACTGTGGACGGACCCCAAGAGTGACGTCTGACATTTTTATGTGCTGCCACATACGAGACAGGGTGGGGATACCATGACTCCTGTCTCAGCCGGTCATATTAAACTGAGACCGACGCAACTCGTAGGGGCCAAAAAAGCCAGGGCTCGAACCAAGGACCTCCCGCATCAAAAGCCGGTGTTCTACCCAGGGGCTTACTGATGGTACAGAAATTACAACAATTTCGGTTAGTGAAACTGTTTTACCAATCTTTGTAAGCGAGTCTCCTTTATGTCAGATTTGCCTAATGGATAGATATTCTTAAACAAAGGAAACAAATGTTATGCAATGATAATAATCACCCCACCCACCTCAAAATAATAGTTTTTGTTTGTTTGTTTGGTGTTTTTTTTGCTCTCCACTGCTCCGAATGTTCCAATTTAAATATCTTGTCGTGAGTACAAAAACAAAGAGAAACAGGTTTTACTTTATGTATTTTATCTTGTTTATCAAGGTTCATGTTGCACTTAAAGCTCTATATACAATTGTTTAATATTGTTAAAAAAAAAAAAAATCTTATCGGGATATGTATTACTGTTACTAAAAACAACAGAAAAAAAAAACGCCCATGAAAATCTAGTTTTGCTGCTAGATAATTATTGCATATGGTAATAGTAATAATGATGATAATAATAATAATAATAATAATAGTAATAATAATAATAATAATTAATAATAATAATCAATACAATATTATAATTAGTAATAATACTATCATCACCATCATGATATCATCATTATTAAAAAAAATATTAGTAGTAATAGCCTTGCAGGCTACGCATTATTTTTCAGCCACAGCTGTTAGGATCTGGCATTATAACGCTATGGGAGTACATAAATTATATTCAAATACAAGGTTTTAGAAAATTACACCGTATTATCAAACGCCTTTTCCACAAGTGCACTTTGTTTAAAAATATAGACTCACTATTGAAAACACTGTGTACGAGATCTATTGTTTCCTTACAGTATAGCTTCACAACACATTACGAGAATTGAGCTTTTTAACACGATAACTCAAATCAGAACCGCCTGTGGGTTTGTTTGTTTTTTGTTATATTTTTTTCTGGAGGTTTTCCCCCCTGATTTCCAAAGGCCTAACTAGCAGATGAGCAGACAACTATGGAGAGATAACGGCTGGCTTTGTCTCAGCCTGATTGAGGCAATTGACTGAGAGCACAACTGATCCGTAGCTCGAACCTTTTAGCTTCTTTCTACAGAAATTAATGCACTTGGGACTTTGAACAATTCGACCCTAATGGCAACAAGTTGGCGAAAATAAAATGAGTTGTCTCTTCTTTTCACGAATAAGTTATTTTGATGAGAGCGATTAGGGGCTGGGTGTAGTGTAGGCACATTAAGCAAGTGATATGACTATAAGCTCTATCAGTTGTGGTTCTTTGTTGTTTGCAATATTTGGCTTACATCTGGAAGGAATGTTTTGAGCAGTTTATAGAAGATAAAAAAAAAAAAAGCGCCTGGGAGAAAAGGGAGATCTAAATATAGAGAAAAATAAAGATATGAAGAAAGAGGGGAAAAATAAGAGAGAGGGATACATAGATACATAGATAGATGGATGGATGGAGAGATAGATAGATAAATAGATAGATAGATAGATAGATAGATAGATAGATAGATAGATAGATAGATAGATAGATAGATAGATAGATAGATAGATAGATAGATAGATAGATAGATAGATAGATAGATAGATAGATAGATAGATAGATAGATAGATAGATAGATAATTAGATGGAAGGAGACAGTGAAAGAGAGAGAAAGAGAGAGAAAGAGAGAGAGAGAGAGAGAGAGAGAGAGAGAGAGAGAGAGAGAGAGAGAGAGAGAGAGACAGGAAGACAGACAGACAGACAGACAGACAGACAGACAGACAGACAGACAGACAGACAGGCAGATAAATGGAGACCGAAAGATTTGAGTTAAAGTGGTTGAACATCCAACAACATCACTATTTAGGCTATATTGTGGACGGGCCCCAAGACTAACGTCTTTTATGTGCTTCCACATACGAGACAGGGTGGGGATATAATGACTCCTGTCTCAGCCAAAGCAGAGGCAAAACAAAATAAGGTAGGGGCCTATATGAACATAACACAGCGTCAGAACTAACAACCTTTTCTTTACACACTACACATAGCACGATAAAGCCCTTATGTAGGCAGAACCCATTAACAAGACTCCGCGGTAAAAATAGAAATCAATAAAACACGACTGATCAAGATTCGCCCGACAGATTATAGGGAAGAAGAGGCGGGGCTAAAAAGTGGGCGGGGCTTGCGGGTCAGCGCATTTTAGGCAATGCAGTAACTGCACATAGACACAGAGTGACAGATCTACGACAAAGTCCTCTTAATACGTTTTGCCGCAGTTATGTACTAAACTAAACCCGACTATCTCTATTCTTCTACAAGTCTACAGTATGATGTTCACAGAAGAAACTAACTCTGTATTTGAAGTTTGAATTTGCGGATGCGGTCCCAGAAACAGTTCAACTGCTATGATTATTTTCTTTTTCAAATTCTAGATTACAGCATTTTGAATCTTTAGCTGATGCAAAGTTGCATACTATTATATATTTGAACCAAAAGCTGGTATACCGGGCACGCCTAGATCTAGATTCTGCGATGGTTTATCATCTGACCTTTTCATGCTAGGATAGATTGCGTGATTCACACCTAGACATCTAGGCTTGTAAGTACAACGTTGTGGTAAGCTTACGACGCGTATTAACATGTATGAGCATGAAGACTTAAGACGAAGTGTAAACTACCGCAACTTTGTAACTTTGACCCCTAGATTTGTTGATCAGGGTTGATTTTTGACAGATGTGTGGGCCTAGATATTTTGCTACCGATTTTTAAGGGCGCTATGTACAAGCGCGAATTAGATTTAGACATTATTCTCCGTGATATCTACATAGTTGCAAGTCGTAAGTCGAAATCTACGTTTAATTTGTACTTAGTATTCCTAGATCTATACCAGCAGGACCCTAAGTCCAAACGGTCTGATATAAAATACAGCTTACTACTTTTTACGCCTACATCTAGTCTTAAAGAAAAGCGTGTAAGCGATTTGGTTAAATGTATAGGTTTTGATGATATAGAAGGTCGTAGTCCCATTTCAAAACATTATAAGCTTCACGATGAACGAAATGAATATTGAATATGGGAATGCGGTACCAGAATTTATTTTCAATTGTTATGATTATTCTTAGAGCAATTTCCTTTCTTTTTCAAATTCTAGATTACAGCATTTGAGAATCTTTGGCTTATGCAAAGTTGCATACTAACAATTTTTATTTAATTTGCTGACAAAAATGAAAGTAGTACAGTATATAACTATCCACGTTGAAAATAAAATGTGTGCATGCTTTTTTAAATACTGTTCTTCCCAACTATCTTCCTTTCAAGCTGTTCGAAAACTAATTGATTTAAAACTCCACTGTTGTGATCTCGCCAGATGAAATCTTCTTGAGACCTAAGGGGCGTTAAACAGAGAGATTGCTTGGCTTTCTTCGGCTCAGGGCTATCATGATGTTCTTTCATGAATAACATCTTTATCTATCACATATCTCTCACCAGAATCGAACCTGACTATCCCGAAAGCTCAACCATGTCCACCTTGCTCAAACACGTATCCAAACTGTGCACCAAGACAATCACGGCGAACACGCTATCGGAAATGCTCACAGACGACTGTGACGTGAGCACTGGAATCGCTGACGTAGTACACCCTCCAACTCCACTATCAGCAGGGCCAACTGGCGACTACAATGGCGGGGATCCCGCGTCTGACACCAAACTGGGCATCGATGTCAACAACAAGTCCAGAAAACGCCCAAACTTCCAAAGAAAACCCAACGGGGATCGTTTCCGCAAACGGAGGCCCAGTTTTGACCGATCATTAGTAGACTCTTCCCACGCGGCTGATGATAATTTTGATGAACTAAATGACGATAGTAATGAATTCGGCAGCGAGAATGTTGACATTTGCGGTGACACCAGCGCTGAGGAAGGCGTTGAGGATGATTCCCTTGAAACCAAGGCAAACCCTCACAGAGCTGTGCCTACAGGGCTGCCTACAACTGCTCCTGTTACTAACGGTTCCATCGGCGGACACCACCTGCCTAACGCCCAGGACAGCGAATCTCGCGCCCGCTCAGACCCAAGCACCAGACATTCACACTCCTCAGAAGCGGCCTGGCCCACTTCCTTCAAACTCCGCGAGTGCCGCTTAGACCTTCCGCCGGAACATCTCGCCAATGGACGCACTGCGCCTGCGCATCACGGAACCGGAACTACCCGACTGGTGCCGTCTGCCAAATTGACGCCCCGCGATGGCCGCACGTCTTCCCCGCCGTTTGCTCCAGTGGCGCCCACATCCCCTACAGGGCTGGCCCCTCACACGTTCAGCATAGAGTCCCTCACTGGGAACTGCCCTGTCCAGAAAAGCGCCAGTTCTGCCGCTGGTGACGTCTTAAAGCGCAGGTTTCCCGTGCCGCCCGGGTTGACTGTGCCGGTACCTGCAGGTGCCCACATGTACCACCACCAGCACCATCCCGCCCCGCCCTGTGATAGGAGGAGAGGCGCCCCACTGTCCCCACACACCACGGGCCAGGCCAGGTTCCTGGACAGACTTTCCCCGCCCGCCACCCCAGAAGGAAATCACGTGACCAACCACTACCCCAACGCTGCAGCGACACCAACAGGCGATGTTGACGTTGAGGATCCACAGCCCTCCCCTACTCTCCCCAGCCCGTCTCTAGATTGCGATGAACCCGTGATGAAGAGAAGAAACCCATCACTCGTTGATGCGGCTGCAAAAATCTCCACCAAAATCGCCAAAGAACACACCAATAACAACAACAACAACACTAAAAATAGTGGTGAAAATGTTGGCGTACCACTAACGCCACCCGCAGCGTCCACAAAGAGGAGCAACTCGTCCCGCCCCTCCTTCCTCATCTCCGACATTCTCGGCGTGAAGGAGTCACGTGATCAGAGCACTGGAAACAACGCCAGCAACCATCATACCAAACCAGCAACATCATCCTCATCGTCGCCACCACTATCTTCCAACGGCAGAATTTTCGACTTCGACAACAACAACCACCACCAACACGGACTGAGCCCCCGCAACCACATCGGGATTTATCCCCACCAGCACCACCACAACCAACATCATCCTTACCCTCACCCCCACCACCAGCACCACCACCATCAACAACAGCAACATCACCATCACCACCACACGCATCCTTACTCCCTCTACAGCAACACCAGCACCGCCAGTATGGCAGCTACTGCTGCGCTAGCTCTGGGCTCCCCCTACAACTTTCCGGGTTTGAACCCACACCATCCAGCTCTCAGCCCAGCCTACCAGCGAGCGGGAGAGGGCCCACAGTCACCGCACAGCCAAAACCTGCCCCCTGGTGTAATAGACCCCGCCCGCCGAGGCTTGGACCACGCCCACCTTAGCATAGACTCCGCCCACCCAGGCCTCGACTCCAGTTATGACGATGATATGATGCGAGAGGACGACGACGATAACGACGAAGACGATGGTGATGATGGAAGAGACAATGACTCTATAAGTGAAGGTAAGTAATTCTTTTAAACAGAGCTGTTTAATATTGTTGGTACAGGCTAGTTATATTATGTCTGAATTGTTTTGGAATAAAAAGAAGTGGGGAGGACGAAGAAGACGAACAAGGAGTACCCTCTCTCTCTCTCTCTCTCTCTCTCTCTCTCTCTCTCTCTCTCTCTCTCTCCCTCTTTAAAGACACACATTTTAATCTTGACGACTTTTAAATATTTAAACAAGGCTAATACCGTCTCCTCCCCTGAGATACATGTAGGGTAATGTACAACAACAACAGCAACCACAACAAACATGGCGAGAACAATAGTGAGGCCTGTACCGCAGCGACACCAACGACTGTTCCCACAATAGGCCAAGACATGGCCCCTCTTGTGGTTGGAGGCAATGCCACTAAAGTGTCAGGTGATTTGGCCTCACCGCTCGAAACATGCCTGGCACACAGACGGAAGTTGTCGGCCACTCGGCGCCAACGCGAAATACGATAGGGGCAACACGACGCGACTTCTATGCCAAATAAGATAACACGAGGCTAAATTATTTTTTTTAAATGACAGAGTTCAAAGACTCCGAGAATAATTGCATTGAATTTTAAATGTTCTGAAGCAATGGAGCGAAATATGCAAAATTTAACGCAGAGAAAATAAAATACCCACAATTTTATTCAGATAAAAAAATTTATTTAATTCTCAAAGAGATAAAAATGAAATGAAAATACGTGTATTCAAACTCTTGAATAGATTAAGATAAAACGAGATTATTTGAAAGCTATTGGATAAAGAAATCAAAGCAGTGATAAAGACACTGGAACACCTTTGAATTTTATTCGAGAAAATCGATATTAACAAATCCTCTCCTTGTAAAAACAAAACAAAAAAATGACCCCCAAGAAAAAGAAAACAAAAAATTAAACAAAAACAACAAGACAACAATATGTCCAAGTTCACTAAAAACATCACACACATAATGATCATCGCCATCGCCACAATCTCTCTGTCTCTCTCCGTCTCTCTGTCTCTGTCTGTCTCCCTTTCTCTCTCCGTCTCTCTGACTCTGTCTGTCTTTGACTCTCTGTCTTTGGCTCTCTCTCTTTTTTGTCTCTCTCCGTCTCTCTGTCTCTGTCTGTCTTTGTCTGCCTCTTTCTTCGTCTCTCTCTGTCTCTGTCTCTCTGTCTTTGTCTCTCTCTCTTTTTGTCTCTCTCTGTCTCTCTCTGTCTATACCTCTGTCTCTGTCTCTTCTCTCTCTCTCCCTGTCTCTCTCTCTCCCCCCCCCACACACACACAGATAAATTGAGAGAAAACATTCTCTCTAACAACCAGCACCGAGCATTGCGTCAATTGTTGAAGCTGATGTTTCCACTCCATACTTATATTTATGGTCTCGGAAGACGTGGGGCGTTCCCGTCTTCCGTTTTGAAAAGTTAAAATTAAGAACTTTAAAAGGAATATATATCATGAAGTAGAAACTGGAAAATACCACAGGGGAAGCTTGGTTGTTTTACAGTAGTGGGGATGATTCTTCTGTGGTACTGTCTTGGGCCGAAACAATGTGTTTGAATTAAATATAGACTTTTTACGGTGAGGGGAATTTGGACTAAAATGTTCAGTAATAGACAATTATTTTTGTTTTACACTGATTACACATGTACCGGGTTAAAGAAAATGTATGACTACAAAAGAAAACAACACATTTTCTTAGTATTTTCTTTCTATTAATTTCATTTAATTTTGATGGAGAGCAGGGGCTAAAATTAAAAAGGCAAAAAACTACAACGGCATGACTAAACATTTTCATTTTTATTAGGACACCGAGAAGAACAAAATTTATTTTTTCAAAAACATTTTTAATTGTTTGGTTTTTTGGTTCATCGCCAGCAACTAAGCTGTATTAATAGCAATACGTTCCATGTCGCGAAGATAGTTGGGATACCAGATCTTCTATTGCATTAGCACGTAATGAACAGCACGATCCGATAGGGGCTCGAACTGTGAACTTCCGGGATACTAGCTACGCAGTATACCATTGAACAGCTCCGCAGTGGCCCATTGAACCCTCTACCCCCCCCCCCCTCTTACCTCACCTACAAATAAATGTGAATGTGGCAGTAGAGTTTGGTAAACAAGATGCAAAGCACAAAAATATAATTATAGTATAGCTCTAAGAATACAACAAGACACAAACACGAAAGCTTTCGGCCCTAAGCCTTCATGAGACGAAATAAAAAAAACT
This sequence comes from Elysia chlorotica, assembly GCA_003991915.1. Lineage (NCBI taxonomy): Eukaryota > Metazoa > Mollusca > Gastropoda > Plakobranchidae > Elysia > Elysia chlorotica. Next base: position 269,487 of record RQTK01000439.1, read on the forward strand.
ATGACTACATTGAAAAAAAAAGTGTTTTACCTACACACTAAGATTTTACTTTTAAAAGATAAAAATAGATATACAAAAGAGTAAAGCATAGATATGCAAAAGAGTAAATCAGATATATAGACCATGAAGATACAAATATCTAAAATTAATGTGAATTAAAACAGTAGTGATGAAATAAAATCTAGACCCAAAAAGAGAGTCCAATAATAAAGATTAATCATAAACGCGAAGACAAGTATATTTTAGTTTTATTTTTGAACTTTTTTTTGGTGCCCACCTGCAAATAATTGAAGCTGCCGTGTTGAACAAACGCATAATTTAGGGCTAAGCTTCTATCTGATTCGCCAGTCAGACAACACCATGGGAGCAATTATCTACAACTCTAGCTTGATGAATTATGTCTTCTGCAGTTTGTTCCACACGTCTAGACTTACACGTTTAGCGCTGGTTCCACTGCCGTCACAATACGCGTAGGATTCGCAAGGATTTACACGTTTTTGTGTCGGGTCTTTTTCTTTTTTTTTTTTTTAAGGGAGGACAATTTTAGTTTAACAGTGGCTGTTAAATTGTGAATTATATGTTTTCTTTACTTAAGTTGTTTTTTTCCTAGTGTTTATTTTTTGGATAAAGGGGTTCAGATGACACTGTAATCAATCGTTTTGTGCATATAGAGATACACAGGGCGTAATTTCCTAATGCAATGAATGCACAATAATTGTTTAAAATTACGTAGTTAAGTTTTGTGTTGTGCACGCCAAGCGTATAAATCCAAGAATTTGATCGCTTTCAGTGTGTGAAAGGTGTGAGTGATGGCGTGAAGAATATATCGTTCCAATCCGTTGAAAAAGTTTAGAATTTCGTGTAGATGTAAACAGGGCCTAATAATTTATCCTCAAACTTCATTGTAAACAGGGCCTAATAATTTATCCTCAAACTTCATTTGACGAACTTGTAACCAAACTCTGAGATATATAATTTAGCATCTCTCAATGGGTCTAGATCTCGGGTTTTCTTTCCTTTTCAGGATAGATTTTTTGTTGTGGTAAAAGTAAACATATTTCGGACCCAACAAAGCGTCTAACCTAACCAGATGCCAAAGTGTAAAATCTAATCGAAAAAGTATCCTAAAACGCTTGAAAACACGCTTTTTTGTCGCGAGGTTGTCAGCACCATTTAACCCTAAATCTTTGGATATTCCCGATAGATCTCTTTGTTTGCTTTAAAGAAGAATTCTCAATGAAAAGACTTTAAATAAACAAAGTGGGCTAATAGGTATTCATTACATAGTATTTATATTGTGTCTCTACTCTGTAAAGAAAATTGTTTGTTGACCCTTTCTGTGTCATTCTTGCTAAGCAGACACTTAGAGTTCTCTCCTCTTTACCTAAAGTTCCGTAATACCTTCTCATTATAATCTTTATTACTTCCCATTTAAGCTAGATTAATTCGCGGTGTAATTGAATGAAAATTGATTGTAACATTAATATTCTAAGCAGATTAAATTTTCTGATTTTGATGCTCGAGTTGTGAAAACTTAATCTGTCGGGATCAACACCTCAATCCATTTCACAGGGCCGATAACTGAGAAGCAACAGCCCGCCTCGCTAAATCTGGATTGTCTGGAAGGTCACTGGCGAAAAAAAAAAGAAAGGAATTATTATAGGGTGCGGAATTACTGATAAGTTAAGACTTTAACATAGCCGTCTAACATACGATTCAAAAAAGGTATTTATTCGTATTTCTTACACCTTCTGTGTTTGAATAATTATGTACTTTAGTGGCTTGCTGAGTCGGTAGCTAAGCTTTATGACGAGAGGTAAAACCTCATCGATTCCCCTGTTGGGGGGTTGTAAACAGCTGGTGAGGGAATGAAATTGGCCAATTGTTCGCGAAGAACGGGAAAAGTTCGATTTAAAAAAAACTTTCTTTTTCTTCGAAACGGACAGCGCTTATAATTTTTTACGATATGTTTTGATAACGTGTAGAATATTGTAAAGCTTGACAAAATAACAACAGCAACAATAATTGTTGTTATATGTATAGGCCACGGCACGAGGGTACTTTAAGACTCGAAGCTGTGACTGTAATAATTGTTCTTGTATTGTTGTGATTGCTATGAAACCTTGATTTTTTCTTGCCCTTCTTAACTTAAACACCTCTGTCTTTTTATTTCATTTCTCTGGCCAATGCGTAATTGTTTACAGTTACGATAGTTCTCCATATAATTGAAATAAAATACAGATGTGAAGCCATAAATATATTCATTATTTATTTTCACACTATTTTAATCCGAGGGATTATTTGTGGAAAAACCGATTTCGAAATTCCTCTCGGGTATAAAAAGGAATTTCGTAATTATAACTAATCGGCAAACCAAGGACGGTTTTAGTGAAAATCGGAGCTTAAATTTCAAATATAAGTAAAAGTACAAACTTCTTTGGTTTGATCTTAAGCAAATATGTGACACATTGATCTCAAATGTAAAGTATATGGCTGTGAGTGTCCAACAAATGTAAATATTTATCTTAAAATCGCCTTTGATTTATTGATCAGAGAGGGCAGATTTATTTAGTGCTGTTAAAAAAAAGGTTGTATTGAAAACTGCTTTGTTAAGTCCGGAAAATGCGGTAGGAGTTGAGTTAAAAAGTGCAAATGCATATCGATAGTTTTGCATTGCGTGTTAGCAAAATATCCATAAAATTAAACTTACTTTAATGTAATTTGACATGAAAAAATGAAGAAAACGAGCATTGCACTGAAAAAAAAATTGGATAAATAATTATGTCTGACGATATCGAGAAATTCCAAGTGTCACACAACACACCCACACGAACCAACAAAAAAAGGGAGGGGGGGGGGACAACAACAACAAAAACCCACAGAGATAGTCAGTAATTTAATAGCTAGTTTAAGATAGCTATAGGAAGTTAGAAAGAAAGAGAGAGAGAGTGAGGGAGAAACAGAGTGAGAGAGAGAGTAAGTGAACGAGTGTGTGTGAGAGAGGTAGAGGGAAAGAGACAGATACAGAGAGAGGGAGAGAGATAGAAAGTGTTAGAGAGAGAGACAGTGACATAGAGAGAGA
>RQTK01000439.1:277568-296319 GCA_003991915.1 Elysia chlorotica
TTTAGAAATTTAGTAACCGAAAGTTTGAGTATCAAGCAACGGTACCATCCACAGCACCACTAAGTAATAAACAGGTTTATCTCCGTTCCAAAAAACTATATATCTAAAGGATTTCAAAAGCGAGATAGGCTAGTTTACAGCTTTCAGAGAATCATGTGACAAGAGGCCATCCGGTCCAAATCGATATCACAGCGGGCACTATCGATCCGCGAGTTTGTCTGGTCCGCCCGGCCTGTTGGATTTTCCCGATGATCCGCCCCAGGGTTCCCCAGTCACGCTCAGGACTGTTAATTTAGGCAAACGTTGTACCTAAACACGTAAATATCACTTAAACACCGGCTTGATCTGCGGGGCTTAGTGTGGGACCACCCCGCAGGTGGAGTTTATAGAGGAAAGCGGCTGGATGGGATTTCCATGTCGGCCGGTGAGAATGTTTGTTGCATTGATTTGTAGATCGTGTTTACCATACAATGTGCAGCATATATCTCCATGACACATACTGCACTGTGATTTCTGTTAAAGAAAAAATAGTTTGACGCCATATAGCTCAGTGAATAGTGATCTGGAGTAACGGGATTGTGGGTCCGAGTTCGGTCGTTAGCTCTTGCCTTTTTTCCTGTGAAACAGGAGTATTTTTTTCTGGTTAGCTTACCTCACTTTGAGACTTTGCTTTCCCGAAACAGTCTACGGTCCTCAGCCACTCTTCCTGTCTGATTTATAGTTTTTTTAAACCAATTTTTCCTAAATGTTTCCATGTACTGTCTTGTCTTCAACCTCCTCTCTTACCCTTTATTTTATTCTCTAAAAAGTGCCTCTCAAGTGTAACAAAAAACATAAAAGAGTATTTGATGTCAGTATAATGTGACGGCCATGTTACGGGCATTCCGCTCTGAGGTCCCGTCGCCGAATGGACTCTCTCTATATGACCTTGAATACTTTAAATTTGGATATAGCTACCCTTACTCCGTTCACACACTAAGACTCTAAAACGCTCTAAAGACCTTAACAAACCTGAGTTAACACTGTGGCTCGTGATAAAGTCGATGCTACAATTCAATGTGAACATTTCAACACCTAATCTACACACAGTGATATCATCCCCAAAGGAGATGGACAAATATCGCATGTTAATTATACCTTATTTATAAATACTAAAGATTTATCGTATTTTTAAACCGGTATATGCAATTTTACAACAGTTACTGATCTGACCTGCTCCACTTTTGTTGTTGCGAAAAACTGAAAAAGAAAATCGGGCTGTGATGTTAAACCTATTTTGATCTTCTTCTTGATATTCATATGTGAAAAGCGCATACCATTCCTCACAATTATCTACATGTATTTCTTGACTTTGTCCACATTCCAGTGAGCTTCGGCCAAGACTCCGAGACGGGCAAAGCTTCCGGCGGCGGCCATCTTGGGTCGGGTGTTGGCGGGGTGGGCGGGGTGGGCGGCTGCAAGAGCAAGAAGCCCCGCAAGGCGCGCACCGCGTTCACCGACCACCAGCTGTCCGTGCTGGAGAAGACGTTCGAGCGGCAGAAATACCTCAGCGTCCAGGACCGGATGGAGCTGGCGGCCAAGCTCAACCTGACGGACACGCAGGTCAAGACCTGGTACCAGAACAGGAGGTGGGTACAGGGGTTAGAGGTGATAGCGGTTTATGCGGTCATAGAGAAATAACACTTTGGATAAAGTCAGTGGAGCCACATGGCGTATGTGTAACCGATGAAATAGACATTTTATTCGAAACATAAAAACTTTAAGTTTTCAAATCTGAAAAAAAAGTTTTTATTCTTTCTTTTTTGGTTCAAAGATATACATTTTGAAAATAAGTGAGCGATTTCATAAGCAATGCTTTCAAAAATACATTTACTGTGACTCCATTGAGTGGTTTAAGACTTAACGTCAAACTCTCCTGCCATGGTTGATCTGGACATAATTAATTTATCTTTTGGCTGCATCAATTATACATCACAGCGTCCATTCATTATTCACAGACATAGCTTTTGTCTGCATAAAATAAAGTATAATGATTTTGTGCGATGTGCACAACCAACACACAGGTACTTACATAACTTATTGTTAATGCGCACTTCTTGTTAGCAAAGTAATTGACATTGTACATTATTTTCTTACATCAAAGAAATAATGATGAAAAGAAAGAAATACTTGTCCGAAACCTTGGATGTAAGTCTTTAACATCATGACTGCTGACATTTAAGACCGTATTTTCAAATCAATGTAACGTGGAGTGAAAAGGTCTCTGCCCTCCAAGCATTGATACCATAGAAGCAGAGACTGAAATACTGAAGAAAAACAAAAACAAAACAAAAACTACCGGGTGGTCCTCCAGATCACGTACTAAATATAGAATGGGGGAATCACCGCAGCTCTTGCAAATAGAGACTAGAAACGTGCACAAAGGAGACAGGCGAAGAGGCAAACAGTGTAACAAAACTCCGCATGATTACCGCTAGGGGCTTCAGGACACCAGGACTTCAGGACACCAGGATATCATCACCCCAACCACCGGCCCAAACGGCACAAAACCCACGGGCATCAAAGCGAGGACCCTCCTGCCGTAAATGGTGCCCTGCCAACCTAACGGGTCAGCAACAAAGTGGACGCTTTTAGGCAATAAATGTAACAAAATACGTTCAAATACTTTTTTAGGCGCCAGGTTGTCAGCTGTGCCGGTAAACGGTGTTTGCAGAGAAAAACGGTGTAAGGGCCTTCGCTAGATTTGCAATGGAGAGTCACACCATCTCCAATTCTCTTTTCTCCGAATGTTGGCTCGTGCCTTTAGATGGGCTGCTCAGTGCGCACAGTTCAAAGGGTTTCCCCGAAATTCCAAAGTGGTTCATTTTGCGAAAGTTTTGCTTTTTTTTGGCATTGTTTGAGGAAGATTTCGCCGAGAGGGGAGCTAAGTCATTTCGGTCTGAAGTAATACAACTGGAGAGCTTTCGGCTTAAAGAGACTTTAAACCCATTTGGAAAAGATAATATTTTGCTAGCATCAAAAAATGAAGTTCCTATCTTTATTCTGTATTTTTCATTATTTTACTTTCGTTATGACATTCAAATTTTTTACCTTTTTCAAGCTTGCACAAAAGATTCGATTCGCTTAAGAGACTAAAGAATAAATGAATGTGGGATAAGCGAGTGTGCATTTTATTAACCCTATAATAAGTAAGGGCGGTTATATTTTTGTTTTATTTAACATACACTGGACTATAAGATTTTTTTCAAGCGAAGGGGAACTTCGTACTGCCTCAATATATTTAAAGCATTACATAAACGTGTCTAATATGTGCTCATTACAGTCATGTTCTCAGATTCCAAAATCCACAGTATAAAATTCAAAATGCATGTGGCTGTAAAATGGTTGTACATAGACTCCTAAATATAGAGAAGGGCTTAATAGAAATATAGCCTGGTAATAAAAATCAACAGCAAAAACAAAACAGCGTGATTAGACTATGAACAATAACGAAAAAACCTGTTGCAGTTAGAATATGATTGTGACCATCTGAGACAGGAACCATGGTATCCCAGTACTGTCTCTGTGTGGCAGCACTTAAAACTGTTAGACATTAATCCTGGGGTCCGTCCACATTACAGTTTATATAAGGTTGCGTTGGACAACAAGCATTCACAAACAAACCAAAAACTGCGTGGCAGCATGTAAATTTTCCAGACGTTTGTCCCAGTACCCGTCCACGACATCGCCTTGCTATTGAAATTGGGCATTAAGCAAGCAGCCCACTAACCCATGTCAAGTCCTGGGAATCTAGTCCTAAAGGTCTACATAACCCACATCGTTCTAAAAACACATATTTTCATCTAATTAGACATAGAAATACAGCAACATCATAACCAGCATCGTTCCAAAAAACATATTTTTATCTAACAAGATGTAGCAATACAGCGACATCATAACCCACATCGCTCTAAAAAGCATATTTTTTATCTAACAAGACAGCAATACAGACTTCATAACCCACATCATTCTAAAAAGCATATTTTCATCTAACAAGACACAGCAATACAGACCTCATAACCCACATCATTCTAAAAAGCATATTTTCATCTAACAAGACACAGCAATACAGACTTCATAACCCACATCATTCTAAAAAGCATATTAATTTTTATCTAACAAGACACAGCAATACAGAGACTTGCATGATACAAGTACATCACTTCACTGTAATTATGAGGTGCAGAAATGTGCATGATGATTCTATTGTACTATTACAGTGACAATGATGAGAATATAAAACTATAGTATTTTGTAGTTGCAAGCAATAGCTCCATACCGTTGTTAACAAAGGTCGTTGTGAAGATATCTTCATTATCCTTTGTAGACAGGCTGGGTCTTCGGTCTAAAAATAAACCTGACCAATCTACAATTCACGAGTAAATACAGAAAACCCTCTTACGGTAATGTGTTTGCTAAAATTGCCCCCAGAGAAGTTAAGGGTGCTTCAAGCGAGAGTTTAGAACTCTACTCAAGTATCTGAACGCGCTTAAGCGCTTTGGGTGGGGAGAGGGAGTGCGAGAGAGAAAGAGAGAGAGAGAGAGAGAGAGAGAGTGCTGGAGAGAGAAATAGCAAGAGAACAAGAGAGATAAAAAAAGAGAGGCAAACTGACAGAGAAAGAGAGAAACATACAATCATATCGAAAAAGAGAGAGAGAAAGAGAGAGAGAGGGAGAGAGAGAGGGAGGGAGAGAGAAATAGCAAGAGAACAAGAGAGATAAAAAAAGAGAGGCAAACTGACAGAGAAAGAGAGAAACATACAATCATATCGATAAAGAGAGAGAGAAAGAGAGAGAGAGAGAGAGAGAGAGAGAGAGAGAGAGAGAGAGAGAGAGAGAGAGAGAGAGAAGTAGCGATGGTTGAGATGCCTCTACAAACATTGGACACTAAATAAAATCACCAGGGCCACACAGGTACCTGTCACTGGATCTTAAAACCAAACATTCTGGGAGGCAGATAACAATGTGCTGTGTTGGGAGCCAGTTAGCCCAGAGTTTCAGTTGAGTTGGAAGCTGGACGTCCAACAGGTATGTGGACAGGCCCCTAGACTAATGTCTGATAATTTCATGTGCTCTCTCACCCACGAGCCAGTGCTGACGCTCCTGTCTCAGTTGGTCACAGTACACTAACGCCATAGCAAAGGGGTAGCACGCCCAGATTCTAATTGGACACTTTCAGGATCGATCCCCGACCAGCCTCTTCCATTTTAAGTTTTATTTTATCTTCTGGCAAAATGGGACGAAGAAGAGGGAAAGGCAGACCCAGCAGGAAACAGCAGAACGACATAAAATAGTAAACAAGGATCCAGCTACATGTGAGAGAGCAGGATTGTTTAACTTAGAAACACAATTATGACACGCGGATCCCGAATCTGGAGAGCATAAAGACCAATGTTGGGTTTATGTCAGTATAATAGTAAGAGGGTCGTGTTCATAACGCTCACAGTCAGCGACGGTTCCAAGATTTCCATCGCACGCTTTGTGATTGACATTACGTTATTGGCTAACACAATAACGCCCATTAGGCATGAGGTTTTCTGATTGCCTGCTGGCTGCGTAAGTCTTGGTTAGAGCTGTGATTGGATGCTGCTGAAGATTCCCTTATCTGTCATGTACGCCTTGGTTCCAAACACACGATATCCGAGTTTGGCCCCTACTGGTTGGCTCGATGACAGCATAATGTAACCGACTGAGACAGGAGTTATGGTAGCCCCGTACAGTAACTGTCTCTTCGTGGCAGTACGTCACATTTTCCAGATGTTAGTATTGGGACCCGTCCACAATATAGTCTGTATGATAGTGTTAATGTTGGAGTCTAAGCCACACACAAAGCTCTGGATGACCAAGTGACCCACGTTACGTCTTTAATTAGCATTGGTATTCATGAGTCTCTAGCACGCTTAGCTGAGCGCACGCAGCCATCAACATCAATTATTATCCCCCCTCTTGCCTCACCCACCCCAACTCTTGCCCCGCCTCCTACCTTTCTGTCTCTGTCTCTATGTCTTTGTCTCCGTATCTGTCTATCTATGTCCGTCTGTCTGTCTGTTTCTCTCTCTCTCTCTCTCTCTCTCTCTCTCTCTCTCTCTCTCTCTCTCCCCTCTCTCTCTTTTCCCCATCATGATCTAACCATCCATAACTGCTGCTCCTTCATTTTCTCTCTCACTCTCTCTCTTTCACTCTCTCTCCTATCTCTCTTTCTCTCTCTCTCTCTCTCTCTCTCTCTCTCTAACTCTCTCTCACTCTCTTTCTCTCACTCTCTCTCGCCCTCCCCCCCTCTCTTTTCCCCATCATGATCCAACCATCCATACGTGCTGCTCCTTTGTGTCTTTGTCTGATGTTTTTAATACCGTCGATCTACTCGCTGTCTGACCAATATGCGATAGGGATGGGATTGTAATTTTGCAATGATTTGTTACACTTCATTGAACATTTTGATGTTTGTTCAATTAGCTGAACACTTCAAAATCTGTGAAAGGATATTTTTGTTTGGTAAGCTAACTAAACCAGAAAGCGGTGCTCAAGGCTTTCAAATAAATTACACAACTCTTTGTGAAATGACACACAAACACACACATATGTAAAATGGTGTACCGGTTGAGTCTGCGTGACACAATAAAGCCTTTCAGAAATAGAAAGACAAAATAAGGACCAAAGCCAGGCTTCGAAAAATAGCAGGCAGTGTCACCGAAATAAACAAAAAAAACCCATTTGATTTTCAAACCAAAGAGAGCCATTTTATTGAGCAGTATTCTGTTTTAACCAATATAATACTAATTTAAAATAAATAGATCACTATTAGTACTACCCTTGCCATGCAAAAATGTGTTCACTTCAGTTAAAATTCGGAGACTTTGCTTGTTATTTTGGGTAGCCTAGGACCGAAGTCAACACAGATGTGTTATAAGAGTTTGGGTGAGTGACATCATTTGACCATTAAACACAGTGTGGTCAGTTAATACTGGTGCTGTGTAGAGAGGTTTCCAAAAATAACTGGCACAGTCTCCGGAAACAGACACACATTTGCATTTTAAGTGAAAGGGAACTATTATCGTTAAACTATAAGGCAGTGTTACATCAGTTCATATTTTTGCTGTGTATGCTGAGAAAACTGGACCCCAATAAAAGTTTGTGAGCATAATCCTTTTCTTAATTTGTTGACGATCGAGGCCTCCTAAGGAACAACGCAATTCATTGAAATGATCGGAGTAAACAGATTTTAGCGTATTGAGTCTCACAGTGATGTATCTCTCTTAAATCATTTTCAAGACTTATTTCAGATTGATACTCTATGAGTGATTTTTTTTTCAGCCTCCTCAGCCCACACTGCAATGATAAGAGTTGATCTTTAATGTTATAATTCGCTTGAGAAACAAAGCCAGAGTGGAGACACAAATGTAGAATGACGAGACAGTTGCCACAGAGAGAACCAGGGACAGTACGAGCTATCGGGTGGGCGTAAGGCGGGTGTGGTGAGTTGGTTTGGGGGGAGGGGGATTTTAGATGAGCAATTAGGAGAAGGGATGGTCGAGTGAGCAGTCAGGCGCAGCTAAGGGTGAGTTTCGAAGGGAGGAGGAGAGAGAGAGAGAGAGAGAGAGAGAGAGAGGGGGTGGGGTGTGCGGAGAAAGTGCGATGAGGCAGATAGATGAAGAGAGGAGCAGAGAGAATGGGAGAGAGAGCAAATGGTAGACAACATTACATAATTATACAAACAGGCATGCAGGCAGAAATACTGACAGAGAGAGGAAATAAAGGATAGAGAGACAGTATCAAAGACAGAGATAGAAACAATGATAGAGATATAGCTGGAGAAAGGAAAGGGGGGAGGGAGGAGAGGATTGGGATGGGGAAGGAATGGGGAGGAAGGGGAGGGGGATGAGGGAAGAGAGAATTGGGAAGGGGAAAGAGTGTGGAAGAAGAAGGGGAAATAGAGATGTATTTTAGGGGGAAAAAAGGGGGTGGGGAAAAGATTTAGATAACCGGGTAGTGAGGGTACGGCAGGGCGAAAAGAGGTGAGGATCAGATTGAAGGTCCCGGATGCGCCTCGGGGCGAGTTACACAGAAGAGCTTGGCAAACACGGGTGCGCGGACAAACAGCCAAATCGCCAAATCTTGGCCAGCTTCCCTCCCAAACAGGCCTGCGTCTCAAGTGGCCCATCAGCGGGAAAGTCCGAAACTCGGACGCGGCGGCGCGAGAAATCCGGAGAGCGGCGCAACAAACACTGCCCTTAGACGGCGGCTCTCGAGTCGGCGGCAAGCGCGCCAAAATTGGCCGGCTTCATTGGTATTCATTAGGTGGAAACCAGGCGAAAATGGCTGCCATCTCCGCGCAAGGGAGGCGGTCTTTAATGAACAAAATGGAGCCGTTTCCGGTCTATCAGCCACTGGCGATCGGGGCAGATTTGTGTATTACGCTCGGAGAGTTACATTCCCCTGACGGGTCGGAATAATGGGGAAGGGGAGGGGGATGAGAGAATTGGGAAGGGGAAAGAGTGTGGAAGAAGAAGGGGAAATAGAGATGTATTTTAGGGGGAAAAAGGGTGGGGAAGGGATTTAGATAACCGAGTAGTGAGGGTACGGCAGGGCCAAGGCAGGGCGAAAAGAGGTGGGGATCAGATTGAAGGGCCCGGAGAGGATTCCGATAATTGGTCATGATGATGGAGGTTTTAGCGAAGATCGTCTGGGGAGACGGCGAATAATTCGGATCTGGATCGATAGAGAACTAGAGAAAATGTAAAAAAGAGATGGCGAAAAAGCATTGGAAGGTTTGCCGAAATAATTCTTTGATAGAAGAAAAAAAAAGCGAGAAAAGAATAATAATCTAACAACAAAACAAAATAGCTAATAACAAACAAACAAAAACAGAGCCCCCCCCCCCTTCACTCACTGAAACAGAAGAGAGACTCAATAAATTAAACAATCAGGGCCAACAACAACAAAAAGGGGGGGGGGGGGAGCATTCAACTAATAATTTAATGCTGCCGATTGAATCACAGTACAAGAAAACATTCATTTCTTCAGAGACTTACATTGAAATTAAACTTGAAGGCGGTGGGCGACTTCATGGTGTGAAATTTCAGGATTTTGTAGTTTAAATTGGCGATTATTTAATTTCCATTTGAAATTTTAAGTTAATTTTTGCTAACGAATCATTCTGAGCAAACATATTGAAAAAAAATCCCAATGAATATAGGTCCCAAACACGTCTGGAAAAATGTACGCTTTTGCTTTAATCCTGCAGACAAAGAAACAGAGAATTATGCTTGAATCTTGCGTGCTACTCTTTTTTCTTCACTCTTCGTGCAATAAACATGCTGTTGTACCTTCTTTTTATAGCGCAAATATCCCCTTAGATATTAAACATATTGTATTACATTTTTATTTTCAACGAGTTCCCTTTGATTTTATTCTGCAAGAACGCAATTTTTATTCATGATAGCCTGTGGTAACAATTAGGGAGACAGGGAGAAATAAAATGGGGAACTTCAGTTTCAAGAGTTTTGGCCTTGGAGTGTCCGCCGCACCAAGATGCACCAACACTGCGCAACTGCTGCCAGTCTTACCACACAAAAAAATGTATTTTTGAAGCCTTTTCTAACATTTGTGCTAAAATCTGTACCCATGTAGACGTCTGGTTGGGTTGGCAGGTGACTCCGCATCACCAGAAGCGTATCAAATCTCGGGGTCTCGCCTCCATTATTGTCAGACGGGCTGTAGGATGTAGCCACCCAGGGCCGCCATTAGCACTACTGACTTCACACAGCTCTGCGCATGTGTAGAAACGCCCCTTCCCGCCCGCCTGCCTCATTTGCATCCGCGTTGATGTTGGAACCGTTGCATTGTGGGATAGACATCCCGGCGACTGGTGGGCGCGCTGCATGCACACTATCGGCTTTGCGATATCGCAAGGCATGAACCGATAACATAATCACGTCTCACACCTTCGGCATGGGGTTATCTGATCGCTCATATAATTGGCCCTGCTAGTCTGGGGTAAAGCTATAATTGGACGCCGGGACGGATTCACTTGCTGCCGTCTTCACCTTCGCTTTAGGCCTTGTTCTCACAGGACCTCTAATGCCTCATGGTGCAGATTTTACCACAGTGGGGAATGTAACAACAAGACATTAATACCGAGACCCACACGGGATCGAGTTCACAAACAGCTCTTTACCCGCCCTAAAGCGACACATTAAATGGATTCCGGGGCGAGGATATATTCAAAAGGACATAGTTGGAGAAAGAACCCAAAGCTTTAAAAAGATTGTGATGGTTTTCTTTCCAGGTCAAGTTTCCTGTGTTTTCAATACATTTTCTTGTTTTCTTTGTTGTGCAATACATTTTTACTTTGTGGGTGTAAACTTAACTTTGAACAATGTTTGAACATGTATTTTTTTTACGAGCATTGCGTTCTATTTTCACTCAAAAATAGCGTCTTTGTGATAATGCATTAAGAAGGAAACAAATCGCCTTAAACCTGTACATCTGTGGTAATTTATTCAAGATCTTAGAAGATAACTAGTCGCTCACTCTCCAGTCTCATGTCTCACAGTTTTTTAGTTCTATTACATTATTTGGGTTTTTTGTGTGTGCACATTTTTAAGTACACTTATGTAAATGTTATTTAATATGAATTACAGCTAGATGATCCTAAAAGTTGTCTTTAGACCTCAATCTGTGCGGTCAAGAAATATGAACATTTTGCATACTTAAGTGGTTGAGGTTCTTTCATTCTTTGGCTTGGTTTCTTGGTTTCTCTCTGTTCAACGTCAGCAATTAAACCATATCGAGGACGATACTTGCAGTTTTTACTAGCCATAACCACATGCACAAAATTATTCCTTTTTAGAATGTGCATTATAACTTCATCGAGGCCATGATTTTGATAGTTACTAGCACCCAAATGAGAAAAAAAAATTTTGGTGACTTTTCGACGACAGAGTTCAAAACTTACGTTTTGCATTTTAAATTGTTGCCTCAGTTACAGAGACAGAGTGGGGACACGTGTGTATATGCCGGTCACACAAGACTGACACCTATCCGATAAAGACACATAGACGACCTGATCCAAAAACATTACACTATAGAGCTATGGCCCAGACCGACATGGAACCGCAGATTCAGGGAGTAAAGCCCCGTGCTCTATCTCCTCAGCGCCAGCCCTCCTTATTTAGTTCTCTTACCAACAATTATGTTCTTTGTTTTTTTTTCCCACATATTATATCAGTGGAAGCACAAGGCAAAAATATTACGATTTACTATTTTTTTTTTAAACTATTAATCTTACGCTTGTTCTCTCTCCATGTTAACCCCTATTGCCAGAACCCCTACATTCTCTCTGTTTTCTCCCTGTGTCCCCCCAGAACCAAATGGAAGCGTCAGTAAGAAATATGCAGACTTACTATATTTGTTGAATTAACCTTACGCTTGTATATCCCCATGTTAACTCCTATTGCCAGAACTCCTACATTCTCTTTGTTTTCCACCTTAAGTTTAACCTCACGCTTTTTTCCTTTTACCCACTGTCCCCCCAGAACCAAATGGAAGCGTCAGTAAGAAATATGCAGACTTACTATATTTGTTGAATTAACCTTACGCTTGTATATCCCCACTTTAACCCCTATTGCCAGAACCCCTACATTCTCTCTGTTTTCTCCCTGTGTCCGGCCAGAACCCCTACATTCTCTCTGTTGTCTCCCTGTGTCCCCCCAGAACCAAGTGGAAGCGCCAGACGGCCGTGGGGCTGGAGCTGCTGGCCGAGGCTGGGAACTACGCGGCGGTGCAGAGGATGCTGCAGACCAACCCCTACTGGGCGTCCTACCACCCGCACGCGGCGGCGCTGCTGCAGAGCATGGACTCGCTCTACTACCGACACGGGGTGGTCACCTCCGCCCTGCCCCGACAAGGCCCGCCCCTGCCCCCTGCGTCACTTCCGTCTGCTGCGGCCAGTGCGGCTGCGTCAGTTGCGTCACTTCCGGCCATGGTACTTCCGCGCATGCTGGGAATGCATGGTATGACGCAGCAAGTTCCGCTGCCCGCCCCGCCGCATTAAAGATGGCGTGTGGGCTTACAATGTATCAACCACGTCTCCACCACTACTCAACTCGACTGGACTGATGGGCTTAAGGTCGTCATGTGAATCTATGTGTATTGGTTTGGAAACGAGGCTCTGTTTAGGCTCTAACTATCAGACTGCGCATGCTCATAAAGCACTGTATGACGCAGCAGCTTCGACTGCCGACCCCGCCTCATTAAAGATGGCACATATGCTGCAGGTCGTCTGAATGGAGATTGGTTTGCAACGAGGCTCTATTTAGGGTCTAACTATCAGACTGCGCATGCTCGTAAAGCACTGTGTGACGCAACAGGTTCGCTTGCCGAACATCCGTCAATGAAGATGGCGTATATGCTGCACAATAAAGATTGGTTTGGAAACGAGGCTCTATGTAGGGTCTGACTACCATCCTGCTTTCCGTGCTCAGAATGCACTGGGGCAGCAGGTTCGCTTGTAGATGGTGATGGTGCGGGATCGAGCCCCGCTCTGACCCCCGCGATTTGCTGCTTGACTCGGTTCCATTATAACTTGAGCGGCCAGATCTGTGGGCCCATCGCCGTGTAGGATCTTCTCTAAGAGGAGGAGAGATTTGACTAAAAGAAAGCTTCACTTTCTCCAACGAAAGACCCTCCTCTATTGAGAATCTGTCCACAAGTCCAAACGCGCATTGCAGAGATTTTCATTGGAAGGACAAGACAGTATGATAATTATGTTAATTTTTATCTGATCTTATCTTATCAATGAGGTCGTAGCAAGTCTCAGCCTGGGCCTAAAATGTTACAACGATGGACAAACTAAGCCAGAGATTGGCTTTAACTGCCTCATTGGCATAAAAGTCCAGCATGCGAGGGGCTACAAGGTTCTGTGGGAGCGCCATTTCATTGGAGAGGTCGTTCCTATCCACCGGACAACGCTGTAGCTTAACTTTCCATAGTACATGTACCATTATCGTGTTATGACACAATTTTCAACGGAATTTATTCTCACGTCAAGCCTACTGTTTACTATGAAAAGGGCTTCAATACTTAGCCAAAGACTATCAGGAAGAACGTTATCTTTGAAAGGAAATTTGTATGGTAATCGGTGTAAAGAAGGGTGTCAATTTGGTGGAAAGAAATCTCAAAGAAAAAGAGTATAAAGTACTCAAGCGACAAGCTTCTACACACGATTAACTTTCTATTTGTTAAAAACAAATAAACATATATCTTACAGACCACTGATACAATCATATGGTTCTATGATTCTCCTCTCTCTCTCTGTAACTTCTTAAAAAAAAAGACTGGAAGTGTTTGATCCGATACACCTGTTTGCATGCGTTTTCGGAGATGTATTAGCTTTGTGTGTAAATGTGTGTCTGTTCAACAGGGAAAGAATTGTTAATACAATCGTGTACATAGATTTTGATTTACATGTGCTAGGATGATTGGGAGAAAGGGAGATAAATCGAAGGGGATATAGTTCGTAAGCAGACAGATACAGACAGATATAAATATGTATGGAGTGAGAGGTAAGGATAAGGAATAAAAGAAGAAAAGAAATAAAATTAATGTGAGAGAAAGGGAGAGAGAGAGAATGGATTAGAGAGGTAGAGAGAGAAGGGGAGAGAGAGAGAAAGCATATATGTTTTGAGAGCTGACTGTGCCATTAATATTTTTTCCAATGACTATGTAAGACAACAATACTGTAATTTTTTATATTTATTTCCCTGAAAGATTGTGATGTGAACATTGATATAATTATGGCTAGAATTGTGTAGCCCTTTTCCCCTCTTTTTTAGGTTGGCGAGATTGGCCCAATTGTTGAGCACCCGCTTTCTAATCGGAGAGTTAAGGGTTGAGGGTTCGATCCTCGTTGCAGCCGCCTGATGTTTTCCCTACTGATTAGGCAGGCGGCGGCAGACCTACATTATACTGTCAACACCGAAGTCTTGGGTCGCCTGGAGACCCGTCACCGAATAGGGGGATCTCCCGTGAGATCCTAAGCAAGTTTAAACTGGACGTGAGATTCGCTCTGTCAGACGAAAGCTTGTGGGACACGCCAGGCCACGAAAATAAAACACCAGTGTTAACTTGGTGTGTATAAATTACACCATTGAATCAAGTTAATCAGTGACTAAAATGTTTATCAACTTAAAAAAGCAAACACGAATTTTTACTTTGTAAATGTATAATCTTTCTGCATAATAATTTCTCATGTCTTAAATTTATTATGAAAGCACTCGCCAAAATATTATAACTATACAAAAAAAAAACATAACTGTTGAATGTTTACCTATTGTAAAGTATGTATAAATATTTGCAAATACAAACATTTATTACTAAATCCATGTATATTAAACATTATACGGTTTTTAAATTAATAACATTGTTCGAAATGCCAAAATTGTTTCCCCTTTAAAACGTTTTTCAAGTATAAAACACAATAGCCAAATACTAAGGGGTGTTCGGGGTGAGATTCTGTTCCCGCAGCCCCGTCTCCGTGGTGGTTTTTTTTAAAGAAATCTGGGGAGATAATAACCAATGAGAGATTACCCCCATTACCAATCGTGGCCTGAAAATAAGAAAGTTCTATCACAGCATGCATAAAGAAGGCAAATACACGTAGAACATTGTTGTTTTCTGATCGAGCCGTAATTCCATGGTTACTACTTAAAATGTTAAATTTCTGATACTACGAATAGTATTCGGAAACAAAGGGATAAAAAACTTGCTCATCAAATAATATTGCTATATCTCACCAAACCATCCTCAGCTATTATGGGTAAAACTTGATGGTTATACATTCAATATAGTTGGTACACACTGTACTATCAGGGGGGCGGGGTATGGGAGGGCGAGGTGGCTTATTGGTAGAGCGTGCGGCTCCTAATTAGATGATCGTGATTTCCGTCCCACGATCAGGCCAAGACATTCCTTACCTACAGTTTGGGTCGGTGTCTGTATAATATGACAAACTGAGACAGAATTTAAGATATCCCCGCCCTGTCTCTGTGTATCTGTCTTTGTGTGGTAGCACATAAACAACTGTAAGATTTTATAGGTCTTGGGTTCCGTCACCGTGTAAGATCCTCCTTGGAGAACCTAGGAGACAATTATCCAGAAGAGACATAAATAAAACACGATGTAATAATTATATTCTAGTATAATTGATACGCAATGTGATTTCATGCAGTTTATAATACATGTACAATCGAACGACGCTTTGAAATAATAAAAGTGATAGACTCCATTTCAAAATTTTGTCTTTCGTTTTTATTTTTGTTGTTGTTGTTGGTCGTATTTTTGTTGTTGTTGTTGTTATTGTTGTTGTTATTGCTGTTGTTGTTGTTGTTGTTGTTGTTGTTGTTGTTGTTGTTGTTGTTGTTGTTGTTGTTGTTGTTGTTGTTGTTGTTGTACAGTTTTGTTATCTGTGTCAGATTACTGTTACTCCTTTCTCTATGTGTCTGTTGCATGTTTCCTTGCCGTTTGGAAGGCATTTTAATAGAATGATGTAATAGCAGGAATGAAATGAAGAAAATAATGGTGCTATAGCAAAAAGAAGAAGAAAGAAATTAGCTTTGAAAAAGTATGTAAGAAACTACAAAAAGCAACAAATAAAAGGGGAATGACCCCCTGAGGATGAATACCCCCCCCCCCAAAAAAAAAAAAAAAAAAAAAAAAAAAAAAAAAAAAAAAAAAAAAAAAAAAAAAAAAAAAAAAAAAAAAAAAAAAAAAAAAAAAAAAAAAAAAAAAAAAAAAAAAAAAAAAAGCAAAAAAAAAAAATAAACAAACAAACAAACAACGACAAAAAACCTCCAGTGTTGAGTAGAAAAATGTGTGTGTGTATGTAAAGAAAAAATAATTATATACATCTGGTCGATGCGAGAATCGATCCGCGCAGCCCTTGAACATCCATTGAAAGGAGTATATGTGTTAAAAACAACAACTTATGAATCATAAGAAAGGTGAAATCGCGCTCTTGAATGTACAGTATATTGTAATACATCTACGGAAGAAAGAAAGAGAACTCAATTCAATTCAGTTATAAACATCCTTTTAAAGACACATACTTCCTAAAGCCATTCCAAAAATGTCAAGGGGTTACGTTTATAAGAGATGAAAAAACACCTATTGAACAAAACCATAGGGTTCAACAGAAAAAGCGATGGTCACTGTTGTTGTATAGAATATTTATTATAGGTTAACTGCATTGTATAGGAGTTAAGCAGAAAGATCAAGTCCATTTCAAATAAAAAAAATTTTTTTGAAAACAAAAGGCATACTTCTTATAGTCATTCCAAAATTTAAAACTCCAGTTTGAATAAAAAAACGAAAAAGGAAATTGAACTTGTAACATTCCCGAGGCATCATCTTCACCGGAAATAGAAAAAAAAGGCAACATTCCGCTCTAAGAGAGGTTGGAACAAGGGGAGATTACCGAAGTAATGGGGCGACGAGTCCCCCACAGACGAGAAATCTGCTCCGACAAAAGGCCAGTCGGGAGACAGCTCCAGATTTTTGTCGCAGAACTGGAGCTAAAGTCACGCGCGCTGTTTTCTCTGGGTTTGTCGCCATTTTGTGTCACTTGTGATCTGGTCCTGAGGCCTCGTTTTGGATGCGCGCGCAGCCTCCTGAAAGCTCCCACCGGAAGGATGAAATCTGGCAGCAGAATGAGGATCAGGCAAGGGACACAACTTGTCCATCAGGCGGGCAGACTGGAACCGGCCAGGGGTAAACTCGAGCTCAAATCGAGTGGAGTTTGTCTTGTCTTAAAAGCTGCACAAATGAATTGGGAGGGGGCGACTGGATGGAGATGGGGAGAAAGTTGCGCAAGTTACACAGGCATTCACTGAGCAAAAGGATTTCTTTTTTCATTTCTCTCCTAGAGGCCTGTGTTTTTCACTCTGTCTCTCTCAATCTCTCTGTCACTGTTTGTGGGTATCTTTTTGTTTGCCCTCCTGCTTTTCTGTCACCGTGTACGTCTCTTTGTCTGTCTGTCAGTCTGTCTGTCTGTCTGTCTGTCTGTCTGTCTGTCTGTCTGTCTGTCTGTCTGTCTGTCTGTCTGTCTGTCTGTCTGTCTGTCTGTCTGTCTCTGTCTCTCTCTCTCTCTCTCTCTCTCTCTCTCTCTCTCTCTCTCTCTCTCTCTTCTCTGTCAGCCTCTGTCTGTATCTCTGTGTCTGTCTTCCCCTCCCTCTGTTCTAGTTTCTTCTGTAGCTAGTGTGCTACAAATGCATTTTTAAACTGTTTAACACTAACCTCCTCAATTCTATTCAGATAGCAATCAAGGTCTAAAAAACTGAGAACAAAATATCACTATAACAATGTGGTAAACTGCTCAAATAACGCCACTTTTTAAAGAGCATTTTTCCATCTACTCTTTTTTTATAGATTTGAATAGCTGTAAAGCTATGGCTTTAATTTCTTATGAATGTTACTATAGATTTTTTCCATCAGTCTTTCTTTAAACATTTCTTGCATGCACATCTCTGGGTTTTCGAAGACTTCACTGTGTGACGCGAGGCTTTCCAAGTTACATTGACAGTCACCGAAATCAACAAAACTTTGAACAAACGCCAAGAGTGAGATATGTAATTCACTAATCTAGGACAACGCAACCTAGCATCTTTGAACGCCTGAAGGGCCGACTAAACACCATTCAGATCTAAATATTTTACTATAAAAAAAATCAATAAAAATCACTAACCTACAAAATGTGAAGTTTATTTCATTTCGCTGATTCGGTCTCTAGATATGGAGGCATACGTCTAAATGAAAAAAAAATATCAATGTTTCTTTTTAAATTCATTCTTTTGTTCGGTCTTTTGTGTGTGTGTGTGTGTGTGTGTGTGTGTGTGTGTGGTATTTTTATTGTTGTTTATGCAGCAAGGTTAAAAATTGAAAAGAGAACGGGCACTTTGTATTGTTGAGCTAGCTCCTGGAGGCTATAATTATTACGAAGAGAGCAAAAATAATCACAAAACAACAAAGCTTATTATTTTTGTTTTGACTGATTGTGTACTGCCTAGTCCCTTTACGGTGCTAGTCGTAGATCTCAAAGATTATGGACCCAGCATAGTGATAGTTCAGATACAGCTCATGTATGAAACAATTATGTCATTGTTACCCTCAAAGAAGAGACGTCCAAAGTTTGTACTTTTAAGCACAACTGAAAACATTCTAAACCAACACACAATCAGTTTCATAATAACAAAGTTAACCACCCGAGCTAATCACATTCCCAACCACTGCTTAATGGAGACTTTAGATTATTGCAATTGCGAGGTTAATTCCAACCGAGAGAGACAGGGAGAAAGAGAGAGAGAGAGAGAGAGAGAGAGAGAGAGAGACGGAGAGAGAAAAGAGAAACATCCCAGTAATCATAATTATTACTCTTCAAACACACGATACCAACTTGGCCGTCTCAGATTTTTCAGATTCAGATTTCTATTCCACACAAGAGCTCTCACTTTCATCGCCAATTTCGAATCCCTCACCCTTAATATCACAGTAGCGTGGATTGCACTGACGCTGTGGTTTCTCTACCCTTGAACAAAATCTCAAACAAGCAGCTTTCATATTATTTAACTCAACAGTTTCAAATTGGTCAACCCCCCCCCCCCTTCCTCCCCCAAATCCCATTAACCACTATAAAAAGAAAACCGGCATTAGTTCTACAATCAA
>RQTK01000439.1:309937-327765 GCA_003991915.1 Elysia chlorotica
CAAACCTTCCAAGTAGATGTCGAGCGCTCTATCATTTAACCGCCGCGCTCTCTATCCATAGCTAATGGTTATCCTTAAACAATGAGCCAAGATTCAAGGCAAACTATTGGTTAACCCCTGACCCCACAAGCTTCACCCTTCAACCAATCACCTCTCATTGTATCCAACGTCCAACTCTCCACTCTCTCTCTCTCTCTCCCTCTCTCTCTCCCTATCTCTCTCTTCCTATATCTCTTTTTCTCGTACTCTTTTTTTCTCCATCTCTATCTCCGCTTGGACGATGATCCATATTATAAGGTTACTTGTACGGAGGAGTGCGAGCTGGAGTTACTGGTAGAGCGTTGGTTTGTCAGTCGGGAGGTACTGGTTCGAACCCACGCTCAGGCAAGATTCATTGTCTTATGTTAGCCATCACTGGTTGTGTAATGGCCGGTGTTAGTATCGTATTGGTGGGCGAGGATATAATATCTTGTACACCCATGCTGTATATAATTATGTGGAAGTGTCAGGCATTAGTCGTGGGACACGGCCGCGGTGAACCAAGCTACTGATATTGGACATTAAAACCTGACAGTTAACCAATAAACAACCAACAATTAAAATTTGTACGAAAGGATAAACAGTTTTACAGAGAGGAGAGATAGAGGTAGCAAGATAGGGGAGGGGATGGGTGAACCCAAACATCGAAATAGAGAGAGATAAAGAGAGGGAGATTAAGAGGGCGGGAAAGGAGGGGAGGAGATAGTGGAAAGATGTCAGTGAGGGGGGCGAGGGAGGTGTTTTTGCTGATTAAGACCAAACAAAGAAAATTCTACCACAGATTGAAAGGATACACCAGTTTTGAAACTGTAAACATGCCTCGTACAATCTGTGAATCATCATACATAATCATAATGATTCTCTTCGCTGAAACTGGAAAACGTGTCCATCAGTATGAAAGGGGGAGGGGGGGGAGAGAGAGAGAGAAAGAGAGAGAGAGAGAGAGACGAGAAAGGGATGTACAGAGAAAGAGAGGGAGAGAGAAGAGAGAGAGAGAGAGAGAGAGAGAGAGAGAGAGAGAGAGAGAGAGAGAGAGAGAGAGAGAGAGAGAGAGAGAGAGAGAGAGAGAGAGAGAGAGAGAGATGTATGCTCAAGTTTTTTCTTTGTTATTGAACTTATGACGGATGATGACATTGTTCTCATGGACAACCCACTCAAGCCTTTTCTACATATTCGCCCGGACTTGTCGACATACATCAAAATGTTCATATAGTGATAGATATCAATACGTTTATATCTCTGTGGCCGTACAGGAAGAGAGCAACCTTGACTGTCTGTCTGTCTGTCTGTCTGTCTGTCTGTCTGTCTGTCTGTCTGTCTGTCTGTCTGTCTGTCTATCTGTGTCTGCCTCTTTTTGTCTGTTGGCCAGTCTGTCTGCCTGTCTCTCTCTCTCTGTCCTAGTTTGTCTGTCTGTCTGTCTGTCTGTCTGTCTGTCTGTCTGTCTGTCTCTCTGTGCCTGTCTCTCTCTCTCTCTCTCTCTCTCTCTCTCTCTCTCTCTCTCTCTCTCTCTCTCTCTCTCTCTCTCTCTCTCTCTCTTTCGCTCTCTCTCTCGAAGCCCGTTTATCTCTTCTCTCGGTAAAGTGAAGAGCAATACCAACTTAGGGGATGTGTATGTAACAAATCATCATAAAGTATCACCATACATAATCAGCTGGCCGGTTAGCTCAGTTGGTTAGAGCGTCGTGCTAATAACGCGATTGTCGTGGGTTCGATCCTCATACTGGCCATTGTAGTTTTTAATTAAAATTGTAACATCTATTTTACTTTGTTTTTTTTCTTCTGTCTTTTGCTTTAATTTTGTTGCTTTTTTCTCTCTTTAGAGGTGTGTGTGTGTGTGTGTGTGGAAAAAGGGGGGGGGGAACATGAGCCGTCACAAACCTACATAGCATGAAAGGGCGTGATTGTGTCTTCTGTTACCTTGTGTGGATGGCAAAGTCTGTATTGTTACAGTGTTACTTTACCTGATGTAACATGTGGCTGGAATGGCTTAGGAGACTTAAGTATAGAACCATATAGCGGTAGATAAGAAGACGTATATCTCTCATACTGTAATCAAGGTTAAAGTACAGTATATGATGCAATACAAACAGCAATCATGTAAAGTAAAATATGATGATTGATATTTATCCTCAGCTGGCCGGTTAGCTCAGTTGGTTAGAGCGTCGTGCTAATAACGCGAATGTCGTGGGTTCGATCCCCATACTGGCCATTAACGTTTTTTTATTGAACATTTTTTTAACAGCTATTTTACTTTTTTTTTTTTGCCGATATTTGAACAACCCGTATTATTTTCATTACTGTTTAGTTGGTTTTTTTTAAATCTTTTGCTTTAATTTTGTTGCTGTTTTCCCTCTTTTGGTGGGTATGTGTGTGTACGTCAAAGTGTTACTTTTCCTGATGTATAGCGGAGCGAGGACGATACGTGAGGATATCTGCACAGGCGTCCAATCATAGCTCTAGCCCAGACTTACAGAGCCAATCAGCGACCACGAACCCCCACACATGAATTGGCGTGAATATGTCACACGTTATCTTCACGTGGGTCGCACAACCTTTCTTGTTATAGTGGTATTTTGTATGATGTAACCTGCAGTTGGAAGACTTAAGAGACTGGAGTATATAGTGGTTTGTTTTACGACACCTCAGCACAGTAACGGCTATGTTGTATCTCTCTGACGCCGAATAGCTGCCCTCACAGGAATCTAGGAAACGTTAAACCCGGAAAGAGAGCGATTGAGAGAGTCACTCTCTCTCCCTCTCTCTCCCTCTCTCTCTCTCTCTCTCTCTCTCTCTCTCTCTCTCTCTCTCTCTAGAAACCTGTTTAACTCTCCTCTAAGTAGAGTAAATGTATAAACCTAACCTTACCCGCCCCCCTAG
This sequence comes from Elysia chlorotica, assembly GCA_003991915.1. NCBI lineage: Eukaryota > Metazoa > Mollusca > Gastropoda > Plakobranchidae > Elysia > Elysia chlorotica. The sequence continues at coordinate 312,854 of RQTK01000439.1, forward strand.
CGTAGAAGGGAAGGTTTGTCTTGTCTGTCTCAGCCTATCCTCCCTTTCCACTTTAGAACCTAAAAAATTAGGGAACCCCATACATAAGAGGACCAGCCTCGTAGTAATAGAATGAACCAGCATAGCATCTATCATGTCTTGCCTTCATCCTGAGCTTTTGTCTTCTGTCAACGCCGCCTGTCGCCGTATAGGACCCCCCAGGGGAACCTAGGAGACGTTAAACCCGGAGAGAGGGAGAGAATTCTCTTAGGCGATGTGTAAGTAACGAATATTTTAAGCGTTGTCATGGACTAACCAGCTGGCCGGTTAGCTCAGTTGGTTAGAGCGTCGTGCTAATAACGCGAATGTCGTGGGTTCGATCCCCATACTGGCCATTTACAATTTTATTTAAAATATAAACAGCCGGTTTAGTTTTTTGCCGATAGTTGAACATACGGTATAATTACGAATATTATTGTATAGGTGTTTTTTTGGTCTTTGGTATAATTTTTTTCCTCTTTTCAAGTGTAGTTGTGTGTGTGTATGTGTTTGGGGGAAAAATGGGGGCAACTGTCTCAAGCGGAACATGGGCAATCATAACCCGTCTCTTCTTTTAATTTTTTGTCTTTGTTTTAATATTTTGTCTTTTTCTCCTTCATACACATACACTCTGCAATTTCTTTTCGGATTTAAAACTTGTCTATGCCAAAATCGCCAGTGACATAAATCAGACTGCTTGAGCAGAATTTGCTCACTTCTCATAATTAATCAACACGGAAGCTTCATCAAGGCAATGTGTTGCTAAAAATAGAATCAGTGCGTCTTTGTGCAGAAGCAATTAGTTACAACGTGTTGATAAGTAAAGGGGAAATCAATGATGGTTCAGCCCCCTCAATCCTTGTTTACTGCGATGTACACTCGACACATACAATGATTGTGTGTACAAACTCCCCTGTATTTTAGTCTATTTGATACCTTGCGATAGTGAGGCTTATAGCGGAACGAGGACGATATGTGAGGGAATCTGCACAAGCGTCCAATCATAGCTCTAGCCTAGATTTACGGAGCCAATCAGCGACCAGGAACCCCCACACACGAAGAGGCGTGAATATGTCATCCCTTATCATCACGTGGGTCGCAAAACCTTTCTTGTTATAGTGTTACTTTGTATAATGTAACCTGCGGTGGGTAGACTTAGCGGACTATAGTATACAATTCATAATATAACGGTAAATAACAATACGTGTATCTCTCTGTCGCCGTATAGCTTCCCTCAGTTGAACCTCCGAGACGTTATACCCGAAAAGAGAGCGGTTGAGAGAGCTACTCTCTTTCTCTCTCTCTCTCTCTCTGTCCCTCTTTCTCTCTCTCCCTCTCTCTCTCTCTAGAAACATATTTATCTCTCCTCTAGGTAAAGTGAAGAGCAATACAAACTGGTGGGGGGGGGTCGAAAATGCAAGAATATATACATGTGGCTGGAATAGCTTAGTTTACTAAAGTATACAACCATAAATACAGCAATAGATAAAAATTAGCTTATCTCTTCTACTGTAACATGGGTTAAAGTACAATCTTCATAGAGCAATACCAACTTCGGTGATGTAAAAGTAACAGACTGTGGTTTAAGATTACATCTTCTTACCATTGCCAGCTGGCCGGTTAGCTCAGTCGGTTAGAGCGTCGTGCTAATAACGCGAATGTCGTGGGTTCGATCCCCATATTGGCCACTAAATTTTTTAATTCAAATTTGAGTACACAGTTAACATTTTTTTTTAATTCTATTTAAACGTACATTTTGTTCATAAACATTATTTTTCTCCGTCTGGTTTGCTCGTTTTGTTTTAGTTGGTAAAAATAAATAAGGTGGGAGCGAGGGGGGGGGGGGTGTTGGGAAACTGCGCTTTGCATAAGTAAAACAACTTTAAGTGGGTAGTCATTTTTTGGCCAGATTTGCTATGTTACTGGAAAATTAACAATTCACGAGTTCGTTTTTGTTTTTATGTGTGCGTGTGTTTTGCGCTTTTTAAATTTTTGAAAAATCCAAAATTGTTGTTGGTCAATTTGTGTAAATATACCGTGTTTCTGAAAACCACCATTATTAATAGGAGACGTTAAATCCGGATCTCTCTTTGTAACCGCCTCTCTTCCTCTCTCTCTGCCTCTCTCTCTCCCTCTCTCTCTCTCTCTCTCTCTCTCTCTCTCATTTCCTCTCTCTTCCTCCCCTTCTCTCTCTCAGTGTCTCTCTCTCCTTCCCTTTCCATCCTCATTACTCTCTTCCTCCCTCCCCCCCTTATCTCTCTCCCCTCCCTCTCTCTCCACCCTCTCCACCTTCTGCCGCCACCCTCCTAGAGATGAGATAAGAGACGTGAAGCTAATGGAGTGCCTCTCCTGAAGTCCGCTCTGAGTTCTACCTCCCCCTCCCTTCCCCCGCCCGGTGCTGGTTGATTGGTCCAGGTTTAGACAGTAATTACAGCCCCTGGGTCAGCTCTCCATGCACAGGCCCGATCACTTCCAGTTCACCAGTCTTAGGGCGGGGAAAGCGGGGCATTTTTAGTTGGGTGAATTATAGTGTATAACGTGTCCTAGTGTAACGTCTTCTAGTGTAACTTTTTCAAGAGTAACTTTTGCTAGTTTAACTTTTTCTAGTGTAGCTTATGCTGGTTTACAATTTCCTGCTTTAACGTCTCCTGGTTTAACGTCTAATGGTGTAACGTCTCCAGGTTTAACTCCTCCAGGTTAACATCTCGTGCTTTAACGTCTCCTGGTTCAACGTCTCCTGATTTAACGTCTACTGGTTAAACGTCTCCTGGTTTAACGTCTCCTGGTTAAACGTCTCCTTGTTTAACGTCTCCTGGTTTAACATAACTTGATTTAACGTCTCCTGGTTTAACATTTCCCGGTTTAACATTTACTGGGTTAACGTCTCCTGATTTTACGTCTCCTGGTTTAACGTATCCTGGTTTAACGTGTCCTGGTTTAATGTCTCCTGGTTCAACGTGTCCTGGTTTAACGTCTAATTGTTTAACGTCTCCTGGTTTAACGTCTAATTGTTTTACGTCTCCTGGTTTAACGTCTAATTGTTTTACGTCTCCTGATTTAACGTGTCCTGGTTCAACGTCTCCTGGTTCAACGTCTCCTGGTTTAACGTCTAATTGTTTAACGTCTCCTGGTTTAACGTCTAATTGTTTTACGTCTCCTGGTTTAGCGTGTCCTGGTTTAGCGTTTCCTTTGTACTAAAAAAAAAGGCTAACACAGCGACAGGACACCAACAATACCAATAAAAACAACAATAATCACAAATAAATATAAAATTACAGCACCAGCACCACCGACAGCAACAATGACAACCCCTCAGCTCTACCTACACCCCCTCCCCTTCTCTCTCTATCTCTCTCTTTGTCTCTCCCTTTCTCCTTTCTCTCTCTCTCTCTCTCTCTCTCTCTCTCTCTCTCTCTCCCCCCTCTCTCTCTCTCGACCTGAATCTCAAACTCAGTTGGTTAGATTGCCATGGTCATAACGCGAATGTCGTGGGTTCGATCCCCATTATAGTCATAGATAACAATTAGCTTATCTCTGCTAGTGTAGTAAAGGTTAAAGTACATTGTATGGTGCAATACCAACTGCAGTGATGTAAGACTCAGAAATGATAATTTAGCATTGCCTGAGACATACAGCTGGCCGGTTAGCTCAGTTGGTTAGAGCGTCGTGCTAATAACGCGAATGTCGTGGGTTCGATCCCCATACTGGCCACTTCATTTTTTAAATCAAAGTTTGAGTGCCCAGGAAACATTCTGTCTGTTTTTTTCTGAAAATCATCACTATTACAAGTTTGAATTTGATTCAACTTTTCTCGGTTTACGAGGAAAGCGCGAGGGTTAAATTTTTGTGAGGTTGAGGTTTAGGGCGTTGCGGCTCACCGCTGTATGCACCGCACTGGTTGGGTCTGTGTTTTATTCGTATCTATGTCCTTGCACCCCACTGTAAGATCCCGTTGTTCATATAAGATTTTTCCTCAGGAGACGAGATATTGTACTAGCAGACTGAGGGCTTCCCAACAAATTTGTTTATTCTAATACATACTGGCCACCTTTTATTTTTTTGGCATGTACATACAATATAATTTTCTATGGTGTGTTTTTATGCGAAGGCATTACTTACAAAGATTCGGCATCATTTTCAACTGGATAATACTTTTCCTACTGGACGTGAAGGTCTCTTTTTTTAAAATTATGTTTTTGTTTTTAGGATGTAAACATTTTACTTGCTTTTTCCTCGCCTCACAACTATTGCAAGGTAAACATGTTTTCCTCTTTGAATGTTTGTTTTTATTGTTCAGTGACCTCTTCAGTGGAAACAACATAGCAATAAAGCTTCCTCTTAATGGTGTTTTGTTTCGTATGTGTGTGTATTGTACAGAGAAATATAGCTTGGGAGGGTCAAAACGAATAGGGAATGACGAGAATCCTTCTTTTCCTGCCACTTTATCAATTCCATTCAAGAGGTAAAGCCAATTTTGATATTTGAATATACGAAATGTATACACGTTCCATGGAAGGGAAAAATCGAGGCTTCATTAAGAACAGACCAAGTTGATAAAAACACATTATATGTTTTTTTAATGTTGTAAGGTGTAACAGTGATTTATCTCTTGTATATCATTACCATAGTTAGAACAGAGTGATACTCAAAGAGTAATTTTGTTCAACCTACTCAGCCTAAATAATTATTAGTAACGCACAAACTGCATATATTGGGAAGCCTCGAAAAATGTAACTAATGATTTAGTCATCTTTCGTGGAAACAGGCGCTCTTTGAAATAGTTTTTGTGTAGACTTGAGAGTAGAGTTTGGGGGAATGTATAAAGCTTACTGTAACTCTGCAGAAGATTGGCTTGGTTTGTTAGAGCGCTGTGCTAATAACATGAATTACTTAGGTTCGATCCTCTTACTGGCCATTTATTATTTTTAAGCAGTAAAATAATCTTCAGAGACATAATAACGCAATCCGCTTTTAGCGGAAATGTAAAATATTTAACCTTTTTTTTTTGTGTTCTACTCCATGCAATGGCCATAGGTTTCTTGAGTGAAAAGTGAAAAAAACACAATGTGTCTTTTAATTTTTACCAGACTTCGTTGGTGCAATGGCAAAGCGCCTGTCATTTAAAGGGTATGTTGCTGGTTCGATCCCTTAATTCAATGCCTACTGGCTAATTCTGTCTCAGTAATGATGGTGTGGCTGCCAAGTTGCGGGTATCGCGCTCTGGAATACCGTAACTGAATAGGACCATCAATCCATCAATCAATTAACTCTCTTTTAAACCTCACAATATAGGACCCAGAGTTTCGCTGTATAGGACCCAGAGTTTCGTCGTATGGGATCCGTCAAAGGAACCTAGAAGACGGCAAACCCAAAGGATAGAAATCTGCCTCCTCAGGCCACAGATATTGGATGTCTTATTGAGAGCAACTCAATATCGGCTGGCCGGTTAGCTCAATTGGTTAGAGTGTCGTGCTAATAACGCGAATGTCGTGGGTTCGATCCCCATATTGGCCACTTCACTTTTTTAACTCAAAGTTTAAGTAGCAGTTATCACCTTTCATGCTATTTGAACGTACAGTTTTTTGAAATAAAAATTGCACGTTTTTTTACGTTTGGTTGGCTTTCTTTTTTTGTTTTATTTTTTTTGTTTTTTTTTTTTTTGTTTTTTTTTTTTTAAAGGGGGTGGGGGATTTTTGAGGGACTTTACTTTGCATGAGTGAAACGACGTTAAAATGGAAAATCTTAATACAGCAATGTTATAAGCTGTTGAGAAGAGTCAGCTCAGTTGGTTAAAGCATCTTACTAATAACGCGAATGTTGTGGGTTCGAACCCCATAAATTTGTTTAGTCATTTCTTGGCCAAATAACACTTTGCTATCTTATTGGAAATTCAACAATCCATGTGTTTGTTTCTTTGCATGTGGGTGTGTATGTGTGTGTGTGTGTCGTGTGTGTGTGTGTGTGTGTGTGTGTTGTACTTTAACCCTAAAAATAAGACAACCATGTCTGTTGAGCAGAATTTCCTCAAGTCATTGCTAAGAATATGTAAGTTACAAGGTATTGATAAGTGAAGGCGAAATCAATGATGATTCACCCCCCCCCCCCCTCCACCAAGTCCTTCTTACCTGCGATGTACACACAATGCTTGTATATATATATATATAGAAACTTTCCACTATTCTAGTCTGTTATTTGATTCCTTGCAATAACGAATCTAATAGCGGAGCGAGGACGATACGTGTGGAAATCTACACTGACTCAAGTAGAACATGAGCCGTCACAAACCCACATGCATGAAGGATTGTAAAGAAAGATTGTATCGTGTCTTACCTTGTGTGGATGGCAAAGCCTGTCTTGTTACAGTGTTACTTTTTTTTTTACCTGATGATACGCGTGGCTGGAATGGCTTAGGAGACAGAACAATAGAACCATATAACGATAGATAACAATTTGTGTATCACCCCTACTGCAATAAAGGTTAAAGTACAGTGTATGGTGCAATACCAACTGCGGTGATGTGAATAGGATGATATTTGATCATTGTCTGATTTTCTCAGCTGGCCGGTTAGCTGTATAGGATTTAGAACTTCGCCGTATAGGATTTAGAACTTCGCTGTATAGGATTTAGAACTTCGCCGTATAGGATTTAGAACTTCGCTGTATAGGATTTAGAACTTCGCCGTATAGGATTTAGAACTTCGCCGTTTAGGATCCAAAACTTCGCCGTATAGTATCCAAAACTTCGCCGTATAGTATCCAAAACTTCGCCGTATAGGATTTAGAACTTCGCTGTAAAGGATCCGTCAAAAGAACCTAGGAGACGGTAAACCTAGAGGATGGAAATCGGCTTCTTCAGACCACAGATATTGGCTTTGTTGACTCAGAACAACTGTATACACGTATCAGCTGGCCGGTTAGCTCAGTTGGTTAGAGCGTCGTGCTAATAACGCGAATGTCGTGGGTTCGATCCCCATACTGGCCACTTCATTTTTAACTCAAGGTTAGAATGCCCAGGGAACTTTTTATGTCATGTAAACGTACAGCTTCATTTTACTATTTTTTTCGTCTGGTGTGCTTGTTTTGTTTTGCTTATTTTTTATCAAAAAAATAAATTTTGGGGGGTTGTCTAGGGTTTTGATTTGCATGAGTGAAACAGCATTAAAGTGGGAAAATCTTAATACAGCAATGGTGTACGCTATATTTTATAAAACCTTTTCTCTAACAAAGACAACATTGACCGCATCATGCCTCTATTGTGTGTATGTGTGTGTTTCTGAAAACCACAATTTTGAATTTTGATGGAACTTTTGTTGGATCAAGAGAAAAGCACAGGGGTTAAAAAAATTCCTCCTTCTTTTTTGTGAGGCTAAATTAGATATTTTTTGTCGCAAAAATTTTTTCTGCTTAATTTTTTAATGTTTCTTTTCATTTACATGTAAAAATATTTGTGTGTACGTATATTTTTTTCTTATTTTTTTTTTAATTTTGTCGTTGTGTGTGTGTGTGCGTGTGTGTGTGTGTGTGTGTGTGTGTGTGTGTTTTGTGTCTGATGAAGGCCTACTGCTGAAAGCTTACGTGTCGTGTATTGTATTCTTAGACCTGCACTATACCTATTTTTTATATGAGTTAAGAAACGCCCTACAGGATCCAGAACTTCGCCGTACAGGATCCCTCACAGGAAACTAGCAGACCATATACACAGAGGAGAGAAATCTGCTTTCTCAGACCACAGATAATTGGCACCATTGAGAACAGTTGAACTTAAGGTGGCTGGTTAGCTCAGTTGGTTAGAGCGAATGTCATGGGTTCGATCTCCATAATAATAATTGTACATATCATTTGTTTTTCTTGATGTGCGCAACTGAAATCAAAACAATAACAGAATTATATAAATTGTGTTCACCTTGAAACAACAGTCATACTTTTTGTAACAGGGTTAATAACCAGTCATTTCAATTTTAAATAAAAATTTTAAAAACATAATATATCCCAGGAGAAAAAAAAAACGTTGCGTGTACCGCTGTCACGGAGCTGCGAGCCACTAACAATGCAATAGATTGGCATGACGACGACTACAACTTACTACAAGCAGTGCTAATAAATCGCAAAACTCCCTTTGTTTGCGACTCAAGCGACCGATCTACAAGAACCGGGAATCCCAGCATGAGTAAAAATAACGCGCCCCTCGCACGTAAGGTGAACATAGATCTAGGTCAGAAGTAAACACTGCCAACCCCATACTTACAGCAAACAGGGCGTTTAGACTAAAGGTGTGTAAGAAAATGGGGTTTCTTCGGCACGTCTATAAGTTCTAAAGATAAATTGCGAAAAAGAAAGTAGAATCTTTGGAAAATTTGACAAACGACGGGATTAAGAGAAACCAGACAATAATAGGAAAAATCCATATAACTAAAGCCTTTGGGATCTCAAAATTTATTCACATTATGCCAAGAATATCACTTCCCTCGCACGCAATTAAAGAAATAAAAAGTATTATTTCTTTAGAAAAAAAAAGATACAACAATAACACTTTTGAAAAGGTGAAGAGAAGCACGCTGTGCTCTCCCTACATCGATGGGGGACTAAAAATGTTAGACATCGAAATAAATGCATCCGTCTTTTATGCTTGATAACGTAATGCTTCTGTTATCTGGAAAAATGGAAAGCTGGAAAGCTCTTCCCTTATATTTCCTTAACAAGGTAGGAGGCGTTGCTGTTTTTCTAAGTCCTATCACACCTACGGATTACAAAGGATTCCATTTGATCAAGATAAAATGAGATACGTCTTTATTGTCCCATAGGGAAATTTCTCCTCGTCGTACAGTAATACATTTGATTACATATCACAACTTCAGCTCTACATGTGTGAGATAAAAAAAAAACAATATTAATGAAATAAAATAAACATTTTACGTTCACAAGTAAAATTGTTAAAATTATACACTACTAGACATACATAATTCTTATTTAAAAAACACACCTCTTCACGCACATACTAGAATACAGATACCACTGCATACAAACCTCATTATTGGAATGTCTTGGAAATATTGATCAAAATTGGAATTAGGAGAATTCAAATTACAGAAGGAGACATATCTGAACCACGAACGTGTTAAAATTGGTAGGCAGAACTTTACAAATTTTGAGAATCTGCGTTCATGCATATGAGTCGTATCAAGAAAGGGTGCAAGTGAGGTAGGGGAGGGGAGAGAGAGAGAGAGAGTGAGAGAGAGAGAGAGAGAGAGAGAGAGAGAGAGAGAGAGAGAGAGAGAGAGATGGAGAGAGAGAGGGAGAGAGAGACATATGGAGAGGTAGAGAGATGGAGAGAGAGAGAGAGGGGGTCATGGACAGACAATGAGAGAAACAGAGAATAATACCTTTTTCTCTTTGATGCAATGTCAGTGAAGTACTAAACTTTTTTTTCTTCTTTGATGCAATGTCAGTGAAGTACTAAACTTTTTTTTCTTCTTTGATGCAATGTCAGTGAAGTACTAAACTTTTTTTTCTTTGATGCAATGTCAGTGAAGTACTAAACTTTTTTTTCTTCTTTGATGCAATGTCAGTGAAGTACTGAACTTTTTTTTTCTTTAATGCAATGTCAGTGAAGTACTAAACTTTTTTCTCTTTGATGCAATGTCAGTGAAGTACTAAACTTTTTTTTTCTTTGATGCAATGTCAGTGAAGTACTAAACTTTTTTTTCTTCTTAGATGCAATGTCAGTGAAGTACTAAACTTTTTTTTCTTTGATGCAATGTCAGTGAAGTACTAAACTTTTTTTTCTTTGATGCAATGTCAGTGAAGTACTAAACTTTTTTTTTCTTTTTTGATGCAATGTCAGTGAAGTACTAAACTTTTTTTTCTTTGATGCAATGTCAGTGAAGTACTTAACTTTTTTCCCTTTATCACGCTGTCAATGAAATACCTTCCTTTTTTATTTCACACTGCGCCTGAAGGTAGCTCCAGGTTAAACAGCGGACAGCACACATAATATGTGTCACCTCAGAATAAAGGCAAAAATACTCTTTTTTGTGGCTTTTTGGCTGAAGGTTGGCAGGATTGTGTTAATGTATGCACGATCACTCATTGTTTGGAGCGACTAGGCGCCAAGATTGGGTGCGTGTTGTTGCACGGTTGTAGATCTAATCGTCTGTTTATTTGTTTATTTATCTTGCAATAAACTTCAAGATGAAAGATAAATGGAATCAGAGAATTGAGAAATTAAAAACCCAATTCCCATAGGTCTCACAACAAAGTAATTGATTAGAACGTAACATCTCTCATCTCTTCTCTCTCTCTTCTTCTCTCTCTCTCTCTCTCTCTCTCTCTCTCTCTCTCTCTCTCTCTCTCTCTCTCTCTCTCTCTCTCTCTCTCTCTCTCTCTCTCTCTCTCTCTCTCTCTCTCTCTCTCTCTCTCTCTCTCTCTCTCTCTCTCTCTCTCTCTCTCTCTCTCTCTCCCTCTCTCCTCTCTCTCTCTCTCTCTCTCTCTCTCTCTCTGTCTAAGGCTGAAATGTCAACTTGTCAGCGTCAGAAATCTACCTCAAACTTTAATGGCTGGAATTATTCATCTGGGTTTTAATTAACTCTGGCTGAGTGATTGTTGTTTTCGAGGTTTTAATTCCCTTATCACTAAATCAACTAGGCGGCGCTTGCGTAACTTTAAGATCGAACAGAGAGAGGAGAGGCAGGGAGAGAGGGAGAGAGAGAGAGAGAGAGAGAGAGAGAGAGAGAGAGGGAGAGAGAGAGAGAAACCAAGTTGTCGAGTGAATAGAGAGATCATGTAACAATAGGAGTCTTGCGTTCAAACACTACGTATTATTTCACAAGACAGTGTAGTAATTTAAGCATGCTGTATTTATTAAAATAATAGTAATTAAATGGACACAAAATCAGACAGATTCGCTTTTTCTGACAAGAGTTTACATTCTACATGATTGTATGTGTGGCTCTCGTAACCCTGGACATAGAGAGGGGAGTTCGTGGTTTCATTCTTTGTAGGTGAAATCGACTCTGTCTCAATATAATATTCTATAAACCTACAGGTTAACTTTTTTTAAACCTACATGTTAACTTTTTACTAACGATTTTTATCATTTACGGTAAAACATGTTTGCCAATTAAGGTCAATTAATTTTAGGTATTTACGATAAAAATGTTAATTTGTTACGATGTACAGATTTTTACCACTTACGAGAGAATATTTACCATCATTAAGGATGTATTACGCTTTACCAATTACGATAGCTTAATGTTTACTCTTTAACATGCATAATTATGCACCATATGCATTTTACCTGTTTAGGAGATTGATTTTACCATTTTGACGATGTGTTTATTTTTCCCTCTCCAGGTAAGTTTGACTTCTTCAAAACATATCAATTTAACTCAATTGCATTTACTTTTCTTTCATTGTTGTTTTTTTTTTGGTTGTTGTTTTATTTTATTTCATTTTTTTTTTATTTTATTTTTTTTGTCGACTGCACCCGGTTTGAAAAGCACAACAAATTGATGATTCCGTTTCGTGACAGGTGGCGAGAAAGCTACAGGCCTTGAGTCCCGTGCTCAATCCAGCAGCCGACATCAAAACATTAACGAGCTGCGTTAGATACGCAAAATGGTCCGGCAAAAGGGATGCGGATTAATTTTTAAACGGCCTCGCCGCACCTAACGCCAGCTAACGGGACTATTTTGTGCGCGTATTGCTCCGCGGGGGCACAGAGGTCGGCACGCAAGCGCGTTGATCGAGTGCGGATCGGCTGGAGCCTCGTTCTGGCTGTAATTAGCGGGAATGTCGCGAAACTTTAGGCCAAGGAGCTGGGCCCGCCATCAAACATTCATCGCTTTCTCGCAGGCTATGTTTAATTAAGTTAATGATCGACCCTGTATGGGGCACACAGAGGGTTTGCAGTGCCAGAAAAAAGGCCCAGACAAAAACAGCGAAAAGTGTGCTTATCGTTTCGTGACAGACTGGCGGTTATGGCGGATAGTTGCGCTTTGTTTTTGCTTATTATTTCCTGCTCTTTATCCCTCCCTCCCTCTTTCTCTTTCTCTCCCTCTTTCTCTCTAGCTATCTCTCTCTCTCTCTTTCTCTCTCTCTCTCTCTCTCCTCTCTTTCTCTCTCTCTCTCTCTCTCTCTCTCTCTCTCTCTCCCCTCTTTCTCTCTTTCTCTCTCTCTCTGGCTCTCACTCTATTTTTATCTCTCTATCTATCTATCCCTCTCCTTCTTTCGCTGTCGCTCTCTGACTTTCTCTATATCTCTTTCTCTGTCTCTCCCGTCTTTCTCCCTCTCGCGGTCTCTCTCTTTCTCTCCGTGTCTTTCCTATCTCCCTCTTTCTATCTATATATCTCTTTTAAACCCTCTCCTATCAAATTATTCTGTCTTTTTCACCGAAGCCGCCCCTTTCTTAATACTTCTACACAATTATATTATAGATATGCTTCATGTTAATGCTAAATAATATTAAGTTCACTTGAATTTTTTTTTAGACTCTTCTCAATACAAAATTAAGGGATAATTCTTAACAGTAAGTCAAGAAATACATGTATACACATAATAATTATTCTCTTGACATAGCAAGATTGGTAATGTACTGCGGTGCGGATTACTGTAATATTTTAAAAATAGTCAGATTTTCTCTAATAACTTTTATTTCTTCTGTTATACAACATGAGATTGTCGAACCCCCGTATTGCCTGAATGACACTATACGGAGGCGAGAGTTTTGCCTGTACGCCAAAAAGGGGTCACCATAGGTAAATTGAACCCCAAACCTCTTGAAAATCTAGACTGTGCTCTACCATTTGAACCCCACTTAATGAAATAAAAGCAAATTGAAAGCGAACAAAATAGTATATATAGTTATGATATATAAACAAACTATGCTGGGTTATCTAAACCTACTCAGGACAGTGACAGAGCCCAGGTATATCCACCCTCAGGCCCCCCCCCCCGCCCCAGATCGCGTGACGCGCGCCATGATTAGCGGGAATTGCCGGTGAGTGCCCCCTTAAGAGCCAATCAGCGCGTGAATTAGACCGGGTCACGTGGGACCCATTCCCGAGCCGTTCAGGTGAGATATTGGCGCGCGGCCCGCTGGGATATGGGGTAGCAGGATACGCGCTGGGGGGGTTGGGGGGGGGGGGTTGGGGCTGTGAGGACAATGAACAGGAGGGAGGGGCAGGGGTAAATTAAGATTATTGGAGCGAGAACGGTAGAATGCGCAATTAGGACAATTTTGCACGAAACTCCTAAATTTTGCATGAAAGTACACCGTGTTATAGTAATACAAATAATTCTTAAGTTGACTTGGGGATATAAATAATTATACATGTCTTCGGAGGCGTGGGGTGAGCAGTGGAAAAAGAGCAATGCATGACAGATGCCCGTGGTTTCTGAGAGTGTGGTATACATATAATAGTCTCTGGTAATTATGTCAAAAGCTCTTAGTTGTCGCATGCAAATGTATTGTTAAGTTAAAATCTACGTTATATAAGATGCCAATCAAAAAGGTAACAAACTGATATCGACAAAAGGTGCGTGGACGTAGAGATGTGTGGGGTGCTTATTGTGAGTCATCAGTTTATAGATCTATTGGCAACTTTGGAGGCTGCTACATTGCATCAGGATCATAGATCATAGGTTCAGCATCGGAGGAAAATTAAAGAACTAAATGACTAACTTTTACACCAAAACTTTGTGTGCAGTGTATTCAATGTTATAAATCCATACATCTGGCTCCGGAAACATGACGAATTCCTTGCAACGCCCTACTAAACTTGAACATGTTCGCACAATACTATAGAATTAAAACATGTACTGTACAACTGTTTCATATTTGGAGACCATTAGGAGCGGGGCTGAGTCTGATTGTGGGAGCCTTCTAAAGACATGAGGAGACGTTGAACTTACAGACAGTGACAGAGACCGACAAACAGAATGACAGACTACAATAGAGAAAGAGAGAGAGAAAGAGGGAGACAGACAGACAGACAGACAGACAGACAGACAGACAGACAGACAGACACACAGACAGACAGAGACAGAGAGAGATACACACAGAGACAGAGTCTGAGAAGGACAGAGAGAGAGAGAGAGAGAGAGAGAGAGAGAGAGAAAGAGAGGGCCACAGGTAGAGAGGCATAGACACACACATACACACATACACACACACACACACACAGAAGGTGAAGGTACCGAGCTGATGATGCCCGCCACTGCCAGAGTTAGTGAGACTTAGACACACACACACACAGAAGGTCACTGACACGGCATTGGGCGATTGTCGTCTGCGCCACACGGGCCGCCTGCGTTAATTAAGTGATTAGTCCGCAGTCACGGAGGGGCGCGGGTTCGATCTCCTCTGTGGTCGCTGGGCGAAGCTTAATGTGATTGGGCATTGCCGGTAAAGACAGTGTTATGTAGCCTGGTAAATGTATACACGTGTTCCTGCTCTCTCTCTCTCTCACTCTCTCTCTCTCTCTCTCTCTCTCTCTCTCTCTCTTTCTTTCTCTGTCTCTCTCTGTCTGTCTGTCTCTCTCTCTCTATCTTTGTCTGTCTGTATGTCTGTCTGTCTGTCTGTCTGTCTGTCTGTCTCCCTCTCTCTCCCCCCCTCTCTCTCTCTCTTCCTCTCTCCCTCTCTCTCTCTCTCTCTCTCTCTCTTTCTCCCTCTCTTTCTCTCTCTCCAGGTTTACCGTGTCCCAGGCCCCCCATGTCTGTCTGTCTGTCTGTCTGCCTGCCTGTCTGTTTGTCTGTCTGTCTCTCTGTCTGTCCGTTTGTCTGTCTGCATGCCTGCCTGTCTGTTTGTCTGTCTGTCGGTCTGTCTGTCTGTCTGTCTGTCTGTCTGTCTGTCTGTCTGTCTGTCTGTCTGTCTGTCTGTCTGTCTGTCTGTCTGCCTG
>RQTK01000439.1:332981-344766 GCA_003991915.1 Elysia chlorotica
TAAACTTTGAAACAAAAGGAGTGAGAAGCTTATAGATTAATAACATGTTTCATAATGGTGAGTAAAACTAATTTCTTTTAACGGTTGGTACATGACTGTATGTCACTGTGCACTTTTTATTCTTACAATTCATTTCCTGTGTTTTCAATTGAGCTACGACAAGATGAGGAAAAGTGTAAGTAAGCTAGGCATTTTCAAACTTTTTATGCAATGCGCAATCAGTTGTCCAAATTGATAAGGAACGTATGCTAAATTCTTAAATTTTTTATTTTTTATTTTCTGTATTTATTTAATTTTTTTTTTCTTTAATTAATGTGTACTACTTAGATACAACTATGTTTAAGTAAAACGTTTTGCTAATTGTGTTGCAGCATGTATATTTGTATAACTGTTTATATGTATTCATCTTGCAAAGCCTGTGCTTGACAAAATAGTTTTCGATATGTATGTTCTTAATATATATATATTGACTGAATAAACATAAACAAACATTGAAAACTTCAAATAAACGCCGTCATCTTTGAGAGACAGATAATCACATTAAAGAAATGATTTGGTTAAGATTCGAACTTCAGACTTCCTGCTTGTCAGTCCGGATCACAACCAACTGAGCTCCGTGGCTCATCCTTACAATCTTGTTAGTCGAACATAAACTTAGTTCAGTCTTTCCAAACTTGCAATTTATTCTTGCCATCTTTAAAGAGAAAGCTAATCACATTAGACAATGGCACCAATAGATATTTGAACCTCAGACCTCCCTGCTGGTCAGCCGGATCACCACCAACTCTGTTATATGACTCCTCAGTTGTAAAGCTCACAATAACGTACTTAGGTCTGGAACTTTTCAAACCTGCAAGTAATTGTCGCCATCTTTAGAGCAATGGCTAATCGCATTAGCTCCCCTGAGCTTGGCCAGCCAATGAAAGGCGCGTTATGAATTAGACATAAACAAGGGGAGCGCACCGCCAGGTGAAGTGGGCCCAGACATGCAAGCCTCAGGCCGCCAAGACTGGCAGGGAAAGGGGAACTCACCCTGCCAGATCGAGCCCACTCCACTTCTGCTGATTTTTTCATGAGCTTTCGTTCATTTCATTTGTCGTGTGCTCACTCGCCGCTCCGCAACTTTCAGATTCCAATTATTGCAACAAGCCTCGCTACGCACGCAAGCGTACGGTTTTGGACAAGTTAACAAAAGAAACTGGCGCAAACTGTCTTTAATAAAATATCTATTTATCTATTCGACGGTCTAACTATCAAGTTATCTACCTTTCCATTTATATCTAATAAACCTATGTATCGATCTACCTAATTAACTTTCTATCTATCTATCTATCTATCTATCTATCTATCTATCTATCTATCTATCTATCTATCTATCTATCTATCTATCTATCTATCTATCTATCTATCTATCTATCTATCTATATATCTATCTATCTATCTATCTTCTATCTATCTATCTATCTATCTATCTCTATCTTTATCTTTCTATATTTTAATAAAATTGCACCTTGTTTATTTATCTACCTAAATTCAGATCCAATATTGGTTTGAATATTTTAAAAATGGGTTAAAAAATCCCAAATTTGCCCTCATAATACAGATGTGTAAGATTTCTGGAATGCATTCTATAAATCGAAAGCCTAATATCTCATTGACTACGCCCATGTAAAACAGTTTTCTATCTATCTATCTATCTATCTGTCTGTCTATCTGTCTGCCTTTCTGTCTGTCTATCTATCTATCTATCTATCTATCTATCTATCTATCTATCTATCTATCTATCTATCTATCTATCTATCTATTTATATTTATCTTTCTATATTTTAATAAAATTTTACCTTGTTTATTTATCTACCTAAATTCAGGTCCAATATTGGTTTGAATATTTTAAAAATGGGTTAAAAAATCCCAAATTTGCCCTCATAATGCATCTGTGTAAGATTTCTGGAATGCATTCTATAAATCGAAAGCCTAATATCTCATTGACTACGCCCATGTAAAACAGTCCTTTCATATTAAAGGAACATGGGAAATTTAAAAGAATAAAAAAATTTAGAAATAAAAAAAAAAACCAAACAACAACAACAACAAAAACTTTGAAGGTAAAAAAAAAAAAAACCCAACTTTGCAGGTCAAAAATAGACTAAGATCAAAGTGTTACCCTCAGTTCAGTCTCAGGTCAGGTAAAAACTAAGACCACAATTTTTGGACATGAACTTCTGAAAATTATATTTTTAGACTTGATTTAGTTTTTTAACATTAAGCTTAGTTAGAAATATAGAATTTAAATTCCCTAAAACCCAAACCAATAACTAAAAAACTCTCGTTAAATATTTTATAGCAATTACAATTTATTATTGTTATAATTATGATAACACGTCCTATAAAACTTAGGGGACCAATGAAACAAAGATGGAGAGATGAACATGTCGATTACAGTGATTTATGTAGTACAGTTATATTCGCAAGAGCTGCCTTTGTATTCTCGCCTCGCTGCTTTAATGGGGACCTATCAGACGATGAGATTTTCCTCTCCATTGAAGCCTCGCCATTAACCCTTTGTCTACCCAACCAGATTGATACTCAATAAAAAGTCATTAACACTCAAGCTGGCCACCTCGACTTGGTCTACCCAAAGTGTTAAAACTTCTCATTAGAGTTACAGCCCCTGAATACCGTTACAAGAAGATACATGAACGTACTAATTAATTCCCGCTGCTACCGCTAACCAACACTGCCCGTTCGTACTAATTAATTCCTTCTGCTACCGCTAACCAACACTGCCTGTTGTTGAGGCGTTTCCGGATTTTCCCTTAATTAACCCATCAAAGGCCGTTTTTACATTTTTACATCACAAATTTCACTCCAGAACGTCAAAGTTTGGGTCCATTAAAATCGACTGGAGGTAATTACGCTATTATAGAACGTTATTTTCCCCAGTGTTATGGTGTGAAAATCTAAACTTGTGAACTATTATTAACCAGATCGCTATCTCCGATTTTCTTCCTTTGTTACTTTTTTTTACCTCTCTCTCTCTCTCCTCTCAGAATGACTTGTTCTTGAAATGCAGCATTTTAGCATGCCTGCCAATTCACCCATCCAGCAAAGGGGCAATTTTAGGCAAAATGGATAAACAGAAGCGTTGAAAATACGCATATTGCCCCAAGGTTGGCAGATCTGTCTGAGAATCGGATATTTTCTGAAAGAAAATCAAGTACCGTGACCACCGGAAGTTCCAAAAGGAGATCTTTTTCCTGAAAAGAGCACAAAAAACCGGGTGTTTCCTTTTTTATATTTCCCATGGTGCACTTGGACTTTAATGATGTGTTGTTCTATTGTTTGGCGTTAACGACCGTCTTGGTCACAGAGAGAGAGAGAGAGAGAGAGAGAGAGAGAGAGAGAGAGAGAGAGAGAGAGAGATGTTGATGAATTACTAAGACCCATGCTCGTAAATACCGGTGATTTAACACAGAAACGGCTTTCTCGAAAACATCAATTGTTTTTGTTTTATCGTTGCTAACTTTCACATGCCCAACAAGATATAATTATGGAGAGAAGCTTCATTGTAGTGCCAACCACCGCAGCCATCCAATTGTCTTGAATTTACTTTAAAAAGTATATTAACATGAGTAGGAATGTGATCTATGTAAAATGTTGGCAGTTTTGGATACATTTATGAAGACGATTTATTGGTTTGGAGGGCTGGCTCTGAATATTGTCTACGGATAGTAAAGGTTGTCGATCAGGAAAGGAAAGTGACGCGAATCACACGCAAAGAGGCCTTATGAAGGTATGAAAATAATTGAGGTGATTATATAATTTGGATACATAACGTAGATAGATTTTTATCTCTGTTATTGAACAATGTAGATACAGCTGTATTTGTGTTATATAATAAGATACGTTTGTATATATGTTAAAGAACGATAGAGAAAAATTTGTTTTATCGTTACAGATAAACATGGTGAGCACAGGGTAACATAGCAAGTAGGGAGATGTTAGAAAATCCAAAGGAAGGAAACGGGATTCAAAGACTAAACTAGATACAGAGGCTGATATAAAAATGGGCTCTAGAAAGGGGACATATATATGGAAAGAAATAATAATAACGATAGAGTTAAAGAAGGAAAAGAGATAGAAACAGAAACAATGGAAGAGAAAGACAAAATATAAAAAAAAGTGGAGAAGGCGAAAGAGATAGGGAGAAAAGGAGAGGGAGAATGGGGGAAAAACAGTGACTGAGTGACACAGACAGACTGAGAAAGAGAAAAAGAGGGAGAAAGGAAAAGAGAGATAGAGGGAGATAGAGAAAGAGAGATAGGGGGATAATTATGACCAAGAAGACTATTCTGGTTTACATTAGTGTACCAGTTTGGGTAACGAAACTCAGAAGGTAGTAGATTAGGGTTGATTTCCTCTTTTCTTCGAACAAAATCAATCTTTTGTTCTTTTTACAAAATCAATCTTTTGTTCTTTTTAAAGAAAGGGGATAAGAGAGAGAGAGAGAGAGAGAGAGAGAGAGAGAGAGATTGAGAGAGAGAGAGAGATTGGGCGCGCTCTCTACCTGAGCCACTTCCGGCGTCGCACGCATCGCGGAATTACTTAGAGGGCGGGGTTCTGTGTCTTTCAGAGTTTAAGCTCCCTAATGGTCTCAGAGACTTTCTTTCCATACATCAGAGAAATGACCGAGAGCGTACTAATTTATTGTGTTCCAGCCTCTAATTGTTGATTGTTTCATCTTTTTTTATGCTGGAAGCTTCTTCTGAGGGTGAAACTTTCTTTGAGCGTTGGATCAAGTGCATGATATCAGAACGAAAAAGCTGAAGGGAGCAATGAATTTGATAGGTTGTTCGTTTGTTTTTAAGTAAACACAATTCTTCAACAAACTTCTTGGTATGCGTCACATAGCTTATTGATAGAGCATTGAATGACTTGAAAAAAGCTTTGGTGTATCTTTAAAAAAAAATAATTGAAGGAGTGAATATGGCTGTATTGGGCCACAACTTCTTCACTTGTTGTTTGAAAAGGGGCCACGTCAAGCATGTACTACACATTTTCAGTAATTTAGAAACTAGGTAAGACTTTTATGTCTGATTTGACATTATTTTACTCTTACTTCCATGATAAATCCCCCAAACAAAAGGTGCAGAGTCGGCGGCTTTCCTGGGTTACCAACGAGATTCTTTTACTGCGACGGGTCCTGAGACTAAAATATGACAGAGCCAAAATACGAGGGTTCATTCTACTAGCCAGTCTTATTCCACTGACACCGGCCCAACCAGTATGGGATGAAATCGAACACGTTTTTGTCTTGTCATGGGATAGCATTCTAGGGAATTTGTTTTTTAGATTTCAAAAAACGACAAATCCAATTTTTTAAGCTTTTGATAGTAACTTTTAGTTATAAACTAGGTTTCAATTTGACAATTAGTCCTGATAGTTTACGTCAAAAAAACTGGGTACTTTATTCTAAATTTAACCACATATACAGATCAGGAAGAATATAATTTCCCAAAATGCAATTAAGACAACAAAGAAAAAAAAAACGCAAATTTTATTATACAAATGACTGATATACTAAAATGACACCTGTGTCACTATGCCTAATGCGTTATATCAAAGATTTTCTTACCTTCAAAACATACTGTAAATATACGACAACATTTGAAAACAGACTGCTATTTGACATTAGTACACTTAACCTACTTCTACTTCTAATGGTGAGGTATTTCGGAGGTATGTGCGTGGTTCGAAGCTCCTCGTTTGCTTTACAAATCATTAATAGGTGGTATTCATCTTCTCTATCTGTGTTACATACTGGACACATTTGCAGTCTTTTGAACATATGAATTTATGCCAAGTTTTCTCTGATACACCAAGTCAAATGTTAGTAAAGCAATTTTTAGTTGTTTTTTTTTTTTTGGTAACCACTTATTCAGTAGGCATGTTTCAATACAAATCCAGGTTTTAAATGAAGAATAGCATATCGTACTTTCATTCTCTCATTTGACAGACCAAGTTTGTTTAAACACATCGCACAATCTTATTTGAAAAAACATTGCAGAAGGAAGTTTGTTGCTGTTGGTTTTTTATTGGTTTTTTGTTGTTGTTGTTTTTTTTTGTGGGGGGAGAGGGACGGGGAAAGAGAAAGAGAGATAGATAGATAGAGAGAGCGAGAGAGAGAGAGAGAGAGAGAACGGGTGGATTAGTTTATAAAAAGGAAATAGATAAAGATAGAGAGCAAAATCGCCGTATAGGACCCCCCAGGGGAACCTAGGAGACGTTAAACCCGGAGAGAGGGAGAGCATTCTCTCCCTCTCTCTATAGAGAATAGAGAGCAAAAGAGAGTAAGGAAGTTGAAAGAATAAATCAACAGAGTGAGACACAGAAAGACAGAAGAAGAAGGAGGAAACAAAAATGGAGATTTAAAATTTGGAAAAGTGAAAGAGAGAAGAGACAGAGCGAGAGTGTGTGAGGAAGAGAAGGAGAACGAGCATGCGACACAAAGAAAGAAAGAAATAAGGAAAGAAACATAGAGAGGGAAAGGAAGAGACAAACAGACAAAGAGAAAGACAGAGAGAGACGGATAGACAGATAGATACAGAGACATAGAGACACAGAGAGAAAGAGAGAGATAGACATACAAACTCATTTACACACACACACACACACGCAGGGCAATAGAGGAAAATGTGCAGAGATTTCCTCTAACTCCCGCTAAATCCCGGGGCCTGGTTGTTTAGGTATAGATAATGGCAGGTCCATCATCATTACTATCATTGTCATTCTCTTTGTTGACGCGGCGTAGCGGTTTGCGCTTAACCGTCAGTAAACCTGCCCGACGGAGGCTGGTCGGGATCTAAGGGCAACTCGGGGGCTTAGAGTAACCGTTGGTATGGTGGAGCTAAGGTTATCTGGTATCCTCGGGTGGAGCTGTTATAGTGGAATAGGAGGTTTTGCAGAGAGAGAGAGAGAGAGAGAGAGAGAGAGAGATAGAGAGAGAGAGAGAGAAAGAGAGAGATAGAGAGTGATAGAGAGAGAGGCGGAGAGAGATAACCCCACAAAGACAGATTGAAAGACCAAGACACCTAAAGAGACAGAGACACAGAGACACATTTCTTTCTTCCTATTGAGATGATTTTCTGATACATTTCCATTATTTCCATATTGGCCCGTCTATATGACTTCTTCTCCCTCTCCACCTAACTCTCTTTCTATTTCTCCTCTTCTATACCTATCTTTCTTTCCACCTTCCCCTCTACCCTCTCTCACTCACACAACCATCTTGTTCTCTCTCTATCCCTCTCACCCCTTTCTCTCTCTCTCTTTCTCTCTCTCTCTCTCTCTCTCTCTCTCTCTCTCTTTACTTCTAAAAGTCTCACACACATTCAACCTCCTCCTCCTATTGATTCGACTCACATTACCAAGTTTCCTTTTCTTTCACCCCTGTCTCTAAAAACCTCAACCTCACACACAAAGTTTCTTTTTCCCCCTCAAGAGCCCCATAGGGTGTTAACACCTCCAAACATTTTTAGAAGCTTGTCTTGGCTGAGCTCGAGTTTCGCCGTCTCGCCCTCCCCATGTAATTACCTTGTGAGCCTGGACTCCTGGGCTCTTGTTGTGAACAGCAGTTAAGATGGCCTCTGTCCCGACCTGGCCTAATCTAGCCCGCTATCATGGCCTCAGGTAACCTTGTACGGTGTTGGGGGAAACAGAAGCCTTGCGATAGCAGACTCCGAAACATAAACAAAGACGGCAGGGCAAGAGAATCTGCACCGATCTGCACCGGTGCCAATAACACCTCTACCCCAGACTTAGGTAGCCAAGGAGCGACAGGAAAACCTGGTGCGAAAAGGGCGTGATTATGTCAACGATTATCGCAGCGTGGACGGCAAGGCCTGTAGTGTGTAAACCTCAGAGGCCCAGAGTGTCACAAGCCGGGCTTTGATTGGCTGTAATCCTTGTAAACGGCTCCATAAATGTTCGGGCGGGTCCGCATGATTTACGACCTGGAGACTCCGGGACGCTAAAGGATCTCCACAGACGCTACAGACGCTACACAGACGGTACGGGCCGCGAGACCAGAGCCCGCCATTGTCAAGCCTGGGCCCAGAGCTCCTCCATAAAGCCCCGCTGTCTGGGCACAGCCGCGGATCTAAACCCCAGCCCTCTAATCTGCAGGCGAACCTGCTGCCCTGTGATGCCCCGTGATGCCCCTCTGGTGCCCAGTGGCTGGAACAATGGCGGCCGATCTGGCCTGACTAGATTCCCAAAACCACGGAGTCCGCTTTCAGACAGTGCATGCCTTGCGAGAACGTGGCCATAGCGAAAACGAAGACGATTGGTAAAGGAACTTGCACGGCGTCCAACTATAGCTTTATACTAGTTTTATGCGACCAATGAGCGACCAGAAAATCTCGTGACTGAACGGCGTTATCTGGTCATCTTTTAACGCTGTATGGAACGCAAAGACTGGCATTAGCACGACTTCCACGTCAAAACCGTTACCCCCTCCCTCACCTTAAATCCCGAAAACAAGGAGTCCACATTGAGCAAAAACTCCAATACCCCCACCTCACCGTACACCAGGCCTTCTGACAGTTGTTCAGCTCCCTGAGCCCAGCACTGATAATCTTTATTGGAGACAGTAACGAGCGCCATTAAGTTAATAACACACCAGGTGATGCGGCAGGGCTCGAACAGACACTCTTCACCTTGATCCACTATGGTTCCAGCAATTAGGGCGAAAGCGGACAATGTAGCGTTATTATCCACTCTTTGGAAATGATCCACCCCCATTTTTCGTGTTCAGAGCGCCTTAGCAATTTCCCAAAGCTTTCTTGGGGGAAATTATTGGGATTGTTTACAATGTAGAATGATCTGGTCGTTCATAAAACGCTAAGCCCTGCACGTCAATATTTAAATCTCCCGGCCACACCTACCAATCTCACCTGCACTTATAATAGTCATACATCTTGCAGCATTGTTCTCTAACCCGGTGGGCAAAGTTCTCTCTCTCTCTCTCTCTCTCTCTCTCTCTCTCTCTCTCTCTCTCTCTCTCTCTCTCTCTCTCTCTCTCTCTCTCTCTCTATCTCTTTCTCTTCTCCGCGCGTGTCTCTCTCTGTCTCTCCTTCGTCACTCTCTCTTTCTCTCTCACGCTCTCCCTGTCTCTCTCTCTGTCTCTCCTTTGGCCACTCTATCTTTCTCTCTCTCATACTCTCTTTATGTCTCTCTCCGTTGTCCCTCTATCTCTCTTTCTTCCTCTCCCTCTCTATTTTTCCCTCTCTCTCTCTATCTCTCTCTCTCTAAGTTTAACGTCTCCTATACGGCGACAGTTCTTGTTGCTATGGGCAATGTTTTTTTTTTATTGTTGTTTGAATCTGGCTCGGAGATCCCGATGGTGTAAGGGTAGAGCGCATGCTTTCTATTCGGAATGTTGGGAGTTCAATGTAAGCTAGATTCAGCCCCCTTTGTTTTGCTTTGTTGTTGTTGTTGTTGTTGTTGTTGTTGTTGTTGTTGTTGTTGTTGTTGTTGTTGTTGTTGCTGTTGTTGTTGTTTTCACGCTACTGGTCGTTGTCAAACTAATGTGACGAGCAAGTCCTGGGTACCCCACTCTTTCTTTAGACCTAGTTGATGTTTAATTGGGAGAAGAAAGATATCGATTATTGCTGACTCCGAGAAGCCATAGAGCCCAGGCGATGGTGTAATGGACAGGTTTGAGCTTCGGAATATTTCCTTTTACCCCTAGGCTTAAGCAAGGGGAACAGCATAATTATTAAGGAGATAAATATGGAGATATTTTTTAAGCAGTTAGTTTATTGTTCTATTTGTTTTTCTGTTGTTCTTGGTGCTCCTGTTTCTGTAGTTGTTTTTTGTTGTTGTTATTTATTAATTTAGTTATTGTTGCTGTTGTTTAAGTTATTGCAGTTGCTTTTGTTGCTGGTGGGTTGTTTTGTTTTTGTTTATTTTGTTTAATCTACGTTTATCACCTTTCATGTACATGTACTTTCATAAAGGATAAAAAAAAACTACAATCAAGTATTTTTAAACCTTTACCATGCTGGCACTCTCTGGAGTCAATACCCCCTGCGTCATGTAAAGCATTTTCCTGCCTTTGAAGTGAACACGCATTAAGTTTCTTGACGACTTTCTGCTACAGCAGACGACAATTGCGGGCGTCCGTCCAGCGATCGTGTCTGCGAGCATTAAACAGACCTGCGCCTTTTTTTATTGACATTCGCAGCGCGATGCTATAGAGTTGCGTCCCTTTTCTAAATCCGGACTCTAGGGTTGCCTCCCTTTCTCCAATCAGGACTCAATTATCGCCCCTTAACCTGTGCTCCACGAGAAGTGGAGAGCTCTCTAATTATCGCCCCTTAACCTGTGCTCCACGAGAAGTGCAGAGCTCTCTATGCGCATGCGCTCTCCCTTCTCGACTTTTGGACCTCTTTCTCGCCTTTTCTCGCCTTTTCTCGTCTTTTCCCTGACGTCTTGGGGTTGAATGGCTCGCCGGCTTCCTCTAAACACTCGTCCAGTATTGATGGCCATTGATTTATCTATTGTTGTGAAGTGTAAAAGGTGAGTACGGGCGATAAAGATGCAGGAACAAAGAAAGGAGGAAGGAGACGAACTTGGAGAAGGTATACGTGGCGACGAGGCGTAAAGATGAAGGAATTAATGAGAATAAATGAGAAATTAAAGAAGAAATATAAGAAGTTTGCATGGGGGAGATGGTGTAAGAAAACACACAAACGAAAGAAGAAAGGTGATGAGTTAGGATTGAATAAGGCAATAAATAAAGAGAAATATGTAAAGAGAGAGGACAGAAAGGAGGAGACGGCGTAGATAAGTAAAAATCTTCAGAAGAGTGCAATGTAGAAGAATTTTAGCTGAGAAGAAGTATATAATTGTATAAGGCAAAGGAAAGAAGAAAGATGGTGAGTTAGGATTGAATAAGGCAATAAGTAAAGAGAAAGATGTAAAGAGTAAGGACTGAAAGGAGGACACTACGGAAATGAGTCAAAAATTTCAGAAGAGTGCAATGTAGAAGAATTTTAGCTGAGAAGGAGTATATAACTGTATAAGGCAAAGGAAGCAAGATTGCGTGACAACAGGACTGGAGTGAGCATTCTGTCAGAAGGGGAGAAAAAAAAAGGGGGAAAGGGGGAGAGAGTAGGTGGGCAGGAAGGCTGCAGGGTCATTAGTGTTGCTAAAACGAGCCAAATCGCGAGAGGCGTTCAATAATGGAGCTCACTCAATTGGCGTCGATTGCCCAATAGGGGGGTAATTAATTACAGTGTCACCCGATGGAGAAAGCTACAGAGAAATGTCTTAGGCGAGAAAAACAATAACGTTCATAAATTCTTGATACATAACTATCCGGCTAATTAAATTCAGTGTTGCTGCTACACGTATTTTATGTGCAGTTCTTAACTGCAGTGCATCAGTAAAACATTGATTTAATCAAACACAAAGCATGACAGTGATCCATGTGTAAAAAATTATTTTTTAATATTTTTTAAATAGCATTATGTTTATAAGAGATCATGATAAAATGAGATACTCTGTATAGGAGTACAGGTAGCAGCAGAGAAATAGGTAGCAGCAGCAGAAGTAGTAGTAGTAGTAGTAGTAGTAGTAGTAGTAGTAGTAGTAGTAGTAGTAGTAGTAGTAGTAGTAGTAGTAGTAGTAGTAGTAGTAGTAGTAGTAGTGGTAGTAGTAGTAGTAGTAGTAGTAGTAGTAGAAGTAGTAGTAGTAGTAGTAGTAGTAGTAGTAGTAGTAG
>RQTK01000439.1:359785-387592 GCA_003991915.1 Elysia chlorotica
TATTATTATTATTATTATTATTATTATTATTATTATTATTATTATTATTATTATTATTATTATTATTATTATTATTATCATTATTTTTATTGTTGTTGTTGTTGTTGTTGTTGTTGTTGTTGTTGTTGTTGTTGTTGTTGTTGTTGTTATGACAAGTACATGTTTATCATTTTGTAATTCTTTTTTTAAAATTTAATTATCATTCAATTATTTTAGAACTATATGATTGTTTATTTAAGTTCAAACTAATTTATTGTTATCAATGAAATCGTGAAGCAATTATACATTATAAAATATATCGGTTATAAAGATAAACGCGGTCCAGTTTATTTAATGTTTTAATATTACATATTAGCCGTGTTTTTATTGTGTTTTTGGTTGTTTGTTTGTTTTTTTTTAATATATCGTCTGGTGTATTTATCATTTTCTTGACATTTTCAATACTCCCATTTATTGGTTGATTATTCTACATTAATTGTTTGTTTATTAAAAATTTTCTTTTTAATCGATTTAAAAAATGTTCTTGTATATTAATTTTTTTGTTCTCCTTTTAGTTTATTTGTTAATTTTAATACATGAATAATTTATCTAAAATTGCATCTATCTATTTTTATTATTATCTTTTGATACAGCCATTATTTTTATCTGTTTTGTTGAGGTTTTTTTATCCTTATTTTTAAAATAGTTACATGTGTAAGAAAAATCCCTTGGCCAACGAGCTTGGTGGTCGCCTTATTACTGTTAATTTGTTCCATAACAATAGGACAGTCCTGTATTAATGTGTGCGTTTCGTAGATGGTGTATCATTGTCATCATAGGCGTTATGAGTATACCTCAGAGTCATGAAAACTGAGTAATTTTCTGTTCTTTTGGAGGGATATCAGCATGTGTGCCGTTTTCCCGATATCTTTATTTAGTGTAAGGTTTATTTGCTGCAATGTATTTTTGTCAACACAATGCTACGGCATGATAAATTATGGTGTGTTGTATGGAAAATATGTGCACACCACTGTTGTTTGATTGACACAATCAGAGAGACGCGTAAAAATACTACTAGGTTAAACGACAACAACAGATTTACACTTTTCAGAGAAAAACAAAAATAAACAACATGAACAAAAACAAGAACAACAACAACAACAACAACAAAGTAAAAATCACAACATAAATGTAAATACAAACAAACAAACAAACAAACAACAACAACATGATCATCAATAAAAATAACTAAAGACATGTATTTAAAAAAACTCATGACGGAACGGTTGCGGTAAAAATTTACTTATTTTTGTAATACAATGTACAATCAGGCAGGCAACAACTTTTTCTAGTTAGGATGGGCAATTCATTTTAAATCATTTTAAACTAGCAAGTGTTTCGTTTTATTGAGTCTCATTTCGTGTAACCATTGTACATTTTTTATGTTTGCATATAAAATGTATCGTACATACACTTAATGTTTTGCTTTTTATAGCATTATATTCTATAAGAAAGTTCATAACATCAAGGAATTTCAAACACATGTAATTAGTGTTCATTTATAAGAGATATTTCCTAAGGATAAGATACGATATTACTTTATAAGTCCTTAGGGGAATTCGGCTTGGTTACAGAATAGAATGTACAGTGTATTAATCACAGGGTACATAACTCACACGCATTCACACATATGTACTCACACACACACACTCTCTCACACACACACAAGTGGCATCGAATAGACAGTCTGTAGTGAGAAAAAGAAAGTTTCAAAAATTAAAATGACTAGATAAAAAACATGTAGTAGTTTATAATCTACAAAGATGAGTCTCGCTGCACTCAGTCTAACTGATGTGGGAACAAACGAATTCTTGTATATTTCTCAGAATGGGTTTTGTGTGACATAAGTCTTCCACTGCGTGATGACATTACACATCGGGAGAAGAGGGGGGTGTTTGGTATCTTTCAGTATATGTTTAATTTTTCGAGAGCAGTGTATCAAATAAAGTTGTCCGATAGATGGTACATGGGTATTTGATATCTTTCCAGCCCTTCTCACAATCCTGTCCAAGTGATTGTCGAATATTTCCGCCTTTTGTTGAGGAAAAGGTTTTATTTATTTTTAACAAACTGGGGTCTTGTGGAGAGAACATTAAAAATCTATCTTCGGAGAATGATGAACGCTGATATTCATTTTTGAAAGTTTGTTAATCATGAGATGAGGCTGTAAGGTTTGAAAGGCAGACAACATATCGACAAACGGAATTCTAGCATAACTTTTTGGCGTTTCAAGATATGCAGATACTTTGTATTAGAACTATAACATAGCATCTTCAGTGCTTCGCGATCTTCTATATTGTATGAAGAGCAAATTGAAGACATTGGTATAAATTAAAGAGCTGGGATTTAATTTAACGCGGTTAGCTTCAAAACCGATTGGATGAATTTTACAATTATCGTGCGGGCAACCGTTATGAAAAAAATAAACAAAAAATTTTTTTTTTTTGGACCGTACAGAATTAGCAGAAGTTTGGAACAAGGAAAAGTAGGAAAAAAAATATAATCTGATTTTGTATCATCGTGAGAGTTAGTCCTCTTTCCTCTTCCTACTCTCTAAACAAGAAAAAAACACACAATAATGATTAATTTGGCTCTGATCAGCAACAATAAAAAAACAACCAAAAACAAATAAAACAAAAAAATAAATAAGTTAAATTGTCAGACGTCAGTCTTGGGTCCGTCCACAATATAGCCTATATAGTGCTGATATTGGACATTAACGCAACTCAACAACAATTCAACAGTTGTTCGCAATAACTTACATACAGGCAAATTTTACTGTGTGTTTACCAACATATATTATTAAAGACTGCATCTTTCGGAAATGACGTCATGAGCCTGTTTTGTCTTACTCTTTTACTAACCTGCTGGTAAGCGCTGGAGTTTTTAGGCCACTAGCTTTGGACTGTTCATGGTTTTGTTGCTGTAACAGTTTTGTTTATTTGTTTAATTGTTTAATTAATGTTACAAATACCCAAAACAGCAAAAATTACCTCAATACAGTTATGTTTCACAATGAAAATTACGTCATCACCGATCCTGCTATAATGAAACCAAAAACATAAAAAAGAAGCCAGTTTACACGCAAGATATAATTATGACAATCACAAGCACCGAAACTTAAAAATGCTGCTTTAACAAGTGGCCTCCATAGCTCAGTGACTAGAGCACTGGTCTTGTAAACCAGGGGTCGTGAGTTCGATCCTCACTGGGGGCTCTCCAATTTTTGCTTTCTTTTACTTTGTGTCTTTCCTTAAATTTTCCATTATTTTCTTTTTGAACTTCTTTACTAAATCTCTCTACACTTTTGGTTTCATTATCAATTGGCGGGCTGGGAAAAGAGTCGTAATGGCCCTGCTGGTCTGTCTCTGTTGTTACAGCGCGTTGACCCGGCGTCGTATAGGAATCTCCTTATGAATCTACAGCTCTTTTAACTAATATAAAAACCTCATGACTTAAAAGAGTACAATATCATCGTAAATATAATTCTAGAAAAGAAAAAAAAATCCATGTACATATTTATATAATCGTCTCCATAGCTTAGTGGC
Organism: Elysia chlorotica; assembly: GCA_003991915.1. Classification (NCBI taxonomy): domain Eukaryota; kingdom Metazoa; phylum Mollusca; class Gastropoda; family Plakobranchidae; genus Elysia; species Elysia chlorotica. The sequence continues at coordinate 363,373 of RQTK01000439.1, forward strand.
TAGAGCATTGTAAACCAAGGGTCATGAGTTGGATGACTCTTGACTCAGCCAGTCACATCAAAAACGAAAAACCGACCCAACCAGTAGGGGACGAAGTCGCCAGAGCCGGGCTCGAACCTCGGACCTCCTCCGTCGGAAGCCGATGTTCTTCCCCAAAGGTTGCACAGAAATGCTTCGTATAAGAAAAATGAATGTAAATTATTAGGAGCCATTTACAATTTCTGAAAAATACAAGACAAAACAAAACACAACGTTACAACTCTTGCAGCTGTTGTTTGTTTTTAACTTATTTTGTTTCATGCTTATTGCACATTTACTTACTGTACATGTCTATAATAACAAATGAATAATAACACAGTTAATTCATAGAGCACAATATGGCACTTTTACACATTAAAATCTCATTAAAACGGAATATGAAATAGAACATAGATAACAATACATGTCATACTATTACAAAACAAAAAGCATTCGATCATACAAGAACATAGTGCGATGGTATTTCCTGCAGTGTTTAAACATGTCCGAAAACAACCTCCTTGTTTACCAACATGGCTGTAATCCCAAGATGATGGGACCCATAACGTTCTGCTCTTTTTAGCCTGGCCGCCGGCGCCACCGAGCACCCCCCCCCCACACACAAAAAAAGGCCATTATTTTGAGGTTGCAAAAAATATTGGTTCAATCCATAGAAGTGGATGTCTAGAACCCAGCGGCTCTCGAATTTAGCTCCTTACAGTCATGATACAAAAACAATTAGTCTAACTATTGCGCCATGTTTGTCAATTAATGTAACACGCCCATCGATAGTGTTGAGACAGGAGTCCAGATGGTCTCCCCACTGTGTCTCATGATTGTGTGGCAGCACATACAATTTTCAGATGCAAGTCTTGGTGCCCGTCCACAGTATAGTTTATATAGTGCTGACGTTGGACGTTAATATCAACCAACTCAACTGACACCTAGATTTATTTGATTTATTTCCGACTTTGCGATGCATCCAACCATAGCCGGTGACATAAACACGCCAAGTAGACACAGCCGCCCATTGGCTTCGTGGGTCTTTGACAAGGGTATGATTAGATGCAGCTACAAATTCCCCAAATACGTCTATAAATAGCCTCTTTGAGATTCCCTAATGCACCAATAGTCACTAGATGGACGTTACGGTTGTGTGGTGTAGCTGGTAGCGTCGTGTTTGAGGAACGTTTCCTTGGGGTTGCTCAGCGTAATAAACATGGCGATTTGGCGGACGGGTCCCAGAATTACCGCATGACAATTTCATAGTACATGACTGTGCTGTCAAACACAGAGAGATTGGGGATACCTAGACCTCTGCCTCAGTCCGCCACGTGTTTTCATGACTGTCCTGATACCGATTCAAGCAGTAGGGGATTCAAGGGTTAAGAACATTGCCTATTGAATGTTCAAAACTTTCTTAGAAGCAATGATAATTTCATTATTGATCCTCAAATCGAATATATAATATTACTGTATTTTCTATGTGTTAATAAATCGGCTCAAGAAACAATTCAAGCGCAAAACACGTTTTTATGTTTGCCCCATTTTGAACGCATTGGGTGGTACTGAGGCAGATTCTGACAATGGATTTAAATCAAATTAAACACAATTAAAAAACCATTACAAACAGATTATTAATATAAAGAGCACGCACCGGACTTTACCAATTACACCCAAAACCCCCAAACAGGACCCCAGCGTAGATCTTTCTCTCTATGCAGCTGAGCGGAATGATCCGAAACTCGCCGAAACTGGGCGAAAACTCGCGAAGTTTCCGCATGAGTTTGTTCCGGCGAGGGGTTGACACCGACGCACCGAAGATGGCCGTGTTCGGCATTGTACGGGCTTGCACCCGGCGACCTTTGTGGGGAAGAGTTCATAATTGTTACGGCGAGTTCATTTTACGCTCGGGTGGGGGTGGGGTTACTGTTCTGGGGGTAACATGGACCGGATTGCACCCAATGCCCAGCGTAGGAATTTTATTTATTAAAAATAATAACAGACTGTGAAAAGGCAGAGTAAAACGGGGGGTTGAGTTATAGCGGGCTAATTATTAGTGTGTGTGTGTGTGTGTGTGGTTAAGGGACGCGGTAACCCTGAGGTAGAACATCGGCTTCTGACGCAGGAGGTTCGTGGTTCGAGTCCTGGCGATTTCGCCCCTAGACGATTGGGTCGGTGTCAGTTTAATGTGACCAGTTGAGTCATGGTATCCCCACCCTGTCTCGTTTGTGGCAGCACATAAAACTGTAGATAGATCGACGACTTCTTTCTCTTTTCATTCGTGTCTTTAAATCTTGCTCTATCACGGAGGCTCTACTTCTCTCTTTTTCACTAACCCATCTCTGTCTCTCATTCTCTCCTATTTCACGTTCCTTTCCTACGTATAGCCCTACTCCTGTTATCCCCCCCTCCCCAACCTGAAGCCCACTGTAAAGTCCCCCAGCCCTGAAAGACTACAATTGGTTCCGCACCGAAGTAACCCTATGTTGAACCTCAACACTTCTCATGAAACACTCGGAAACAGTCGCCCTTTTTGTCGCGATAGTTCAGACGCACACAAACTAACACTACACACGGCGCTATTAATGCAGTCAATGCAGTCTGCAGTCTGCAGTCTGCACCTCCTAACATTGGAATAATTTTGTTTGAGTCACCCCCACCTCTCTCCTTGACTCTGCATGCTTCTCAAGTTCTCCTGTACTTACCACTTCTCCCTGTACCATGCACAAACCTGTTTTCCAACTGAGAAACTCCTCCAAACTGTGACGGATTGACTTTTCGCACGTCTTGAAGAAAAGCTCTTCATAACTTTACTTTCGCCCGCTGGATGTAAACAAAAGTCAATATGTCGCTTGAGAGGATTAAGCGAGGTCTTTTCTTCCCTGGGTATACACTGCCCGTGTATTGGAATTGTGGGGAGCTACGCGCACTGAACTTATGGAAAGGAGGGGCCTGTTCGTTTTGTAAAGACAGGGCCAGGGGCGTCTCTCTGTGTACTTGTTAGCTAAGGCCCGCTGCTGCAGCGATAGGGGGCCGTACGGGGCAATAGCACAGTCTGGTGGTTTAGTTGTACATGTACTTACCGGTCGGGGCTGTGTGTTTAGAGGAGGGGAATGATACATAGAAATAATAGATAGATAGAAAGATATTTATTTACAGAGAGAGAGAGAGAGAGAGAGAGAGAGAGAGAGAGAGAGAGAGAGAGAGAGAGAGAGAGAGAGAGAGAGAGAGAGAGAGAGAGAGAGAGAGAGAGAGAGAGAGAGAGAGAGAGAGAGAGAGAGAGAGAGAGAGAGAGAGAGAGAGAGAGATTAACGTTGTTCATATCGGAACTTTCTTACAATTTCCTAAATCTTTTCTTTTTTCTTCTTTCATGTTGGCTTATGATTCAAACTATTTCATTTTACATTTTTTCCTCCACAGAGCCTTCTTTCAGCAGATAACTCAAAGGTCAGATCTCAAGATGCCAGAAACTGGTAACACCCCTTGGACGGGATAAAGAAGGTCCACATATATATGCATGCATTAAAAGTAGTTTTTGTCGACATTCATTGAACCTTACCTTATTAATCCTGAACTAAACATTATTTCAAGATGGGCAGCAAGAAAACTGCAGCCGAGCCTAAAGTCGGAAAGAAAGAGAAACACGGCGACACGCATGGGCCAACCAACCCAGCAGCTGGTACCGACGGAAAGTGCCCAAACTCAGAGACAACAGTTCACCACAAGACGGACGTACTGCCGGATGAAAACCAGAACCTGAATGTCCGGACGTCTGACGTCCCCGAGAAAGTCTCGACAGACTGGCCAGTAAAGTCAGAGACAAGCCTGGCGGGGGTCACCGTGACCTGTGGTGGAGCGACCTTCGACAAGGTCAAACCTGAGGCGCCAGACTCCAAGCGTATCCAGACGTCGTTCATGGCGAAGACTTTAACGGGCAGTACAGACTATCCGCCGGGAGACTCAAAGTCTTACAGCCTGACCCCGCCCCCAACACAACCCAAGGTCGAGTCTCCTTCATCAAGGTCATCTTCAAGAGAGGCGGAGTCGAGAAGCGCCTCGGCGTCGCCAATACTCCCATCGGGAAATCCGGAGACACGCCCCCAAACCCAGAAGAACTCCGCCCTTTACAAGGTCAAGGCCATTTTCGCCTCACGGCCTTGACTCTAGCGCAATGTTGGCGAGCGGTCAGCCCCAGTACCCGTACCATTTCCTACACTACCTTCACCAGGACAGGCAGCACCAACAACGGCAGCACCACCAGCAACATCAACATCAACATCAGCACCAACAACACCAGCAACAGTTGCAGCTGCAGCAGCATTACCAGCTCCTCTTTGGGGCACATTTCCAGAGGATGAGTCAGCTGTCTGGACCTGGTGTTCCGAGCCTGGCGTCACCCCCGCCTGGGCTGGTGTCCCCTCCTCACCCGTCTCTCCCGCCCACAAACATCTCAGCAGCTTCCAGACTTGGTATCCCCCCAGCGAGGTACAGCTCCTTTGACAGCGGGCCTCACTTTCCAACAGAAACTCCACAATCACCACCATCATCATCATCGTCATTATCGTCATCACAACTTAAAATTTCTACATCATCACCACTTCTCTCGAGTTCTCAACCACTTACATCGTCATCCTCATCAACATCCACATCAAAAATAGTCACAGGTTCCGGACAACCCCCCGCCTCCCCCACACCGTCATCCACCACGTCCACCCCGGCACCCTGTTCCCCACACTCTGCGCCAGACCCCAGTCGACCTCTGAACCTGACCACATCCCCGGATGTGACGTCACATCAAGGTCACAGACATGCGCTGTACACCAGCAGACCCAACATGAACCCGTTCCTACCAACCAGCGGCCGTGATGGCGTAGCCAACCAATCTCCAGACGAAAAATCGCCAAGCTCTCGTAACTTCTCGCGGCCCTCCTTCATGATCACGGACATTCTCGGCAGGCAGAACTCCCCGGATGTTAGATACAGCCAATCAGCGCTGTTCCCTCTCGGCGGTTCTAGTTTCTTCAAGGCCGGTGGTCCACCCCTGTTGGGCCGCCCTCACGCCTCGCTCATGGCTGACCCTCGTGTGGACCTGGCAGCCTCGCGCCTCGCGGACCCGCGCCTTCTGTCCAGTCTTGGGCTGGGCCGGGGGATGCGGGGGGAGGACAGGGAGGACGAGGATGTAGATGTTGACGTAGATAATGACGATGATGATGATGATGTTGGCGACGATGGCGAGGATGGCTGTGACGATGCGGACGATAATCGAGACGACTCCAGCACGTTCCTGAGCGGGGATGGGAAACTGTCTGACGCCGAGGGTGAGTACATTACAACTCACTTACTGGACTTAACAGCAGTCTAATCTGGATTTCTGTAGATTAGCCTGGTGATCTTGTTAATGGTTATAGTCATCAAATGTTGAAGTCTTTAGTGAACACAATTGATTTAAAAGATGATTACATTTGAAATGGAGTAGGGACACCGAAAGATAATGATGAAATTATTGATAATAATGTCTATATGTAAACCATTTTGTTTGCTGGTATTATTATTTTATGAAGATAGGTGAAAATGACCATGTGCACTCAAATGATGATGATGTGAGATGTTTTTGCTGGTTTTACGGGTGATTATAATTTTAAGCGTAGGAAGAATAAAATAATCAGTAGTTAGACACCTTGATACACTAATATTTCAACAATTGAAAATGTATCATTTACATTTCAAAATTTCCTAAAAATTATTAACATTAATTTTAATGACTTTACAATAAAGTAAATTAGAAGACTTTTTTTGCTCTTTTGGTTTAATGGTTTCTAGCGCAAATACACATCCACTAAAATCTTTATCACAGAGGTGTCCGAACACATACCTTCTGACAATTCTCCATAAGGCCACACAGAGCAACAATATCTGAATCGTATATACCTTTATAGAATAGGATTTTGGTGTAGAAAAAGAAAAAATGAGAATTAATATATGGGATACAATGTACATCTATTATAAACGAAAAAAAGTATCGAGCCCCCAGTGAGGATCGAACTCACGACCCCTGGTTTACAAGACCAGTGCTCTATCCACTGAGCTATGGAGGCCACATGTTCGATATACAATTTTGTAAATTTTATTCAATATCGTTTACCTCTTGTGATTGTCATAATATTATTGTGACTGTCAAAATTGCCTGCATGTAAATCATTGCTGCGAGCAACTTGTGTATTGTTTAGTACTTTTTTGTAAACTTTATATATTGCACTGTGCTGTATAATACATGGTAGTTGTAAATGTGTTTAAGTGTGTGTTGTATGTGTGTTCGTGTGGTCGTGTGTGTGTGTGTGTGCTGTCCTAATTAATGTTTGACTAGTGAAGACAGGCGGAGCTGTCGCCCCAGACCGCGAGTAATTAGGTCACACAAGAGATGCGCTGCTCAACATTAAGGCTTGTAGGTACACGCTTGTGGCACGCTTACGACTCATCGTAAGATGAAACAATAACAATAAAACTTTAGGCGAGTTGTAAGCAACAGTGGCGTTGCACTTACACCGATTTGTGTCTTGACCCAAGAATATCAGTTATGTCTAATGTAGAGAGAAAAATTGTATTTCACGAATTTTAACGCAATATTTTAGCTACAACTCGTAAACTTTTTAGTTGGGTGTGTTGGCAGTGCATGTAGTACTGCCTTACGCTGAGTGACAGAAAAATAAACAATTTTAGAAAGAGAAGACAAAAGGTAAGAAAACCAGCAGCTCGTTTGTGCTATTTTAAACAAAACCAAAATGTCATTAAAAAAACTACGGTGGTCGGAGCAATGAGCAGCTGACGTAAGTGATAGAGCGTGCGGGTTCAAATCAGACTGCGGGAAGACCGTCCCACGATCAGGCAAAATAATAAATGTCGGATAAAGTCTGCTACTTGTGTCAGGTTAATACGATTTTGTCATACTCTATCTCTAAGTGTCAGACTGTAGGGCTTGGCACCCGTTGCCGTATAGGACCCTCATTGTGAGCCAGGAATCTCCTGTTTGTAAATCAACACACACACACCAGATTGCTTCGATTAGAAAGCACACACAAAAAGAAGCAAATTTATATGACAGTTACAAGAAATTAATTAATATAATTAGAAATCCTTTCACATAAGTGGCCTCCATAGCTCAGTGGATAGAGCACTGGTCTTGTAAACCAGGGGTCGTGAGTTCGATCCTCACTGGGGGCTCTACAATTTTGTTTTGCATTTGTTTGTTGTTTTTTTCCCCAAGATTTTCCATTTCTTAAATATTTTTGAATGCCTTTACTAAAACTCTTTTCACTTTTGACTGTTACTTTCATTATAAATTGGCTGGCTGAGAAAAGAGTCGTGGTAGCGCTGGTCCTTCTCCATTGTTACAGATCGTTAACAATTGTCAGACTTTATCTTTTAGCACTCGCCGTCGCATAACGATCTCCTGATAGAGAACGTGTAACTAGGAGAAAATTTCTTTACTGAAAATAGTACAATGTCATCGTAAACATAATTCTTGAAAAAAGAATTTCAACTCAAATATAGGTATAGGCCCCCATAGCTCAGTGGCCAGAGCACTGGTCTTGTAAACCAGGGGTCGTGAGTTCGATCCTCACTGGGGGCTCAATAGTTTTCTTGGCTTATTTTTTCTTTTTTTTTTAAACACTCTCACAATTATCGTTACAATCATTTTTTCATGTTTCTTAAGTAACATTTCCAATCTGTGTACACCTTTTTTAATTTATGTAAAAATTCAATGTATTTATCAATGTCTTTACCCCGTAGGAGCCTTCTGATTGGGTCGGTGTCTTGTGCTTGGGACATCTGTGTATATTTGATTGAGGAGGATTGTCAGATTTTATAACTCGTGGGCCCGTCACCTTAAAGAATTGTCCAGGAAAATGGGGTTTTTTAACCGCCGAGATAGCAATTCTCTGTTACGAAAAGTGGAACTTAAATAGCTAATTTTATAATCACTTGTTGGGCGATGTCAAAATGATTGGGTGAGCCAGGAGTCTTGGAATTCACTGTTTCTAACCGTAAAGCACGTGAACATGTCAGACTTTTTCTTGGGACCCAGAGCTCTGTAGGGTCATCATTGCAAACTAGCATAGAGGCATAGATAGCCAAAGATTCAGAGAGACAGAGTGAGAGAGAGACATTAAGACAGAGATAAAGATTAACAGACAGAGAACTGCAGAGAGAAAGAGAGAGAGAGCTAGAGAGAGACAGAGAGAGAGAGAGAGAGAGAGAGAGACAGAGACAAGAGAGAGAGACAGAGAGATTCTCTCATACAAAAAAAAAATTAGGTCCTAAAAATTCTTAACATAACGGGCCTCCATAGCTCAGTGGATAGAGCACTGGTCTTGTAAACCAGGGGTCGTGAGTTCGATCCTCACTGGGGGCTCTCCAATTTTTCTAAAATTTATTTTACTGATCAATCATGGTTATTCACAATGTCCCTAATAAATCCCTATTACTTTTAATTATACAGTCATTTATGGATGTTCATTATGCATCGACATTGTACGTTCATCCTTATGAATCTAGAGAACGTTTAACTAGGAGAAAATTTCTTTACTAAAAATAGTACAATGTCACCGTAAACATAAATCTTGAAAAAAAAAATCCAACTTAAATATAGCTATAGGCCCCCATAGCTGAGTGGCTAGAGCACTGGTCTTGTAAACCAGGGGTCGTGAGTTCGATCCTCACTGGAGGCTCTATATTTTTCTTGACTTTTTTTTTTATATTGAAACGCTCTCACACTTATCCTTACAATCATTTTATTCATGCCTCTTAAGTAAAGTGTACACCGTTATTAAATTATGTAAAATTTTTAATGTATTCATTAATGTCTTGACACCGTAGGAACCTACTGGTTGAGTCGGTGTCAGTTTGTGTTTGGGACATCTGTGTATGTTTGATTCAGGATGATTGTCAGATTTTATAACTCATGGGCCCGTCAACTTATAGAATTGTCCAGGGAAAATGGGTTTTGTTCAACCATGGAGATAGCAATTTTGTTACGAAAAGTGGAACTTAAATAGCTAATTTTATAATCACTTGTTGGGCGATGTCAAAATGATTGGGTGCCTGAGCAAGGAGTCTTGGAATTCACTGTTTCTAACCGTAAAGCACGTGAACATATCAGACATTTTCTTGGACCTCAGAGCTCTGTAGGGTCATCATTGCAAACTAGCATAGAGACAGAGATAGCCAAAGATTCAGAGAGACAGAGGGAGAGAGAGAGACATTAAGACAGAGATAAAGATTAACAGACAGAGAACTACAGAGAGAAAGAGAGAGAGAGAGAGAGAGAGAGAGAGAGAGAGAGAGATAGAGAGAGAGAGAGAGAGAGAGAGAGAGAGAGAGAGAGAGAGAGAGAGAGAGAGAGAGAGAGAGAGAGAGAGAGAGAGAGAGAGACAGACACAGAGAGAGAGAGACAGAGAGATTCTCTCATACAAAAAAAAAATTAGGTCCTAAAAATTCTTAACATAACGGGCCTCCATAGCTCAGTGGCTAGAGCACTGGTCTTGTAAACCAGGGGTCGTGAGTTCGATCCTCACTGGGGGCTCTCCAATTTTTTAAAATTTATTTTACTGATCAATCATGGTTATTCACAATGTCCTAATAAATCCCTATTACTTTTAATTATACAGTCATTTATGGATGTTCATTATGCATCGACATTGTACGTTCACTTTATACATCTTTATTATACATTGTACATCCATATTATACTTCTACATTATACACACGCACCGACCCAACCAATCAAAGTCTAGAGTGATCGGTAGGCAAATCATTTACGCCCATGGATTTTTGTTATACTGCTTTGACATGTGCGCTGTACACAAAATAGACTTTCACAATTTCAACCGAGAAATCTCACTGCGTTACGCCTGACATCTTTGACTTACTTTGCTCTTGTTTCTATTATGTGCATGCAGGATATAATTATTTTTCTCTTCATATCCTCACCTATCGTTATCCCCACCCTCATCACCGATACGTATAGTATGCTTGGTAGAAAAAAGCGAATCAATCTCTCTCCAAGTTTAAAATCTCCTAGCTTTTGAAAAACGACATTTTATCCTGCATTTCCCATCTCCCCCCACCCCAACCTCCACCATCACACAGACTCATCCAGCGAGACTTTCTCCCGGAAGCGGAAAGGACCATCAGCGTGTGACAGTTCCGGCTCGGGGTCGGGTGTTGGCGGGGTGGGCGGGGTGGGCGGCTGCAAGAGCAAGAAGCCCCGCAAGGCGCGCACCGCGTTCACCGACCACCAGCTGTCCGTCCTGGAGAAGACGTTCGAGCGGCAGAAATACCTCAGCGTCCAGGACCGGATGGAGCTGGCGGCCAAGCTCAACCTGACGGACACGCAGGTCAAGACCTGGTACCAGAACAGGAGGTGAGTCAACCGTTTAGAGGTCAGTGGTCAGGAACCAGAGGGTCAAGCGTTATAGTCGGGATACACTGTGTAATCTAGAGTTATTAGGTAAATAATCATTTCACTATATACTTTACCTTTTGATGACATAATATTAAGAATATTTGGCAGTGTGTCTATTTGCCAATGTAATCTTTTTTAATCATCACGGTTTTCTATTGTTTTCCACCTTAAGTTTAACCTCACGCTTTTTTCCTTTTTCTCCACTGTCCGGCCAGAACCAAGTGGAAGTGGCAGTAAGAATTATGGGACGACTTACTATATTTTCGTTTAAATATCAATCTTACGCTTTTTCTCTCCCCATGTAAACTCCAAGTGGAAGCGTCAGGAATAAAGATATTACGACGTACTATTGTTTTAAACTATTAATCTTACGCTTGTTCTCTCTCCCCATGTTAACCCCTAATGCCAGAACCCCTACATTCTCTCTGTTTTCTCCCACTGTCCGTCCAGAACCAAGTGGAAGCGTCAGTAAGAAATATGCAGACTTACTATAGTTGTTGAATTAACCTTACGCTTGTTCTCTCTCCCCATGTTGACTCCTATTGCCAGAACCCCTACATTCTCTCTGTTTTCTCCCACTGTCCGTCCAGAACCAAGTGGAAGCGTCAGTAAGAAATATGCAGACTTACTATATTTGTTGAATTAACCTGACGCTTGTTCTTTCTCCCCATGTTAACCCCTATTGCCAGAACTCCTACATTCTCTCTGTTTCCTCCCTGTGTCCCCCCAGAACCCCTACATTCTCTCTGTTTCCTCCCTGTGTCCGGCCAGAACTCCTACATTCTCTCTGTTTCCTCCCTGTGTCCGGCCAGAACCCCTACATTCTCTCTGTTTCCTCCCTGTGTCCGGCCAGAACTCCTACATTCTCTCTGTTTCCTCCCTGTGTCCCCCCAGAACCAAGTGGAAGCGCCAGACGGCCGTGGGGCTGGAGCTGCTGGCCGAGGCTGGGAACTACGCGGCGGTGCAGAGGATGCTGCAGACCAACCCCTACTGGTTCAACTACCACCCGCAGGTCAGCCTAGTCTGGGATTAACTAGTCTTTGTTTAGTCCCGGACTAGTAATAAATAGATGAGTCTTACATTAGTCTTAGACTATTCAATAATAAATTAGTCTCAAGATGCAGACCAACCCGTACTGGTTCAACTACCACTCGCAGGTCAGCCTAGTCTCGGCTTAACTAGTCTCTGTTTAGACTCGGACTAGTAATAAATAGATTCGTAGTACGTCAGTCTTAGACCATTCAAGAAGGAATTAGTCTCAGGATGCAGACCAACCCGTACTAGTTCAACTACCACCCGCAGGTCAGCCTAGTCTCTGCCTAACTAGTCTTTGTTTAGTCTCGGACTAGTAATGAGTAGATTAGTCTTCGCCTATTCGGTCGGTGCCAACATCATGTGAGTGGCTGAGACAGGAGTCCAGGTATCCCCGCATGGTCTCTTGTGTTGCAGCATGTAAAACTGCCTGACATCAGTCTTTGGGTCCAACCACGACATAGTCTTTATAGTGCTGACGTTGGACGTAAAATAATCAACTCAACTCAACACAACTCAACTCCAGGATAGGTAGTCTCACACGATTAGTTTCTAGCCAATAACGATGGTTAGTCTCAATGGAGCCTAAAAAAATTGTCACATTATACACACAACTAAAATAAACCCCCTACTAGTCATTCGAAGATTAATCTTAGACTAAATGTCAGAAACATTGGTCTCATAGCAGCAAAAAAACGCTAGTCGTTGACTAGTATTAGGAATATAAGTTTAATTCAGTCGGAGGAAAAAAAACAGATTAGTGTCATATAAGTGGGACATACGTTGGTGTTAAATCAGTCAAATTGATATAGATTCGACTCAGTCCATCCGACTGTGAAATTCGGTTCTCGCGGTTTTACCAGTAATCCGCTTAGTAACCGCGCCTTACAAAGATCTTCTGTGCATTGGTTTGGATCATGGAAAGGGACATAACTATTGAGGAGCTTTAGGAAATCAGGCGTGAAATAAAATTTTGGTTTTAACATAATTTTCTGTTTTGCTGTGAAAATTATAACTTTCATGCTTTGAGTGAAAAAGAAAAGTCAGTCAAGCTTCGTGGCCAAAATTGTTAAACCCTGAACCCATAAGTCAATTACACTGTATTACCATTTGAACTAGACAAATTACACGCGCAACAAAAATAAAAATAAAAGTTCAAAAAGATTAAGAAAGTTAATTCTTTTATGGAAATTTGTCCTGAAAAATTCGCTCTCGGAGAAATAATTATGTGAAGCGCCACCCATGAGAGATTTAATCGCGGATTACCTAAAATAATCTTAAAGGATAATAAACAAAAAAAGGACAGAAATTTGGATAAAAACATTGGGCCTACGTGTCATTGTGCCGCTGTATAATTAAATGAAATTAGTCGGGAATTTTGAAAAAAATCTCATTAAAACATAAACTCTCGGAGCAGTAGGTCAAAAAATTGTGTGTGGGCAGGAAACTGCGCTTGTCGATTGAGCCAACGATTTTACAACTGAAAAAAAAAAAAATCAGCACATAAAAGAAAACCAACTCGCACGTAAATGTTTTTCGGAGAAAAATTGTTGTTTGTTAGCCTATATGTTCAACATTTTACAACATATTGATGCCGTTTAGTTGAACTAAATATACATAAAAGGTGTACGAACAAGGCAAATTGTCCTTTCACATAACAATTGCTTATCTTTTCCTATCTTATTCAGATGCTATTCAGGATTTAAATTAACTTAGTCTCTAAGTTTTGAAAATAGATCCACATATGACTTTCTTAAAAATTGTTCACTCTTAACTCTAATTAATTTTTCTAAACAATCTAGAATTATGACTCTTAAACTCGAAATTCCTAACCTTTTAATTATTTGGAACTCTCAATTCGTACATAACTTTTAATCATTCTAAACACTATGAATCGTGTCCCAACTTTAAAACAGCATTCACAAATAATTCTAAACTTACGTTCAATGCAATGAAAACAATTTTTTACTTTTTCTTTCTAGGCGGCGGCCATATTGTCCAACCTTGATGCGCTCTACTTCCGGAACCCTGAGAGCTCAGTAACCCAGAGTAGTCGCCCTTTGCTGCCCCGGATGTTTATCCACGGCTTGCAGCAGCACGTCAGTCAACTTCCGGTTCAAGCGCAGTCCTCGCTCTACTCGCCAGACAACCGAGGATGATCAGCCCAAAGAACGAGGTTTCCCGATAGAATCCCAGACAAAGAGGGTGTATTTGATTGGTTGATTAGTTGATAGACCAATTGGTCACTCTATAGATCGAGATCGATCAAAATCACCAGCTAAACTCACATCGATCGTTGATCTTATTTCCTCACAAGTCCAGCAGATCACACAATCCCGTCCCTGGAGTAGAGTCTTTTCGAACTGACCTAGGTGTTCGAACCCATACTTGAGAGGTGAAGGGCGAGCAATTTACCACGCCGTCATCGAATCTCAATCTATTTTGTGCCACGGAATGTGGGACGAAATATTCTTTACCTAAGAATTATGTAAAATGATCTATCCATTTTCTCCCGAAACACGAACGATTTCTATCGTGTATTGTAGAAATCAGATAGGCATGGACAACTATTTTTGTGTACAGTGATTGTGAATTCTAGCGCTCGATGCATTTCGTCTTCTCTACATCTAATGTGCGTTGTATCTAGAGAAATTCCTTTACCAGGAAGAGAAAAACACTGATGGAGTGGTCGAGTTAGAAAGAAACAAGTATATTGGGAGAGAGAGGCAAGAACGATATTGTACAGAGAAGAAGAGAGTGAGAGAGATAGAGAGAAATGGAGTAAGAGAGAGAGATAGAGAGAGAGAGGAAAAGAGAGAGAGAATAACGATATTGTACAGAGAGAAATAAAGAAAGAGAGAGAGAGAGAGAGAGAGAGAGAGAGACAGAGACAGAGAGAGAGACAGAGAGAGTCTGTGATAACAGTAGATATTCTTTCTATACAATAATAAATTTTACATGTAGTGATGTCAAGAGCAGACAAGTGATTAAAGCCTTTGATATAAACCTGAGTGTTGTTTTATAACGTGCATTTTCGGTCCAGTATAGAACGCATTGCTTCACATCACTGGGTTGAGGATTCAATCCTGACTGGCTGGCGATCCGAGGTTTGACCATCAGCCTGTGCCCTACGTCTCGGCTTAACGAGAAGTCAACATCTCCCTTTTTAAAGGAGTCTTCTGGCAACCTCGAATTTTTTTTTTTTTGTTTGGTCAATATAAAGTCCAGTATATATACATATAATTTTTAGAATATAAGACAAACATTGCCATTAACGTGAACACCTTTGTAAACAAAGATTGTATAGCTTCATGACTCATTTCCAAACTTCTTCATCACTATATTTTAAACTTCACAGTTCTAACAGCTGCCAACTCGAAGCCCAAAAAGCCTACATGGTTGTATTATACCTACGCACTTTTCGTACTTTTTTGGCTTTTAATAATGATAGACTTTGAGGGCCCGTTAGGTTGGCGGTTTTCTAATCTGATTTTCACTTTCTCGCTTCTAAATCAAGTCACATAGTTTTTTGAATAGACATCACTACATGTATGTGTTTGTTTGTCTTTCTTCTCTTTGTTTTTTTTTTCGACAATATTGAACAACTTTCTCAGTGGTTTTATTTTTATTGGTCCCGTTGTGAAAAACATAACAATTCTTGAATTGTTATTTAAATTATGTTTTGTTGCATTATGTACTTACAAACATTAAAATTATTCTAAACAAACGAAGAAATCTGATTTCTTGTTCCGTTCTTTGTAGAATATAATGAGAATGATTAATGTAGCGTTTGACAGAGAAATGAGAGAGAGAGGTAGAAAAGAGAAAGAGAGAGAGAGAGAGAGAGAGAGAGAGAGAGAGAGAGAGAGAGAGAGAGACACACACTAACACTGTAACAGATGAAGTGACCAACAGAAAGATAAAGAGCCAAATGCTATCCCATTTGCATATTAAATACTAGTAATCGGACCGCCATGACTTGTTTAATTCTGAAGTGTATTGTGCGACGCGCTACGTTACATACAAACAACTCACGATGGATCGCTGTACATGTATTGTGAACAAGATATTGCTGAACCCGTTTTGCTTTTTTTTAATACGTGTATCACATGAGTTTAAATTATTTGTGGTAACAACACAACAATACTTGATATTGATAGCATATATTATCATAGACATTTCCTGGATCAGTTGTTAGAGCGTAGAAATGCCGATAAGAAGATACGCGGTTCGAATCAACTGTTTGTTCTTGATCCAGGTCTGACAAACCACTGTTGTTTTTTTGCATACTGTACTTGTCACACGTAATCTTCTGAATAAAATCTTTTTAAGGAACGAAATATTTAAAGTAACTAAGAAGAATAACATTACTAACATTGCCTAAGTACATTATAATAAGTCTCCACAATAATGAAAAATAGCACAGGTATGTTAGAGGTTTGAAACCATAGTTTATGTAAAGTAAGGCAGTAACATGCGGCACATCAGCCCCACCCCCTCCCACATTCCCCCTATCTCAATTTCCTTTCATGTCCACCCTCCCCCATTTAAAAATAACAGTAACAAAAACAACTAAAACTATTACTTCTTCTTTTTGCCTTTTTGCACCAACCCCCTCATTTGTCTGTCTGTCTGTCTGTCTGTCTGTCTGTCTGTCTGTCTGTCTGTTAACTGGCCCGCCATCCATCATCGTCACAGTCTGCCCTGGTCTCCCGCGATGGGGGGCTTGTCGCCGTATAAGGCTCATTGAGGCCTTGCGATCACGGCTCCATGGCGAAAACGGTGACGATCTGTAAGGAATCTGCATCCGGTGTCCAAGCGTTCTCTATGGAGGGAGAGAGGGAGAGAGAGAGAGGGAGAGAGAGAGAGGGAGAGATCTCTCTCTCTCCCTCTCTTTCCTTCTCCCTACAGAACGCTTGGACACCGGTGCAGATTCCTTTACATATCGTCACCGTTTTCCCCATGGATACCGTGATCGCTAGGCCTTCAATGAGCCTTATACGGCGACAAGCCCCCCATCGCGGGATACCAGGGCAGACTGTGACCATGATGGATGGCGGGCCAGTTTAGATTCTTATCTAAGAGCCTCATACGCGCCAATTACACACATGTTTAACACCAGTATGCGGGTTTTAGTGTTGGAGCCGTCGCCATTTAGGATCCTCCAGACGCTAAACACATTGTCCTGGTGTGGTAGAGCCCAGGAGCAGGAGATTGTACCCGCCCGTCAAGACGGTGTTCAACTGGTATCAGGTTTCAGGTATCATCTCACTCTAGACGCTCCAAGTCGCATACTGCAGAAGATACAAGTGTAATGCAGTTATTTATAGGGGAATCTCTTTGGTGTAATGTAAATGATGCACACTGATGCATGCTGAATTACCCGAATCCTGGTTTTGCATACCGGTTATGGGTTCCTGTAAAAAGAAATCTATGATTCGGTTATGGTGAAATCAAAGCAGTTCTCATTATGCTCTTTTAATCAGGAGCAGGTGGCTTGTTGTTGTTGTTGTTGTTGTTGTTGTTGTTGTTGTTGTTGTTGTTGTTGTTGCTGTTGTTGTATCTTTCAATTGGTTGTTGTTTTAATCAAACGTATCATGCGGAATCGAATACACTGACAACTATATAATTGTTCTGTGAGAACCGATTTCCGTAGTGGTGGTTCTTGTCAGTTTTTGGATTAAAAAAAAAATTTTTTTTTGCCAACAAAGATTAAAAAAACCCCACATAAGTTCAAATAAAAAACAAAACCCAAACAAAACCTGAATGAACTGCAGACACACATTCTGCAGTGCAGGCGGCAGTGATGTTGTAGATCACCCCCTGGCTGTAGCCACGTTATCTCCCTGTTTGATCATCTCCCCTTGTCGCGAGTTGCGGGTATTGTTGCTCCAAAATCACTGTGATTTCCCCCCGGACTGACTGTCGGAATCTGAGGCTTGGTCGCCAGGGGACAGCCCGGACTGGGGTACATTGTCGTCTGTCTGTCTGTCTGTCTGTCTGTCTGTCTGTCTGTCTGTCTGTCTGTCTGTCTGTCTGTCTGTCTGTCTCTCTTCTCTCTCTCTCCCTCTCCCTCTCTCTCTCTCTCTCTCTCTCTCTCTCTCTCTCCTCTCTCTCTCTCTCTCTCTCTCTCTTTATCTGTCTCTGTTTGCCTGTCTGTCTGCCTGCCTGCTTGTCTGTCTGACTCCCTCTCTGACTCTGACTCTTATTTCTCTATACATCTCTCCTTCTGTTTATATCTCTGTCGCTCTCTGACTTTTTGCACCCTCTCCCTCTCTCTTTCTCTCTCCCTCTCTCTTGGGCGCGGTGGTCTAGGGGTAGAACATCGGCTTCCGACGCAAAAGGTCCCAAGTTCGAATCCTGGCAGCTGCGTTCCCTACTGGTTGGGTCGGTGTCAGTATAATGTGACCGGCTGAGACAGGAGTCATGGTATCCCCGCCCTGTCTCGTGTGTGGCAGCACATAAAAATATATTGTCAGACGTCCGTCTTGGGGCCCGTCCACAATATAGCCTATATAGTGCTGCTGTTGGACGTTAAACAGTTATCTGCACAAGGCCAAGTGAAGTTGACTTGGTTTAATGTCCACCGTCAACGCTATAGGTTATATTGTGGATAGGTCCCAAAGCAAGACGTCTGACAATTTTACCTGCTACCTGCTGCCACTCTCGGGACAGACCAGGGAGACCTCATCCAATCACATTTAACTGACACCGACCCAACACATAATAAGTGAGTGAGAATGAGAGCCAGAGAGGGAGAGAGAAAGAGAGATAGAGTGGTAGACAAACATACGTACAGACAGAGAGAGGCGGGCAGAGAGTGATAGAGAGCGAATTTACCAAGACTTCAGTCTGTCTCAGACAATCATAACGTGCTGACACCCACACAACCGGTCGGGATTCAAACCCAGGAGGTCTGCATAGAAGCCACGAGCTCTACCGACTGAGCCGCCTGGATCGCCTTTTTTAGCCGTATACTTAGGACAGCCCTTTGAAAGCTAAGAGACGTTAAATCATAGGAGAAAGGTGTCTCCCTCCCATACCAGCAGGATATCAAGTTTGTGGGGTCAGGCCGGTAAACAGCGGTTAACGGGTGGAAGGAGGACCAAAGTACGACCAGAGAGTGTGGAATATTGAGAGGTGTCATTAACAGGGTTTTGTGTATGGGTCAGGATAATTAAGGCGCTTGCTTCCTTTTTTAGATTAAGATTTAGATTTAGATATAAATTTAGTTGTCCTTGAAAGGCACATTTGATATACAGCAAAACAGAACAGTATAGACAGAAATAACATTAGTAATAACAAAGTATCAATACTCATAACAACATGAATGATAATAATAAGAATACTAATAACAATAATAGTAACATTTCTTGTAACAACAATGGTTATTTAAATAACAATAGCTTGCATAACAACTTGATCTGAAAAGAAATTGTATTACAAAACTTTAAGTGCATTAGTCCGAATCGAATTTGTGTATCTTTGAAGTCTACATTGTAAGGCTCTTGATCTTCCCAGGAGCTCAGAACTTAACTGGCTATACAGAGGATGGTTTTCATTTTTTAAAATTGAAACAATCTTAGTTTGACGTTTACATAAATACAGAATTGACATCTGGTAGAGAACTTTGTCTGAGGATGGGTCAGCCGTCTCATGTCCAATAACGAAATGGAGCTTAACGTAATTAAAAGCTCTTTTATAAGTTCTTTTTGTGAAACGTCTCACTAAATCTATAGTCTCTGGTACGGCAAGCGTTCAGTTTAAACCTTTTTTTTCTCACTGTGATACAGACGTATTGCTTTAAGTATGAGAAGTTGCATTTTAAAAATCACACAGGGATTTACAAAGAGCGCCATAGCAAATACTTGGCCAGTCACATCACACAGAACCAGTAGAGACATAAAGACCTAGGACATAATTATTACAAATTGCTGGGTTCGAACCGTGACTTTCCAAAAGTAGGTCTTGCGCTTTAGCCCTGGACCACCACACCCCACACACTAGTATTGAACGCCTACCATAAATGTCAAACTTATTTGGCTGACCTATTTGACTTAAAGCCGTCCCATATCTTTGTAAAGACAAACAAAGGTCTTCTTAATGGATAAAAAAAAACAACAAAAACACTTAATATATCTTGCAAATGGGCCCTTACGACTAACGTCTGACAGTTTCACGTGCTGTTGCACCGAGACAGAGCGGGGTTAACATGTCTTATGTTTCAACCAGCTACATTATATACTGACACCGATCCAAACAGTTGGGAGTGAACTCCGAAACTCTATACTAATATATTTGACCAATAATGGGATCAAACTGACAATCTGGGTTCTCCATCTTTGATCCATGGGCAGCCTCCACGATCTGTGATAGACTATGAGCTCTGTCCAGTGATGTTTGTTGTGTGCTAGCTCTGTAATCTTGGTCAGTTTGTTACCCGTAGAATAAGTGTTGTTCCTTAGCGTCCAACATCAACACTATTTAGGCCATATTGTAGACGTGCCCCAAGACTAACGTCTAAAAAGAACACGTTCTGCTACATACAGACAGTGCGGGGATACCATGACTGTCACAGCCTGTTACCTCTTTAAGACATGTTAGAAAGGGACAGCCACAAACCTAGGTCTAGCTTAGACCAACAGATAAGACAAGTAGACAAAGACACATTTTTAGACAAATGACATGGACGGGGATCGAACCCGCACCTTCTACTCGGCACCCATCGCCTTGCCAAGGCGAAGACCAGTGTGCTTAACCACTCTGCCATCATTATTTGGTCCCTAGGTCTAGCTCCGTCTGTTAAAGCCTCTATAGTTGTTGGCCTGCTTCTCTGTATCATAACTCTTTGAGACATGGACCTAGCCAGTAAGGGACGTAGTTGGCAGAACTGACACGAACCCACATCCTCCAGTGCCGAAAGTCGATGTTCTATCCCTGGACTATCACGCCTCTGTTCGTCACTCCAATGTAGTCTAGCTGGATGTTTGATCGTCAACATATAATTATCTTTTTAAGGGTATCTGTATATATAGATATTCCAGTTTGCCTCCGCCAACCTAACATAATAATAATTACTGTAATGACAACTTTAATCAATCGCTGAGTTCCGTATCTTACATTTATGTTGTATGATATCGAATTCTCTTCTCAGAAAACTCAAATGTATAGGTTGCTTTATTTGATTGCAATCAGTAAATAAGTCTTCAAAAGATGATTGTCCGTAACTTAATAGATTAAAGCACATCTAGTTTGAAGATTAGAATGGACATTTATATTAATTCTATCGTCGCATTGAGTATAGTAAAACAAAGAGTTCCAGCAAGAAAAAAGTCTTTAGATAATTTAAAAAAAGTTTTGTCAGCAATAAACCCAATTTATCTCTGAAAAAAAATTCATATAAAATAGTTTAAGAGTGATCTAATTGGAATTTAATTAAATTCGATAGCCGCACTTTCCTCCATTGTGTGTGTCTTTACTTCAGGGCTCTAGTGTTTCTGGGTACACTATCAGTTAGGAACTTTAGCCGTCCAGGCCCTGACTTAAATCACCATCAATATTTGCTATGAGGAGATGAGATCAGGAGCAAACAACGCACATATACAGAACAGCACGGAGCTTCTTGTCTCAAGTTTCACTCCAGCAACCCCGAGAAAAGCTCAAGCACAGAGTGTTTTAATGTAGTGAAAATGGTCTCAGAAAAAGGGAATAGCGTGAAAAAAGTAGATGGTGTCTTGAGTTGGAGAAAATCTCTCTCTCTCTCTCTCTATCTCTCTCTGTTGGTGGCGCGGTGGCCCTGGGGTAGAAAATCGGTTTCCGACTCAGAAGGTCTGGGTTCGAGCCCTGGCAATCGCACTCCCTACTGGTTGGGTCGGTGTCAGTTTAATGTGACCAATTGAGACAAGAGTCATGGTATCCCCACCCTGCCTCATGTGTGGCAGCACATAAAATTGTCAGACGTCAGTCTTACAACTCTTCCACAACATATCCTATATAGTACAGATGTTGGACTTAAAATCTTTGCTTCTCACCTCTCCCCCATTTCTTAAGTAAACTTTTCCTAAGCCAAACGAAAATTCGAAATGACTCAATATCCTGGACTTTACAATATACATGTACTGGCTGCGGCCAGATCTTGGATCGAACCCGCATCCTTCCGAATATGAGGCATCCACTCTTTCCAGGAGACCATTGTACACATCCTACCCCAACCACCGTCTCTGGGCATCTTGAAAAGGAATCATCCGTTGATTTAATCAGAGTCTGGTCGCGCCCATTGAACGGGGGGTCCGGTCGCCAGAGACTCCACCGGACGCCGCATAAAGACATGATGGAGTGTGGGATGGTAGGAACAACACCGGCTCCATGGGCAGGCCAGGCCTTGCGAGAAGGCATCCCTTAGCGAAAACGGAGACGGTGAGACGGCGCGTAAGAGAATCTTCTCGAGCGTCCAATCATAATTATTTCTCTTTTAGACCTAGAGGACCAATGAACGATCAGAGACCGCATGCCTAAGGGGCATGATTACATCATTAGATATCGTGGTGATGATCACAAGCACTCTAGTGTCCACCATCCCCGCCAAGCCTGTGTTTTCTCAGAGCCGCTATCAGGGATTACTCGCACCGTTTCTCGCCGCGCGGCTCTTGGCTTACTCTAGAACAAACGCGGATTAATATTTCTAAAGCGGCCCGCGGGATCTGTCTGTGAGGAATGTTTGCCCTGCAACAGTCGCGGAGCTGGGCTCAGGGGGGGATGGTCGGATTGACAGGTGGGGAGAAGAGGAGTTAGAGAGAGGAAGGAAAAGCGAGATAGAGGGACTTAAAGAAAAAAAAAGAAAGGGATAGATGAAGAGACAGAGCAAGAAAGAGGGGGAGAGAAAAAAAAAGGAAAAAGGCAGAGGAAGAAAAAGAGAGAAATAGATTGATTGATAGATAGATATAGAAAGAAAGAGAGGGGCATAGATCGAAACAGGTGACAGGCATATATATAAATGTATATATATTTAGAGAGAGAGTAATACAGACATAGACAGAGAAAGAGAATAAGAAACCTAAGTATATGTATATATATTTAGAGAGAGAGTAATACAGACATAGACAGAGAAAGAGAAAGAGAAACCTAAGTCTCCCACTCTATTTTCCGACTGTCACAAACTCTTTCTTTCCACTATGTACGGGCCCTAAAGCCCCGAACTAGGGCGCCTGTGTACCTAGCATTACGGGGAGGCACGCTCGCCAAACAGCGGCAAACTTCGGTTAATCTCGCTCAAATCGGGCCGACTTTGGCTGCGGGGGGCGTTTTGTTACAAGCTCGCGAAATGGCCGTCTCGCGCCCATTGGGCAAATGTTTTCCTAACTTTCTCTCCGTAATGAGGGGGGTCTTCCCACAAGCCACCAGCGCCGGGCTCGGGGGGTCCGCCTACTGTCTCGGGCACGTTTCCAGAGAGATGGCCGACTCCGGCACACAGTGGGGCCAGGCTGGGGAGAAAAGGCGCTTATTAATTTAATTTAATATCCCTGGCCGGCCCTTTCACCCACGCACGGAAACGCCGGATATTTAATTTGGAATCATTATTTCTGTTAGTTCACGGCGTAGAGAGGCAGCAAACTAAGAGCGATGATGGTCATGAATGGATTGGTTTTTTTTATCCTGATGGTGCAAGGGTGGCGGCTAAATAGAGTGAAGATCGTTAAGATCAAAGTTATGAAATTTGAGATTTTCACTAATGTTGGTGGGGCTTTTCTCAGAGCTTTTTGAGCAAATTGAAACGCAGAGTTTTAGACATCCAAGGCAGCATATGTACGCTTACACCCCCGACTAAGTGTATTTTCCAGTTTGGTTTGTGTGCATACTTACACCCCCGACTAAAGGTACTTTCCAGTTTGGTTTGTTGTCCTCTTATGGTCCATCTTCTAGTGTTTTAGCGGACGGGCCGCAAGACCCATGTCAGATATTTTTACATGAAGCCGAACAGACGCATAGTGGGAACACAAGACACAGTGAAATTTTTTTCTCTCACGGATGAAGTTATACTGAGACCGAAACTAAGCAGTAAGAAAAAGGGTTCCGATATGGAATCGAACCACGGACTTTCCGGTTAAAAATCGCGCGGTCTACCACTGAGCAAACAGGCCACATCTTCTGTAGGGTGTTTGTCTGTCATGATATCCGTGTGAGCCAAGTCATTGGTCGCCCAAGCCACAGCTATTCCGCTACATGCCACTGCTGTAGAATCAAGCTCGGTGGACTTAGTTATGGAACACAACCTGTTACACGTGCAGGCTTCCAGCAAAGAAGACACTGGGTCATAACAGGCAGACTGCCAACCAGACACGGAATAACAAAATCTATATGTATAAATGGAACAACTAGGCGAATCACCCACGTATACTCGATGTCCCGGGAGTCCTGAGACAACTGACCATATTATAATCCTTCACTGGCCAATGACAAAACTTGATGGAGGGCATGACAAAGTTCAGGCTGCCGATGACAAGCTTACATCTTGGATTAACAGACTAATATGTGGAGGTATAGCCATGCGATACTGTCACTTCTATGGGCTTACGTTAATCTACCTACCTATCTATCTATCTATATATCTATCTATCTATCTATCTATCTATCTATCTATCTATCTATCTATCTATCTATCTATCTATCTATCTATCTATCTATCTATCTATCTATCTATCTATCTAT
>RQTK01000440.1:0-12920 GCA_003991915.1 Elysia chlorotica
CAATTTGCCACGAAATGTTATAGGCCCAAGTGCTACGAAGCACAGACTAGGCTATCAATGAAAACTTACAGAGGCACTAAGTTCCAAAAGGGAGGTGGCGGCTTCAATGTCTTTCTTCCTCTTTTTTCTACCCTCAGCCCGGTAATGCTTTGAAGAAGACGCAGCCACATTTCTCTTCATGTCATGTCCCATCTTGACAGAGGGGATCCAGTCAGGATCCGTCTCATATTGCTCATATGCTGGTTGACCTTTAGATAAACATTTCAACATACGGTTATATGTTGTAGATTTATATAGGCATATGCTAATACATCTATTAACAGTGTTAGGATATTTGAGATTGCTTCCATCATTTTACATCTTCAATCAATCCATTTGTCATTATGTTGGGAAGAGTGGAAGGTAAATTGAGCAACATAAAACCTTAACATAGATCAACAGAATACTATTGTGGGGGGAGAGTCTGTTTGGGAAGTCTTCCATATAAGGACTGATGTTTCAAGGTTTAAAGTAAAAATAGAAGGTGTTATATAAATATCAGTTCACTAATAAAAATTCATGGAAACTTACTTTAGTAATCAAAAGTATAATATTGTGTTTTGTCCAAATGTTACTGTAGACACTGTGTGTTACAGTGCATCCGTCTAAATAATGGGCATAAACGCTGTATATTGCAATTAATCTAGGCCTAATTAACTTAGTAATTAGTATTAATCTTTCTTTAGATCTTGGCAACATTAAATTTATAAGGAGAGAGGTAAGATCTAGATCTAGATCTAAATGACAGTGGATATATATGATCAACACTGACAACAGACCCTGGTCATAGATCTAGATCTAGCTAATGATCAAAAAGAGTCACTTTCTATCCTAAATTCCTATGGTTCAATAAATCGGTATTTTATAGGTAACAGTGGAAAATAATTTTATTAATCCAGGGTTAACTCACCTGAAATAAAGTGATCAGAACAGACACGGTGGTAAGGTTTCACTGTGTTCGACTCGAGGCCTTTCCACAATTTATCGCTTTCATCCACAGTCGCCTTCTTCTTTCTAGAAGCTCTTTTGTCGCCTCCCCCTCTCTAGCCCTTACAGAATGTATTGAAAAAAACCTGTTTCCACTATTGTGGTCATTTGCACAGCCAATAACAGCACAAAAACTTGGCATTACTCTGTTGTGAGTGTAGATGTTTGTATAGAGAATATAGTCGTAGATCCGATCTTGTGTCCAAATATGGCGGATGGCAACCAAAATAACAATGCGTGACGTCACACTGGAAGGGTCTATACAAACTATATTTGAGTGTTTTTGTGCAAATTATATTCTTTGGTCTGCATGTCGAATAAAGCTAAGCTGTCTCATAATTTAACATTTCCTAGGTCTAAGGAAAGATTGTTTCCTTTTAAAGTCAATTGCGGTAGGAAGCGTTATTAATTTATTAATAATAAATAATTTTTACCGAAACACTAAGATAGTGTGTATGGCAACATTAGGGCAGAAACAGCATAGTGCGTATAGGCCCAGTCTTAAATAATGCGACCGACCAGTCCCTGGCATCACACTATGTAACCCGTCGCTGTATAGGATATTTCTTGATATCCACACATGCATCTAAATGGCGAACATGAGTACACTTGTAAAATCAAAATCTAGATCTAGATTTTATTCAGAGTTCGGTCTCTATAGTTCAGTCTATAACCAAACTTATGAGTCATGATTATGATTCTACTCTGAACTATATCTAAATTACTTAGATTTACAGAAAGAACACTAGAGCCGTAGAGCCCATGACTTGCATGATAGTAGGCATACACAATATGAATATCAGCGACATCAAGTAAGATTATTAAACGCAGTGAACAATGATAATAAGTTACTGTAAGTTGGAAAGGACAGCGGGGGTCGAGGACTGGATGTAAAGTTTGAGACAATAATCTGACAAATCAACGATTAACTAAATGAGTCATTGGATAAAAATAATTAATGCACTATCAAGACATAGCTTACGTCTCGTCTAAACAATATAAGAATAAGGAGGCGCACGACGAGACGTACGTCATGTTTGTGCATTCTACCCTTTGTCTGCATGAGTAGATTCGAGCACATGATTCACAAAAGATTGTAAATGATGACGAGGCGCAAGGACTGGTTGTGAAGATAGAGGAATCGGCACGCGGACGAATCAACAATAAACTAAATCTACGTCCCTTGTTTAAAACAGCAAATTAGAATCCATGATAATGGGATAGAATTATCCGATGATCTACACCAAAAAAGACCAAACGGAATCAGAATCACTATTTGGAATTGACGGCGATGGTCAAGAACAAGAAGATGTGAAGATAGAGAGATGGGTACTATTAACCGTTTCCGACGTATAAATGATAAACACAATGATGCGTTAGAGTAGATCGATATCAATGACTTTGTTAACTAAACCAATCTCCATAAAACAATGACAAGTGAAAAAACAAAAGAGTAATATTCTAGCACGCAGAAAAAATTATTCTCTACTGTCGGTGGCGTGATTGACAACAAAATTGTAGCCACGCGCCAAAATGCATATTGCACAAAACATCAAGGTTATTCGGAATGTCGTATTGACGTATTACAGGACAAAAGGCGTACTCAACTGGCTATAATATCAAGATTAGGATGCTAGTCTGAATAGATCTACATTAAACTTAAAGTAAACAGGCGCATGTTTCACAAAAGAATGTTAGACAGTAGACACCAACAACCACATCAAGTTAGTTTGATAAAAAAAAGGCTAATAAAGAATCAAAATGATTAGTTTGAAATAACGTCGGACCTGGATGTAAAGATTGAAAGATCAGTATTAATCGGACAAATAAAAGATAAAGTAGATTTTAATCTTGTTTCCATTGCAGATGATTCTTGTACGCGAAGGAGTTGTAAAAAAGGACGAATATTAAGGACTGGATGTTAAGATGGTATTAATAAAACGAATAAACGATTAACTAGATCTTTGCTACTTGTTTGTAAACGCATGTTGAGCTCTTGAACACGCAAATCAGAATCATTACTTGATTGGAAATGACTGCCCGTGTCAATGACTGGACTTGAAAGTCGAGATAGAGATTGGTATGATTTGAACGAATGAACGCAAGATGAAACAACGAGCTGGGAGCTGAGGAAGTCAACTGCACTACTGATACCGATAAAATAGTATTTTGCAACGAAGAGACATTGTAGGCCGGAAAACATTGTTCTTTTCTTTTCTTTTCTATACTCACAAACTGAAATAAATTTCTATTTCCCAGGTTTTAGTTGCGTAGTTAACCGTAATTTTATGATAATCAGAAACAACATTGATTTGCTTTAAAAAGCGGAAATGATCAGAAGGGCGCGTTTCAGAAATAAACAGCGTATAATTTTCACTTCATAAAATATGCTGAAGCATGCGGGGTGTAACCTCGGAAATCGCCGGTTAACTGATAATAGTGCTAGTTGGGTTCGGAGATAAACTCTATGCCAGTTGAAAAAAACTAAAGTTTCTTGTGACTGTGGATATAGTCATAGTGCAAGTAATGAGGGCTGAAATGCACATAGTTACGGGCATTTCTTTTCCAGTAAAAAAAAAATATGGCGGTGCGCCAGCTTTCCAGAATTTTCTGGGGAAAAGTTATCCGATCATCGGACTCCATTATATTTCTGGAATTCCGGAAACGTCTGGAAAAGTGGCAACCCTGAAACATGGTTATTTTAACTTTTCTTTCTACGTCTCCATCCAAAATTAAAAAACAAAAACAAAAAACAATTCCATGATTTCTGTACCACTTGCATTGAGAGCATGCTCAGAAAACCATACAACTTACGATCTTTGGCCACGTCCAGACTCTTGCATTCCATCAACTTGCTGATGCATATCAAATACTGATAAAAAAAGGCAAGAAACAAAACATATTTACTAAAAATGATATGTAGAGTAAGAAAAAAAAAACTCCACACACAACATTACAATATTAATACAGACGAACCCGTGAAATAGGAAAATTTTACCCAATTAAACAGGGAAAAAGATTTTGTCAACAGTTTCTAATAGAGCTGTTGAGGGCATATTGTTTCCCAATATGTGCCTGAGAAACGCGCATCTCTTACAACTTATGAATAAAACACACATGTGGTGATTTGAATGCCTTTGATGGCACTTAGTAGTGGTTATTTGGGACTTTGGTAAGAAATCTTGAAACAAAGTCTAACTGGAAGCAGCAGGTTTCATGGCCTATTGCGTCACGGGTGGGTTGTGGGTTTTTTGTACAGTTGTTGAGTTGATGCAACCTCCAACATCAGCACTATATAGTCTATATTGTGGACGGGCCCAAGACTGACGTCTGACAATTTTATATGCTGCGACATATGAGACAGGGCGGGGATACCATAACTCCTGTCTCAGCCGGTCACATTAAACTGACACCGAACCAACTAGTAGGGAGCTTAATCGCCAAGGCTCAAACTACGAACCTTTTGCTTCAGAAGCCCATGTTCAACCTCAGGGCCAGTGCGTCCCCCGTTTTTTTTTACAGGTAATCAGGAAATTAGAAGATCAGGAAACACAAGGAGTGGATCTCACCTGACACCTGGACACGCATCGGGGAAAGAAAGAACTAGAAACACCAGATCAACCAGGCACAGGGCATAGAGGAAAAATGCACAGTACAAACTCAATACTGGGAGAAGAATAGAGAGGTGAAGAAAATTGCCAGGAAGGACAAAATAAATTACAAAGAGGAGCTGACAACAGAGACAGAGGCTGCAGAAGGCAAAAAAAATATGAAGGGACGATGAAATAACCAAGACTCTCTCGAGGAGCTACAGAAACCTCAGCCGAGAATGGAAACTCGATACCTGGCGAAGAAGAACAGAGGAAAAGATGGGTGGAGCACTTCAAGGAAACGCTCATCAGATCTGACAGCATCAACCCAGATGTCATCTGGAGAATGATGTACCACTTTGGCTTCCCACCAAAGTTCATTACCATACATCAACAACTTTATAAAGACGCCACTTGTCAAGTCATCCAGGATGGTAAACTAACGGAAACCTTTAATGTAAAAACTGGCGTCCACCAGAGCTTCTTGCTTTTGCCGACGATCTTCCTTATGGTGGTTGACTGGGTTTTGCGAAAGACAACTACAGACCAGAGGATGGGTATCCAGTGGACCTTCATGAAGCAGCTGGAGGATCTTGACTTTGCAGACTAAATCAGCCCTCTCACAAACACAACTAAATGCACAAGAGAAACTATCGTGTGTCAGAAGAAGCAAAGAAGACTGGACTTCGGATAAATATCAGAAAAACTGAGGTCACACGAAACAATAACAGACACCACTGCACCTATATTAGAAAAACGTCAAAGAGGTTGACAAGTTTGTTTATCTTGGCAGTGTTGTAAGTAAAGACGGGGGAACAGAAGAGGACATCAGATGCCAAATCAATAAGGCTCAATACACTTTCAATACCCTAAGACCAATCTGGAGGTCTACAGCCCTGTCAGTACGAAACAAGATCTGGATCTTCAATACCAATGGGAAGTCTTACTCTATAGCTCAGAAACATGGCGCGTTACCAAGACCAACAGCTATAAAGATAATAAACTGCGATCATTCACCAACAGATGCCCCAGAAACATCCTCAACGTTAGGTGGCTTGACCCAAACAAACAACTGTGGGACAGAGAACAAAGCAAACCACAATCGAGACGGAGATAAAAAAAAAGGCAAATGGGGCTGCATAGGCCACACATTTTTTCTTGACCCTTTCCCCCCATCTATCTCTTTTTTTTTCTGTCTATCCCTCGTTCTCAATTTAGATCTAACTACCAGATCTTGATATAGGGTCTTGGTCTAAGCTCTCTGAAAACCAAGGAATTCGGGAAAAACCCGGAGAAATTTCCAGATTTAGCGGCACTTACTCAGGCTACTGTAGTTTTTTTCAACAGTAACATAGTGAGAGAGAGAGAGAGAGAAAGAGAAAATTTTGCAGAGAAACTAATGATTGAATAGAGGACCTTACTTCCTTACCTAAATGTGCTCTGTCAGAGATTACAAGACGTTTCTCCAGATTATCCAGTTTGTTCTCTTCCATCTCTTTAAAAAGATCTGGCAGGTGTATAACCACACCATTCCCTGAAGATTGGAAAAGATAAAGTGAAAAAAACAACAAACAAAATAAATGTGAAAAAACGTAAAGGAATTATTTCAGATCCTCCATAGATTGGTATACATATATAGAGAGAAAAAGAACATGGTGTATTTAAATATGTACACCTTATCAGGAAATGATTTTTTTATATCTTTGGCACACGTAAACAAAATTTCTTCGAACAGTCCACCCTCAACAATAATTTGATCATGAAACTGTTGATTGTGGTAAAACTAAAAGAATGACAGTTCTGAGATCCAGAGCCTTCAGTTTCTAAAGGGACAGAGAGCCTTTAAGTTTTAACCTTCTGACACAAAATATTAAACCTAGGACTAGAGTGTTGCTAGACAATGCAGCATGCTTTCACTGTTTCAGTACTAACTTTAAGTGAAGATTTTTCAGCATGTTGTTGGTTAATGAAATTTGATATACTACATAAATACATGTACAGTCAGACGCTTCAATTGCATTATGAAACTGGCTGAGTACATTTAACAAATTTTCTCACAATTTTAATCAGGTTTCACTCACCGATCACACCGATACACTCAGGGTAGATCAGACCACTGGGAAGCAAATGGAAGGCGTAGTGTTTATCTTGAACATGAACAGAATGGCCTGCATTGTTGCCTCCCTAAAGAAAAAAAATCAGGAAATTTGGTTGCTAAATCTCCGTTTAATTTTGACCCTCAGAGAAATTGACTTGAATAACTTTCCCACATAATAGAAATATAGAATCTAGATAAATAAGGGGTAGTAAGCACAAACATGACGTCGCAGTTGCTTACAACTCAAATAGCAATATAAGACTAAGAAGGCTTACGATGAGACGTAAGCTACGTCATATTTCTACTCACTACACCTAGGCTCCATTAACTATAAATATAACTTCATCCACAGATTACAGTCATAATTTTGCAAAACAAATTTTTAATTTAGGCCTACTAATTATTAAGTAGCCTGTGCAAAGCTAAATGTAGGCTAGATGTCTAGATTTTAGTTTTAGTTGAATTGGTTAAACATCCAACATCAGCACTTTATAGGCTATATTGTGGACGGGCCCTAAGACTAACCTCTGACAATTTTATGTGCTGCGCCACACGAGACAGGGCAGAGATACCAATTACCATGACTCTTATCTCAGCCAGTCACATTTAACTGACACCGGCCCAACCAGTAGGGAGCGAAATCGCCAAGGCGTGAACCACAGACCTTTTGCGTCAGGAGTTTATGTTCTAGATCTACCCCAGGGCCACCGCGCGCCCCTTAGATCTTGACTTGACTTTTCCGCGATGTAGACCTTTGTTCTGTTCGCAGTTCCTATTTAAATACTGAGTTTAATTGCATGCGTGGCCGGCGTTTCTAGGTGTACTAGTTTACATTTGGCATTCTGGTTCGTACATGCTTGGGCGGTTCTTCCACAATTTGTCCAGGCGACTTTTGAAAGCATTAACTGTTGGTGCTGTCACCACTTCTTCTGTGAGGTTGTTCCATTCATCTATTACTGTGTGAGAAGAAGTTTGCTCTGAGATTGAGGCTGTATCTATCTTTTCGTAACTTCAAAGAATGGCCTCGTAGTTCTCTACCGCTGGCCAAGTGTAGCTGGGGTTGGCCAACATCGTAGTAGCCATGTAGATACTTGAAGACCTCAATCATGTCACCTCTCAGTCTGCGATGTTCTAATGTAGGTAGCTTCAGTTTTCTCAATCTTTCGGGGTATGATTTGTCTTTGAGGTTGCTCAGTAGCCTGGTGGCTCTTCTCTGCACATCCTCTATGTCACTACATAGTGTTTTGTGGTAGGTCTGCCATACGCAGTAGCCATACTCCAAGATAGGTCTTACAAGGCTTTAGTAGAGCTGGATAAACATTTCCTCATTCAAGTAGTCTACATTTCGATAAGTCTGTGGTATATGTATAGTAATTCGGTACTTATTCTAATCTAGACCTAGACCACACACAAAAAAAACACAATAAATACGAAAATACAACAAAAGCAAAACCAAATTGATGATTTTACCTGACACCGACAGCACAAATCTGCATCAGCTGCAAGCATATCCACAACTTTTCCCTTCCCTTCATCTCCCCACTGGGTCCCAAGAACTACGGTTACTGGTCGATGCCCTTCTATCCTTTTCATTTTAGCAGGCACATCAGAGCCGTTTTCTTTCAAGTGTTCAGCCATTTAGTCTAATCTATAAGCTTATGTACTCTAAATCCAGGATCTACAGTACCACCCTGGAAAAGTGAGCAAGGAAAACAGCGCCAAGCTGCGAACGGAAAGTAACCTTGACAAAATACATTTACAGAGTACTCTCCCATTAAAAATTCGAAACTACTTCACTACATTTTGTAATATAATTTTCTAATCTATATTTTTTATTTTGTTAATTTTTAGACTATTGAGTTCTAGATGTGTGCTTTTATCTGCAAAGTAAATTATTTTTACTCGTTATCATAGATTTACAATGTGCGAAAACATTGAAGTCCACGTCTCGGCGGTTGCTGGGAGTGAGTGTAAACAAGATGGCGGACGGCGTCGCTCAACCCCCTGCGCCCTGCGAAAATGACTATACTGAACCTGTCGAGGATCCTTACAACAAAGCTATTAGCTATCTTGAAAGACACAATATTTTGCAACTCTTCCAGGTTATTATTGCTCTTCTCTGGAATTCTAATTCCTGTGAATTTTCACCCGTAGATCAATGGCTGAGTCTTTCTCTCTCTGGGTTACTTCTCCCCTCCTCCTCCTCTTCCTCCTCCTCCTCTTCCTCCTCCTTCTCCTCCTCTTCCTCCTCTTCCTCCTCCTCCTCCTCCTCCTCCTCCTTGTTCTTCTTTTCTTCTTCTTGGGTATTTCTTCTCTAATTCAATGTACAACAGATGGAATATTATTAGCAGGTTTGATTACTTCCAAGTTTGGTTTACAGGCTTGTAGATATTTTTGTGATTTATATACGGCTAGTCAATTTTTTGTTTTAAATGAATTCCTCTCATGCAATAATTTAATCTTTTCTTATTATTTAATTATCAAAGTCATCCAGTTGAATGTTCAGTTTGTAAAAGTTAAAAAGTTCAAATACGTCCATCCCCTATAAACTCCCGAGGGCCCTTTAGATGACATTGCTGTGATTATTATACATGATTGTATTTAGATTGTTTAAGTCCAAATTTGCTACGCACACTTACAATTAACAGAAATGCTGTCTATTGCAATTATTTTAATTGACACTGCATACCTAAACAAATTATTTCAACCAAAAAGCACATCTAGTGCATATAGCAAACTTGGAGTGGATAGAAATGCATAGTAACATTGAGGCAGAAATACTACTGGCTTTAGACACTACATTGATCAATATCTAACAGATAATCTCTTTTAGTCCCAACTATCATTTATATGGAAGTTATGACTATACGCTGTTGTGTGCAATCATTGCATTTTCTAATACTGTGGTCTTCATCTAAATCCTGTCACCGAAATTGTTTTAAAAAAATATTTGATATCTGTTGAACAAAATTTTTCTCTCTTATTTTACATATCCTGCCATTAAAATCCATCCTTCATCTCTTTTTTTGTACCAACTCTGTCAATCACTCCTCATAACTGGTTTACATCTATCTGTAAGGATGTGTTATTCACAAATCGTCACATTAAGACAGTTGATAGAGAAAGCTGGTAGCTTAATCAATGCTTAGGACAAGAGATATGCAGTATAAATCTCAGCTGATGCCCCTTCTCTGTATACAATTTCTAAGGAAACCTAGGAAACGTTAAAAGACTATGATTGTCCCATGGCTTACCTTTTTTTGTAGAACCCAATTTGTCTTTTAGAAGAATCCATTTTTCTTGTCTCCTGATAGGGTTTGTTCTTAGGCAGAGACCTTTATAATAAAGAAATGCTTGTAATTTGTGTTAACTATTGGTATCAAATCCATATGAAAGAAAATAGAAGTATTACCTGGCACCTTCATTTTAAGGGCACATTAAATGTGAAATTAGATGCCAAGAAGCTCTAATAAATAAAGTTTTAGGTCTTGTACTAGGCGACAAAAACGATATAAGAAGGTAATTCAAAAGCAAGAGTGTTGTACAATGCAAAGCTGCAAAGTAAACAATTTTTGTAAATTACATTGAAATTAAATAATGATTAAATTGCTTATAATTATTTTCAAGTAAGTACAAACACTTTGAATTTCAGATCTTGAGAGTGTGTAGTGATAAAGTTTTTCTATTAGGCACAGGCACAGTTACAGGGCTTCTTCTCTAAAACTCCAGTAAGGTTTTAGGATGAAAATGACAAAACTAACCTAAGTTACCTATCATTAGCATGACAATGTTTTTAGTGTGTCAGATTAATTTTAACAATCTTATTCTCTCATTACTGTAAGAATCAATATTCCTTGAACACCTCACCCCCAGAAGTTAATTATCTTACAGCACCTTTCGTAAAACCAAACACAAGAAGTGAGACAAAATGCTAACAAAAAGTATTATTAACTTAGTTTTCATTTGATACCTACCTACAGAGCATTGATGTGTTTCATTCAGCTTGTGAATAAGTACCTTTTTTCTCTTTGGTTTCTATTTCAGCATTTAACGTCAGATGTGATTTTTCACCGCCCTGATGACCCTCTTGATTATCTTATCAAAGAGGTACAACAGATGAAATCTCAAAGAGATCAAACTGTCTCTAAATGAAAATGGAACATGGCAATCGAGAAAAAGAAGAGAGATAATATTTTTGTGGCTTGCTGTGAGATTGCTTGTTTATGCATTGCGTTATTGTGAACAATGCGATTTGGTGAAACTTCTGTTTGCAACACTATTTTGCTTTCTGTATCATACTTTTAGTGTAAAATATGCTTGAACTGTGCTGAACCAACTTTTTATAATAAAAAAAAAATTTTTAATATTTCATAGAGCTAATAAACTGTATTATTCTTAAGTACTTCATCTTCATGCCAAAAATGTTTCAAGTTCTAGTCCTTTTCTTCATAAATTGATGCACATTTACATGCTGTGGTTCGATTGTTTTTAGAAACAAAAGTGATCAATATGTAATTTTTTTGGGTTTCTTCAATATAATTATAGGAACATTTATGTCATTATTTAAAGCGTAAATTTACCTCTGAAGTCTTTAATCTTGCCAGAGAAAAATGTATCGTTTAGAGAGAACAAATAAAAAAGAGAAAGAAAGAAAAAATGTCATATCTTTATATCTTTGTTAAAATTGAAAACTGACTAATTTTTTAGTGTCTGAGAAAAAAGAAGAAAATAAAGTTTGATTTTAGACACTAATTCCTAACTCCAGGTAAAAAAATTATGCAATTCAATATCAATTTAGATGTTTGACTTTGAGACCATCTGCCAAACTCAGTCGTTACCTGGCTTTTGTGTTCCCTTAGGGGTATACTGTGGTGAAGTGTTTTGCATTTAAGCTTCTCTATTGGAAGTTTGTCATCTAAGCAGTTCGTGAAAATTGATTTCATAAGCTTCATTTCCTGCATAAGAGAACGTTGGGAGCTTGACTTGCATTATATAATGTCTTTACTATTAACCTAGGCGTTTTATGTATTGGTTTAAATTTAAAATATTCACTGTGTAAATAAAAATCACTTCCAAAATTATATCATAAGTCTTAATATTGTTTACTTTTTTTCCAAAGTAAAATACTGAAAAAGATGAAGAGGTGGCATAAAAACATGTTACATGTACCCAAAATCATATTGGAAAGCTCATAGCTCAATCAGTTAGTGCTTAACAAAGAATTAGCCAGTAAAGTAAAATACCTAAGCGACCATATAATACTATATAATGATTACCTCTGCAGCTAAATTGTGGGATTATGTGATTTACACTCAATAAACTAGTTGTCAGTGTCCATAATTTGACATTAAAAAAATTACCAGATGTACATTCTCTACAAGTAGATTTAAAAAACTTAAAGATTTAGTGTAAAGAATCATGTTGTTTTATTAGCCAGTGATTTTTTGAATACATACATAAATTAAATTCTAGACACAAACAAAAACCAGAAAAACAAGAAGTGATATAAAATGTGGTTATATTGAATAAGAAGTCAACGCAAGTAAAAGTGTAATAATTGGAAACTGTCTTTTCCTACAAATAAAACATTGCATGCAGAAATCAGTTAACACAGTTTTTAATGGCCTGCATCAAGAAAACTGGAGATAGTTAAAAAGATAGATAAAAAAAAGTTCCTGAAAAATGTAAAACACCATGAGAGAATTACAAATCTCAGTAAATTTCATAGAGGCACACAAGCTGGACTCAATCGATTTCTTTAGGCAGAAATGATCTGTAGATTTCCTTTGTGCACAATGATTTACAGCCATGGGAAGTCTCTTTGGGAATGATTTGTAAAAAGAAGCCTTTCTTTTTTTTGTGCAATCACACCACTTTGTTTGTTGTTTTATAAAGGAAACGAAAAACCCAACAATAAATACATAATGTTTAATGTGGTATGAATTGATTTATTAAAAATCATCACAACTATATCAGCTTAATTCTTCATTAATTAAAATAAAACACATAAAAATGAATTGAACCAATGCATACACAAGACAGCCAATGCTTGGGTAAGTCAGTCAGTCTCTCTCTCTCTCTCTCTCTCTCTCTCTCTCTCTCTCTCTCTCTCTCTCTCTCTCTCTCTCCCTTTCTATCTATTTATCTCTCTCTTTCTCTCTCTCTCTCTCTCTCTCTCTCTTTTCTTTCTCCTTTTTCTCTTTTCT
>RQTK01000440.1:13121-48884 GCA_003991915.1 Elysia chlorotica
AATAATAATAATAATAATAATAATAATAATAATAATAATAAGAAGAAGAAGAAGAAGAAGAAGAAGAAGAATGATGATGATGATAAAAATAATAATGTTCCTTACTTACTTGTGAGGGTGGTGTTGATCTTTCTGTCATTTATATAGGAGCTCAGCTCGACGAAATTTAAATTTTGTCAAAGACTCTCTTATTTAAATCCGGACACACAGCCATAAATTCCTACTACGTTGTTAATAGAGCCAGTGCAAGTAAGTAGATTCTAGATCTAGGTAGATCATAATGAAAAAGCCAAATAATTACTGTATTTTTAGCAGTATCTAACAATACCAACAGCAACAATTACTGACAAGTGACAATGCAGTGCACAACTTCTCAATGCAACAATTACACACCCTAAAAAGCACAAAAAAGTGAATTTGTGTAAGGGGGTGGGGGGATAGGCTAAGAACAGTTGAACCAGAGATTCTAGGCTAACTTAAACTGTCTGGTTGGACTCTGAGTGTGTGGATAGAGTGACGACAACCCAAATTTTCTCAGATGTCTCACAGTCACACACTCAATCTTCGGCACAGATTCCTATTACATGTACTAGCAATCTGGGATCTTGGGTCATATTGTATTCGTGTTTGCACTAATGCCAAAGTATATTTAATTCAAAGCTGGTTTTAAACTTTTGGGTTAAAAACAATAAATGTAATGATTGTATATTAATAAGGGGCCTATATGTACATGTTTAAATTAAACTTACTACCAGAGATTTGATTGAATCAATGTAGAGGCCTAGAGCTATTACTTCAATAAATATAAAAGGATTTGGTTCAAGATATCAGAAAAATTATTTTGAAGACATGGAAAGCCTTAGGGTCAAAGTCCAATTTTTGTAATTAGGAATACTACAAGGGGATTGGGCAAATTCACATTAGCCCACCTTGGTGAAAGGGGACTCTACTCGGCACTGTGTTGTTAAAAATTGAAACAGTGTGTCGCTGATGTAGATCTAAACCATGTCGTGTCCGGAAAGAGCGTACTATATTTTAATCTCTTTTAGTTGCAAATTCTGATGGATACATTTATTGTTGGTTTTAATTTTTGTCATATTATTAATTACATTGTATACATGTATAACAACCCATTTTTAGCGAGACAGGTCAGGCACTGCCCACCCTGCCCAAAGGCACCAGCCACCCTTGAGTATTTTATATAGTATAAAACACAAGTGGTTTACTTAACATAATAAGTGTACATGAACAAAGATCATGATGAATAAAGATGGAAAATGAAGTTCATTTGATTTGTAATCTTATTTTATACTTCAATGTGGTGTCAAACCTGAACATAATTACAACCCCATACACACTGCTGCCTCATAGAATAGAAATCATAGTGCACAAATATGATACATTTTTAAAGTATTAGTTAGCGTTCAGAAGTTAAGTTTGCATGAAACACTTATTCACTCTTCTTTTAACTTTTTAATCAGACCTTTATGTTCTTAGTGTAAGAATATGATGCACCGCCAGTATTATGATGTGGCAATTTGGGACATCAAATGTAAAGATGATTTTGTACACTTTACATCAACTCTTTGAGATTTAGACAAAAAAAATTAGTGATAAAATGATAATATAAATAACAATAAAAGTATGAGATTTAAAAAAAACTTATAGACCTCATGAATAGGCCGCAACTTTTTTTGCTGGTAAATACAGGAACATTTAAGATTTATTAACAAATAAATCGAATATTTGCAATCTTTAACACCTTAGCACTTACTTTTTTTTAGAGCACTAAATAAGTAGGCTACAAAACTATTTTTCAACAAGACGCTGTTCAAGGCCTTTTGTGTAGGAATCTCAAAAAATGAGTCTAGTTGTGGTCCAGAATTGCCCGAGATATACATGTACTTCACTATTGAAATAAGGGTCCTTATACGACCTACACTAAGTAAAAACTGTAACTGCTTCACTGAAGTTGGGGGTATGCAACTGTATGTATGACTCTCGCATAGTTAAGTTTAGCTCGGCTAAGCTAATGTACATTTCCGCTGACCCAGCGTGTCCTACAGACACCCCCCAAAACATTACACACACATAAGCACTGTGCTGCCGATGCAGCTACATTAGATCTAGACGTATAATTTTATAAATTTTGGTTGAATTTACTTTGTAGTGGCTAAACAAAGGTAAAGATTCTAGTTTCTCATCAATAATAATGCTAGATTTAGCTCTACATGCAAGTTAAGATGTATATCTAGCCTCAAGTTTGCAACAGTAGAAGACACAAATTTACTCAATTAGAATTATCAAAAGAATTCCATGCTGTAATGTTAAATGGATCGAATAAGTTTAAGAGAGACTTGAAATGACTAAAAGGGCTTGTTGTATGTAAATTAAATGCTTTATTGTTTTATATGAGATATTTTAAAAATTGGGTAGAGGTTTTCGAGATGGCGCCCAGATTGGTGTGTTTGTTGTTTTTATGGACCGCTGAGCTATAAGAAAAGCAATACGCTAATTGGCTACGTTATTGTCTTAACAGCTATATAACAAGGATTTTATAACTCTAGCAATTAAGACGAACTTAGCAAGTGAAGGTACCAGTTGCATTAAACTTAGCCTGCTGAGCTCCTTATGATAAAACTTACTAAGCTAATGTAGAGTTGCATAAGGGCCTTGATCACAAAATGTTACGAGAATTGTTATGCCCGTTTCGAAATGGTGCAAATATTTTCACCAATCCATTTAAATTTTGTCTCTTTTTTGATAATTTGCATGTAAACATACTTTTTTGTAGCTAATGTAGTATTCTCATAGATAGGCCTACACTTCAGAACAGAAGCAACAACAAGACCAATCTTTGTGCACATCCTCACTTTACTGTCGTTTACATTAGTGCCTGGGTTCAGACAGACTGACTGACAAACAATTATCTAACAAGTATATTAAATAATAACTACATAGGATTATACCGAAGCTAAGTCTGTACGAAATTAGTGCTGCCGGTAAAATCACAAAAAATGACAGAAAACGAAAAAAAAAAACCATCTTTCCATTTATAGATCTATCTTAAACCTACATAAAACATGGAATGGGCATGAGGGTTTACAGAGTTAAGTTTGTAAAAAGTTTCTCACAAAATAAATGATCAAAACCATTATTATTCTAACAAAAGCAAATATATATTCGATAAAAATGAAGTACGAACCATGTGCTACATAGTATACATGATATGTGAACTATGGACGGCAGTTTCTTAAGTACAAGGTAAAATTTACATACATTAATAGTTGGATTCAATCAAAGGGTAGAGAATAAAATTGTCATAATTGATGAATATCAGAGATCCAATAAAATGTGCTAAAGCACAAAGTTGTTAAATTATAATTATTTCATCTAATTGTATAAATAAAATCTAATAAAATGTGGAATTCAATATGAAAATTATAGCGTTGTATTTGATTACAAATATAGCAAGTATAGGCCTATATAAAAAAACAGCACTTAAAAGTACAATATTTTTACTCTACAAAGATCACTTTATATATTCGCAGGAATCCATTGAAGCATAGTGATGATCAAACACATTTCCACACAAACACACTGTGGAAAAAGTATAAGAAATAAGTTTATGCAATAAGATGATATTTCTACTACAGTGAAAAGGTGTTTGTGAAAAACGAAGAAGAATGATGCTCATTTTCTCAATAGCGTAAATACTTATGTTATTGCTTTGGGGTTCAATGTTGTTTTTACTCTGGTGTCCCAGACTAGGATAACCAGCAACGACAAATAGCTCTGCACCCGTCTATAATAAAGCAACCAAGTGGGAGGGAGGGAGGGAGGGAGCAGACTGTTTTATTTTTTTTTTTAGCTAAAATTACATTCAAATGCATGTTGCACTGTTCAAAGTGCATTTCAGTAGTTGTTGTTGTTGTTGTTGTTGTTGTTGTTGTTGTTGTTGTTCCAGTAGTATGGTAGGAGAATAGTAGTAACAAAAGTTGTAATAACAATAATAATAATAAAAATGATAATGATAAAGATTATAATAATAAAGATAATAATAATAATAATAATAATAATAATAATAATAATAATATATTTATGAACTTGGTAAATTATTATCGGCTTCTCCACCATTACTACTTAAGATAAAAACTTGAAATTTGGATACCTTGATACATTGGAATGTTTTAGGCTGGGTCATTAATTTTTTACGATAACACTTAAAGCATTAATTCGATTTTATAAATTTTCATAAATTTCAAATTGGTTCGTTGATTGAGTGACGCATAAAGTGTTAATTAGATGTTTAGGAGTTTCCTAAATTGCAAACTGTCAGCACGATAGATCTAGATTGAAAAATCTAGATCTATCATAAAGCATTAAGGAATTTTTTTAAAATTTCATATGTTGAAAAATTATAAGTACCAGAGATATAGACTGCCAAGTCTAGATTTACATAATAAAATAGATCCAGATCCTCTCTAGATTAGATCTTCTAGGTCTCCCCTCTTTATAAAAAAGCAAAGAGGTTGAGCAAGTAGACACTTACAAGTATCTTGTTGTCACTTTAAACAGTTAATTTGCCCTTAAAGGACAAACAAAGTTATATTTTATCTTATTTCAGGAAGTAGTGCCCACTGTCGCATATTGTTATTCTAGTCTGTGACTGTATTATTATGTACTAGAAGAACATAACAACAAACCTATAATGCTAGTCCCAATGAACAATGCTTTTCAATACATGAACTTTGGAGTTGAAACACTATTATATTAATTATTGGATTGTCCAAATTAACTGAACATAATGATTAATGTAGAAAGAGACCATGTAAGAACAAAACCACTTGGTATTAGAAAAAAAATGTGATAACTTAGACATTTACTTTGCCTTTAGTTGAAAGAATAGGCCTTTCATATTTTTTCCCATACCAAGTATGATCTACTTACCAACAGTCATCACCCCCTGTGCTAACAAGGTGCCTATCATCAAACAGGAAACGCACATTTGTCACATGGGCGGAATGACCTGTGTACTTGTTGAATTCACTCTGGTGAAAAAGAAAGTAAATCTCAATTTTTAACCTTTCCCCCACTGCATTGTGAGTGCCAAAATAATTTTAAAACATTTTTAAATACTTAGCTTCTCTTAAGAACCTTGCCATTTCTAAATATAAATAAATTATGCATATCTTTTGAGCACTAAAAATCAAAAACTTTTTTGTTATTTTTGAAGATCTCATATAGCCAATAATTTTCAGAAAACTTCTTTACAAATTGGTGCAGCAGGGGTTTTAAGTAACTTTTCGAAAGAGATTTGTATAAAGTGGTCTCTGTCCTAATCCTGCCACTCGGGAGAAAAGAAATAAGGTGTAGCTGTTAACATCTGCTCTTAAAAAATCCCACATCTCTCTTGCTGAGCAACAGGTGCATCAAATCTGTACAGCAAAAGTGACGACAGAGGAAATATTCATTTGGTCTCCCATCACAATGTTTACACTTCTTGTTGCCCCCTTCCCATAAGATATTTAAAATGATATAAAAAAAAATGTGTTTTATAGTATGGTCATAGGCAGGTGTTTTTTATACATAGACCACTGTAAGTAAAGTTTCTGAAAGGCCAACATTAGATTTCGATATTGAGAATAGAAAACCGACTTCTTCACCGCATGAAAGACTGATAAAACTGAGTCAGTGACACTAAATTTGTTAACTTTAAAACGTATTCAATCATCATGATATAACACAATTATTATAATGAAAACCAAAATTTAGATTTTGAAAGAATAGTGTAATTAATACATGTAGTGTGTTTTTAAATGAATAATAAAAATAGCAACAACAAAAAGTCATCACACACACAAAAATTGGTTATTTGATTACAAGTTATTACTAGTTTGTTCTAAGGCTAGAGGTTTGAAACTGTAAAACTTACAAATTTATCGGGACAAGGAAAATTAAAAAGCTTAACAAAGCCATAATCATCTCCTGTAGCAAGAGCATTCCCAAGATGAGAAAGATGTGAGCAATTTACATCTGCATTTTCTGCATTCTTTGGCCATATCCCAAGTACCTCTTTACCCACAACACTGAAATACAAAGATTAAAACATAACATTTTTATATTATTCATGTTTGGGAAGAAAAAGACAATAAAAAATGTGACAAGTGAACTTTTTTCATCTATCAAAATTGAAATGTTCTTTTATCTTCTTCTATAAGCCTGTCTTTTTGCCAGATGTTGCCTCTCAAACCCTCCTACAAAACAGAATTCAATCCTCTACTATTTTGCCCGCTCTTGTCATTGTTGTTCCAAACCAGGCCTATCTTGACCCAAGAATGTGTTATTCAGTTGATTCATAGTGTTTGATGTGGCCAACTGAAGCTTCAGCTTTGTCACGATTGACATTAAACTTCATGATGTAATGCCCATTCTTGACAGCACTTCTTCATTTCGAAGCTTCTCATCCTATGATATTCTCAGAACTTTTCCGTAGCATTTCATTTTGAAGGTTGTGATCCGTTTTGGAGAGATTATCCTGCTGAATTTATGGAAACTTCAAAATAAATGTTCAATTATCTACAAATTACCCTCAACAAACCTATAGATGTGTAATATTAACCTTTTCACATCGTTCGGCCCCAGCGCCTATTATTCCCCATATACGCACTGTCCCAAACAGGCGAATTACCTCATAATACTGCATTTTGGGCCATTTTTGAAAAATTTTATAAAATCAGCTATTTT
The DNA here is from genome assembly GCA_003991915.1 of Elysia chlorotica. Taxonomy (NCBI): domain Eukaryota; kingdom Metazoa; phylum Mollusca; class Gastropoda; family Plakobranchidae; genus Elysia; species Elysia chlorotica. The sequence continues at coordinate 19,869 of RQTK01000440.1, forward strand.
ATGTGTGTATTTGAATTTGGTGTCATATGAAAGATCATTTCTTGAACAATAAAATTATTGTATATTTTTAACACTCTCACAGATGAAATACTGTCCATGGCAACCAAAACAAGATGGCCATCACAACAACAGGTCAGTTGAGTGCAAAATGTGGTTTTTTGCCACCATCATATTTTTTGTTTTTCTATACACATTTATGATTCAGAAGGCTAAAACAAAAGAAGAAAAGATTACTAAAGAGTGAAAAAGTACTGAAACTCAGGCCAAAAATAGCGGTGACAAGCGGTGACAAGGGCTGTGCGGGTGATGGGAAGTGTTGTGTGCTACACCGCACAGCGTGTGTGCGCACTGGCTTAACCGTTGTAAAGAGGTCCGCACAGCAGGTGCGCGGCGTGATGCGAAAAGGTTAAGGTACTAAAATACAGAGCTTAAACCTTTTCAATGCAGACTTAGATTTGGAAATTTGTTGACATGGAAATAATCAAATTGCCTGTGAGTAATCTTCTAAATATGACATACAGATGAGAAGTAGTCTTACCTTGTCCATGTTGCCCAAGTAATTTTGCCTGTTACTGCAGGGTCCTGTAATAGACTTCCTTCAGGGACACTGTAAACTTGGTTGATATATGCTCCACTGCAGACCTTTATTTTATTGTATTGAGTGCAAAAAGTTGTTTTTTGTTTTTAAATGATCCTAAACAAACGAAATAATGATTACAATATTAAAATTTTCCTTTTGCGTGTATGTATTTCCATAAAAAATTTCCATAGAATAAAAAAAAGTAACTGCTGGCTGAATCTTATATTCTAAAAAAAAACATATACAATTTAGCAATGCCCTTTGGAAAATTAAAATAATCAAAAGTACCAGAAACTGCTGGATTGACTATAGAAAGTATTCTTAAACAGTAAGAAAAAAAATAGAAGAAAAAGAGAAGGTATACTTAATCCTAACCTAGCTTAAGTTTAAAAAAATTGTTAAGGAAGAAAAAAAACCCATTGTATTGGATGGCTTGAAAGATGGTAAGCATTGTTTTAACATTCCAAAAACTAAATATTTTTGTACTTTTTTATTTTTGGTCATTTATTGAGCAGATAAATGGAATTACATCACAATTTAAAATAGCAATGGCAGTTAAATTAGAAGAACTAATAACTCATTTTGAAGACGACTAATTGAAATCTGCATTTTTTTACAAGTCATAAAACAGACAATATTTTGATACAGGTGTGTCTTTGTTTCTGAACCATCTCTTTTCAAGTTAACAAGTGGTGATAAAAAAAAAATAAATAGAATCGTATGCATCCAGCTTCAGAGTCACTATGTGCACTATCCTTGTAACTTACACTGCCACAACCACTTGACTCTTATCAAACCTCTGGGTAAGGCTGAACAGATTAGATCTGATCCCACCATTCCAAGCAAGAATTCAAAAAACTAAAAGTCCACAGTGCCAATCAATTGAAAAAGCAACTAAAATATTTGTCGCACCAAAGAAAACATCTATAAATTTTAATGAATCTATATTTCCAGCCACACTTCCTGTTACTTTGCTGCTTTCGATGGCTGTCACTCTTTTATCATTAATCCATTTTGTCAGTCCATCCATACTCTTTTTTTTTGTTGTCCCCCCCCCCCCCCTAGTGTGCTGCCCCTTCTATCATTCCAACTGTCATGAGATGTTCTAACTTTTTCCTCCTTATTACATGTAAAAATAATTGCTTAGCATCAACAATTTATACTGATGAGTGATCTTTTAGTGTAAGCTTGCTTTAAAACTGTTTCATTAGACCTTTTTGCTTTCCACAAGATTTTGCATTTGCACATCTTCTGAAGAACCACATGTCAGCTGCCTCCAGTTACATTTACATAATAATGATAGTAAGTCAGTACTCCAAGACATTTTCCTTCAAAATAATAACGTGTTGACGTACCCGTATGTATTTGCTGTCAGCTGAGAAATCCAGGTTTATAATAAAGTTTGCAATGCCTTTACAAAAACCAGCACGGCTCAGACTAGGGCCTTGAGTTAAGTCATAGAAATCCACACAGTTGTCATCCGCTCCCACAGCAAGAAATTTAGAGTTGGGGCTGAACCTGTAGATGAAAAGCCAAAACATTCAATTAGTGACAATAAATGAAATATTTGACGTTTGTAAAAACTGGCGGTAAAATTTTGAAAACGTTTTGACTCTTGTTTTCTTTGATTAAAGTTAAATTAAAACAATACAAACCGAATATCATTAATGGATCCTGCTCTGTCCCGCTTTCTAGCCCACAGCTTAAGTCCTGATGTTGAAAGCAGGATGAACTCTCCTGTCTTCAAACCAACAGCAATGAGTTCTCCATCAGGACTGAAGGCGACTGATCTTGCTGCTGTCACATCAAGCTTGGCCACCAATGACTATTGAAATAAAACCAAGTGAAGACATTTATTTCTGTATGAATGTATATAATTGCAATTATTTTAAGAGAAATTGCAAATGTAATAAAAGCATTACTATCAACACATTGTGCCTAAATTACCTTTGATGTTAAATCCCAGAGTCTGACAGTGCCGTCATAGCTTGCTGTGATGAACTTTGCAGCAGTGGGATGTCTATCGAGCCCCCAAACCTCTCCTTCACCATGGCCAGCAACCAAGACATGAATATTTCCAGTTTTCTCAGCAATCTCAGTAATGCAATTATCTTTAGTGCCCACCAAAATTTTGCCCTGAAATTGGAAATATAAAAAACAGATTGAATTAGGAGAAATATTTCACAATCTATGTATATGTTATTCATTCATTGCCATGGCAGATCCTTTAAGAATGTAACCTACCATACCTTTTAGAAAACCTCTTTGCGCTGTGCCATGCGGCTCATCTCTGTTACACTCATTTTTTAATCCCCTGGTTGGTGTACCATGTCTTCAACTCCCCTCCATGATGCCTTTCATACATATCCTTTGAACGCCAATGTTGAGATATGTGGCCAAATTGTATGTTAAATTAGTCACCACTCTAATATCAGAAGAAGAGAAAGATTCATGCAGACAAACTAAAGGATCTCACTTTATAAAAAACAGCAACAAACAACTCTGTTACAAAAACGAAGATTTTAATATAATGATGAGGAATTGTGGTTCTATCCTATATTTCAATCTCCTGGGTTCCCAAGGAGGATTCTATATGGCAACGCCTCCCAAGACTATTGCCTGACAATTTTACATGCTGCCACACACTAGACTCTTTTTTCAGATGGTCAGTTGCACTGACACCGACCTTACCAATAGAGATCTAAATGGGACAGATAAATTTTGCCTGGCCGTGGGCTTTACATTATATATACTATCTCTTTTATTTTTGATAAGCAAAGAAACATTGAAGAACAACCCACTTAAAAACAAAAAGGCTCACAAGTCACTGACTTCCATTAAAAGAAATTGAATTTTTACCTCGTGATAGATCAAGGCAAAATTTCCAGTTTTTATTTTGTTAATGGATTATAATAGCCATGCATAAACTGGGGAGAATTCAACAAGACTATCCAATCCGGGTATACTGTGCTAACAGTTTTGGAATAAATAAGCCTGTGCTCTGTTTACTAGAAAATACATGCTAAAGATTAAGTCAAAACAAACCTTTGCTCTGCAAACAGCCTTCACCACATCTGTTTTAGACCCATTTTCACTGAGACGGAATGCTTTGCATCTTTTCATCTCTTGATCCCATAGTTTCACAGGACCATTGTCTTTGGCACTGGAAAAAAAGATGAGACAAGATCTCTTTTTCTTTTCATCATTTTTTCATTCATGCTGATTTGATCATTTTAATATCCATCAGAGCATAAACAAGAAGTAGTAAATATTTTTTCTTTGGGGGAGATTTTTCAAACAGCACAACTTCCCTCATAAGGCCCAATCTATTTTTAAACGACATTATTTGCAATTAAGAGAATACATTTTTTGTAAATAAACAAAACCCATAAAAGCTTGAATGCATTGTTTTGAAATATTTGATCAACAGCAAGGTCCTGGTGAGCAATTAATTAATAATTTAAAAAAAAAGAAGATTGAAAAAAATACACACAAAAACAACCATTAACACCCCATTTTAACCCATAAAGTGCGGCACGCCATTTGACCGTCTCCCTGTGAAAGAACTGCTGGTTCCGCTCACAGCTACTTCACTGACCAAGCACCTCCCAGCTGGGTACTGCAGGGTGCCCACCAACAGCCACTGGTAGTGAGCCTTCATTCATTATTTATTTCTACTTTTTCTATCACTCAAGAAACTCATGAATGGGTGAACATGTTTTTAAAATGTCAACCAATGAAGTCAATGAGTAGCTGGGAGAGTTCTCAGCCTCCCAGTCACATTATGACTGTTATATCACTGATGATAGCCTGGATCTCTAAGAAAGGAAAGGGCTGAGATAGGAGCGAGATACCCCCTGTAGAGATCTTGGGTAACCTGGCTGTTTTCAGTCCCTGAGTATAAAGACAGTTGGACCATTGATGTTGTAAATACCTCTAACGATTCCTTGTGGCTTTTGAATGTAATATTGTATTGTGTCAACTTTATAGGGGTATTTTTCTTCTGTAATTGTGCTGATGGAAATTGTTTAGCATATTGAGCGTGATAGTTCATGGAAGTGCGCTATATAAATACAATATATTATTATTATTATTAGTATTATTATTATTATTATTATTATTATTATTATAATTATTATTATTATTATNTATTATTATTATTATTATTATTATTATTATTATTATTATTATTATTATTATTATTATTATTATTATTATTATTATCATTATTATTATTATTATTATTATTTTTATTAATCTTAGTATTGTTGATGTAGGGGAAGATGGTGATGAAAGCCATGATTTGACTGATTCACATAGAAGTGTAAAATGTCGCCCCACGAGACACAAAGAAAGGCAGGTGTCCTAATATATGGTCTGATATTTTTCTAGAAATTCGTGGGATGTAGATCTATTTAAATTTAAATATTATTAGCGTTGGCTTAATAGGGGCATAAAGATAGCTCAGTCTCCAGTGCTCGGGACTAAGGAGCAAGAGGTCTAAGGTTCAAATCTTTGGTGTCGCCGCTCTTATTCCACCCACCTCTGTAGGAAACCTATGGGACATAACATTAATTTCAAGATTGCATTTTATGCAATATAAGATGCCAGATATCTCTAGCATTAATGCTTTGGATTGACGAGTAGGAACTCAAAGTTTCAATCCTCAAAAGATATTTCCGTTTCTGTATTGTAGAACTTTCAATTGGGACTACAAGGGTTTTAAACATATTAAACCTTTCAGTCAAGAGGTACACAGGAGGAATATTGTTCCATGTAAAAAAAATGATTCAAACTGAAACATATGACACCCACATTCTCCTTCATTTGTTCCTCACGATAAGTAATAAGCAATTATTTTGAAGCAGAAACAAACAAGATAGGGAAATCAACTAACTTCTCAGCGCAATAGAAATATATATTTTCATGAACTTATAATTACAAATCATGAAAAATATTGGCGATAACACTCAAGTCAGTTAAACAGGCGAACATTCCTGCCACAACCCAATTTTTTACACCCAGTCTCACGTGCCAGACCCAGACTGTCCATCTGGCCGCCGAGCGACCTTCAAAGCACCGCATGGGTTAAGAGTCTAAGTACATAAAACTGAGCAACATAATCAAAGACTTTTTTTTACCTCTTCTAAGTTAACATTTTTTGCATTAATGTTGTTGTTTTATGAATGTTTCGTTTTGTCTCAATGTCATTTGGCAACTTACTCTGCACCTATAGACAGCATAATTTAACAGTTCCTAGATTCTTAAGTCATTTCATTTTGTTGCTTAGAATGGTATTTCTTTGCTAATTAATGCTACCTAGCAATATAAGCTAATTCTGGTTAAAATTTGGAGCCCAATGAAAATGGTGAAGCGGAAGATCCAACATTTCCTTTTTTTTTCAGTATGGAGCAAGCTGCATATTTTTTAATAAGTCAAGCATCATTGGAAAAAAAAAATTACTTGCAATAAACATGAAAATATCCAGAAACTACAAGCTTTTAATGATCGAATACACAGATATCAATTTAATTTAATTCTACTTATCTGTAGCTTTTAAACCTGTTAACCCATTGAAATTAGTTCCTGTGCAACTACCATTTAGTTTCACTTTATTAGTTGTCATTCATCCTTTAACAAATTTTATGTGATTTGGGGCACATGAATCCCAAATATTTTCCAATTGTTAGCCTATGGTTCTTAAGTTTAGCTAAGTTTTGAGGTTATCCTGTTGCATCACTGTGATAATTTTTTCCATTAAATAGCTCTTCTTCTTGTGGCAGAAAGAGCCAAGTTTCAGATGTCAACTAAATAAGACACTTGACATCAAGTGTGATTTCTTGGTGTAGTTTTATGCTTGATTTTCTGGTTCACTGTTATTTTTAGTTGTCTTTTAGGTTTTGTAAGATCTTGGATGGACACATCTTGCAAAATTGTTGAACTGTTTTCTTCATTCATTGGTAGTTACCATTCCTTGGAATAAACTAACGATATCAACCAACACTAGCATTGTCAGCACAGTAAATAATCTTCATCATGAGACTTCAATGCTCGCAAAATTTATATTTTCTTGCATCTCTTCATTGGGACTCATTTCCTTACAAAAAAGCTGTATTAGCAGGACAAAATTTTAGATAAAGTAAAAAAACAAAACAAAAAACTGTTTTCTTTAAATAAAGACTTACCTAGTCTCCTTTCCCCCTGTGACAATGAGGCCATCTCTGAGTGTTGTAAACATAGTGAATACAGGTCCTGTATGCGCCTTTTGCACAACACGTGCTAGATTAGAATCCTGCCACACATAAACATCGCCACTCATGGCTCCTGTATATGTCACATTGTTCTGAAAGATATCAAAGAAATATTCTAAATTGCAATGTGGGTTTAATGCCTCTATGCCATTTTATCAATCTGTCAATCTGCAAAATTCATTTTATTATTTGTGTGTGCTTTAAATACCTTTTAGCAAGATAATACAAGATATTATCTGTTTCAATGAAACTTTCATCCTTCTTTTTTCCCTAATCTTACCTGCATAACTATGAGGAAAAAAGAAATTTATCAACAAAGATAACTATTCATAACCAAAAAAGTATTTCTCAAAGCGAACATTTGAAAATCTCCTTACAGCTCCGAATGCTAAGGACAACATCGTTTGCATCTTTGGCTGCCCCACAGCCTCAGTGTTGGTGAGGATTCCCCTCTTGCCGATGAGCTCACTGCCGGCTACTGACCAAAATTTGACATGCTTCACTCCGACAGTGACAAGCTGGGTGTCAGAGTCTGGACGAAACTCTGCGCGGAATATTCGTTGTGAGTGGCCTGGTGCTGATGCAACTTTTGTACCTGTGTAATTTCCAGTCAGGAAATAATGAAAAGTCTTTTGAGTGTGATATACAAATTAGAACATTTTTGTGTGGCTTAAAACATAGTCTTTAAAGTGTAAAAACTGGAGGTGTTTTTTTAATTTATTCTGCTCAGTAATGATTCTAATGGCAAGTTTTTTGTTTTCCATTTTTTTAGCAAGACGAAATTAAATATTTGAAGATTACATTCTAACGTAGAAGAACTATTGTTTCCCTTGCAGTATAAAAATGTTCTTGCATTCTTACAATATGCAATATCTAGGTAAATTGACTATTAAATTACCTATGAAATTCCAAATTTAGCCTACTGGTTTGAATGGTCAACAGTAGTATCCCTGCCAGTAAGTGCCCAAATTAATTGACAACAATGAAAAAAAATTGATCTTTGCTGTTACTACACATATTTAATTGTAGTCACTAAACTGTCTATATTCCATAGTCTTCCATAAGCCTATTCATTAAGAGCAGTTAAGATCGGCCTAATCCTAGATCTACATCTACATCTTAATGACTGCAACCCGCTATACCATGCCTATCATTCTACTGTTCTGTTGATTTTTTCTTAACCAGTATCAAAGTCCTTCCGCAGTCCAAATTTTATTTGGATTATTCACTTCCAAGAATCAATCTCTCTCTCTCTCTCTCTCTCTCTCTCTCTCTCTCTCTCTCTCTCTCTCTCTCTCTCTCTCTCTCTCTCTCTCTCTCTCTCTGTTTTTCTCTTTCTTTGTGTGTGTGTGTCTCTCTCATGCCAATTCTTTTTCTTTCTGCTTGTCTTTCATTTTCAAGTCATTTTCGTTCTTACTTTCCCTCTCTTTCATTTTTTTTCTTTGCATAATCTCAGTTTAGCTTACTTTCTCTCTATCAGAATATTTTTCTCTTAACCACCTCTGTCCTCTGTACACTCAGCACAACCATTGAAGAAAGACACTGCTTGTGCTTTGTCTGATCCACATTAAAAGGGAGACTCACTCTATAACCTGTGGTCCGCCCATTCCTCTGCCCCTCACCCCTCTCTTACTTGCTTTGGTCACTCACAACTTTACCTTGATGCATGAGACACAAATTCAGTGTCAACAGTACCAGTGCCCTTTTCTCCCCTACCACCCACCCCCTTTTTCTTTTATTTACACTCATATTTCTAAGAAGTTTCCTCTTTGATAACAAGAAGGTGGTCGCGTTTGACAGAATTTTGTCTGTTTTGGTTGGACCATAGGCTGCCCGCAGTTGCGTCGAGCAGGTGGTCGTGATGGGCAGGTTTAATTATTCTTTCCACAGAAGGACTATCTTTGAACGTAATCTTTCTTAAAATTTTAAAGGATGGGAGGACACTTACCATCTTGCCATCTCCAGACAATTATATTGTGTTCTTCTTCTAGCCCAACTGTGACAATGTTTTTCCCAGTACAGGAAAAATCAGCTGAACAAATTCCTTTTGAGTGGCCTCCCTGTAAAATTGACAGGGTCTCCTTGGTAACACCATCCCATACATGTACACATGGATTATTCCCAATCTGACCAGTGCAGATTATATTTTTGAATTTTGGGTGTTGGTTCACATCAAGGCAGATGATGTCATCAGTGTGTTTCAAGTAAAAACTTTGAGTGCCTGAATTGGAAAGAGTAACATTTTTCCATAAATTTTATACACAGGAGAAAAAAAAGAGAGGCAACAGGAATATATGAGAAACAGGCCTTAGCACAATATTTATATACCTGGTATTTTTGAATTCAAATAATCAGGAAAATCAACTGCAGCTAATGATGTGGGAAGAAAATAAAACATCCCTGATTCAAAACCAACACCTAAAAACTACCTGAAAAAACACTATACTTAGCATAAAAATATGCTCTCTGTAATGTAGCTACATTCATATAGAATTATTTTTTAAACTGATACCCTTATTTTTAACATTACAAGTATAAATTAAATGAGCCATTACCAGCGGACATATTTTGAACGATTCCAGCTCCAGCTGCATGGAACACTATGTCTGCACCATCATTGATATAGAATAGATTACTCCTCGCATCAAAGCCTCGGTATCCATGAATGAACTCCAGTTGAAGGTCCTAGTTGTAAATAAAATCCATTTATATATCTTTGCATTTAGGTGAAAATTATTAAACAAATATGATTTTTACATCCAAACAACTTTAATTGTCCTGGTTGGACATGTAATTTTGATCAACCTAAAATTTCAAATTTCCACTCCACCCAGTACATAGTTACCTGACATTTTAACAACAAGCTATACTTATTTCCTGTGCTTCAGGTATGCCAATCCATAATGAGCTTCAATAACAATATTTAAAAAGAAAATAGGGTATATCAAACCAGTTTCTTGTGAACTTTTGCATATTTTACCTATACTGGCCTTTTATTTAACAACACATTATCTAATAGAAAATCTTTTTTTAATTACAGAAATACAATGTGTGCGAACGGTAATTTATATGTATAATTACAGTGACTTGAGTCATCTTTCTCTTCTTGCCACCAGTGGCAGATGGGGGCTCTGCCTTCTTCACTTTAGGAGGCTCTGGAGCATTCCTGCTTACTTGCTGTCTGAAAAATGAGGAGTGTATACAGGTTTTAAGTTTTCATTTAGTCTGTATCTGCTTTAAGTTATTATGGCATATGATATTACAAAAAAAAATTCTTGATGAAAATATTTAATGACCTTACCCTAAAGTATTCATGCCATATTTATTATATATTTCAATGTATATTATTAACATGACAACTCATAATCATCCTTTTTATACACTAGCTGATGAAATTATTATTTACAATTATTTCTTGTCATTTGATTGAAGGATATTATAGAATGTTGTCACTTGGTATTACTTTTAATAGGCGAATCCTACTGTGTTTTTTTTTGTTTTTCATAAATGCCATGCTTTACTGAGCCAAAAAAATAAAAGATGAAAAGAAAAAGAAAAATAAGAGAAAGAAAATTAAATATAAAAACATTTTGAGTAATTTTTTGTATTAAAAAAAGCGGAAACTGTATATTTGAAATTATACCTTATACCGCTTCATATATTTTAGTGCTGCTTGTTCGGACCTACTGATTTCACAAACTTTTATAATAGATGCAAAACTTGCTGTTGCTCCTTAAAATCCCCAAGAATCAAGCCAAAAAAAAAATACTAAAGCATTTGAACTAACGATAAGAGGAAAAGAAAGTTTACTTCTCATCTTCTCTTTCTTGTAAGTGGGGTCTTACTCCTCCCTTCTCTCTCATGGGGTTGATGTAAATCTTAGATGTGTAATCTATATTCTTCTCTCTTGCTACATCACTGTCATAACCTTTAAAAAATTCACACATAATATTGATGAGTTTTTCAACAATGGTCTGGGAAACGACATCTCAAAGAAAAGGACAGACAAACCAAGAATTAGAAGAAAATAAAAGTCTTCATAAACATATTTTCAAAACAGGATTATGCTTTTCAATACAATTTAGAGCGAACATCACTTAAAATTTCCTATCCAATAGGAAACAGATTATGACTCAAAAGCAAATCTTAAAAAAAAAAGCATTTATTTGTGTGTCTGTCTGTCTGTTTGCCTGCCTGTCTGCCTGCTTGCACCTCCGTCCGTGCATTCGTCCCTCCTATATATATAGTCATCAATCAATTTCTTATGTGTTCATACAAAATAAAATGTAGAATGAATCAGTCTTCAACCCACTCCAATCTAAAAAAAAACCCAGAGAATATAAATTTAACATTAGATATGGTCCATTTCCAAAACTCTAAATAAATTCATATTGAAGCCTAAGGCCATAAATGTACTGGAGACCACTTTTAATAACATATATCAACCTAATGAAATTCCAAAGATATTGTATTGTTTTCCAGCACACTCATGTTTTCTTACAAACTCCTCTTTAACACCTCCACCAAACAACACAAATTTTAAAGGAAGTAAAAATAAAAGCATTTACCCTCCTCCTCATCATCTGTATCAGAGTCATCACTCTCTCCTTGTCCTTTTCCTTGGCTTCCAATGGTCTCTCTTCTCCATACTAGAACTGCTGTGTCTGCCCCTCCAGTGGATACCAGTCTTGAGCTGTCCTGAGACCATCGAACATTGGTGACATGAGCACTGTGACCCATGTACTTTTTGAACTTGGCAAATTTACCCTTCAAAGGAAATAAAGCAGTGAATGAAAATGAAATCAATCATATGGGTGTTCTGTCGCAAGAAGAAAAAGTGCAAAGACGTGTCTTTCAGAGACAAATGGTTATTTATTTTCAACAATTATTGATTCATATTGAAGAAAAAGTTTTATCAAATACATAATAAGTAAATATTGCAGAATTATATTGATATAAGCGAGTGTTTTTGCTCTCAAACCTTTTACAAAACAAATATTAATTTGACAATAGCACACAGTCATGGGACACTTTTAGATAAGTTATCATCTTTTAAATGCAGTTAACTGTTTTTTTCAAAGCCCTAAATAATATGATATTGCTTCAACTCACTGTAACTGGGTACTCAAACAACTTGACAAAGCCAAAGTCATCCGCAGTGGCCAGTAAATGGCCTTCAGCAAGAGATGTAGCATTAACATCTGTTACATCTGACTTGGGTGGCCAAATTCCCTCACAAGTTGGGCCAAGAACACATGTCCAGCTAGCCCAACCAAACTTTTCTACCTCTGCACTGCGGAGAGTAATACGCTTTCCCCTAGGAGCCTCGAAGAATAACTGCTCCTTTGCACCAGTATTGACCATAATGACTTTCCCTGTGTTTGATAAAGATTGAGCGAAAATTAATTTCCACATGGTTAAATAATAAAATAAAATGCTTTCATAAAATAATTGCCTAAATAAACCTGCAGAAGTTGTTCTTTAGTTTTAATTTACTGTGAGCAGCTCAATGAGACTTGTTCCTTTCCTGATAACTGTTAGTGTTACATATGCCAATGGATAAACATTTTTCGTGAAAAAAAAAAAAACCAAATCGTTTTTTTTTACCCTTTAACCCATTGATTTAATTGCATCAAAACATGAATTTAATTGCAAATTAAAAGCATTTCATAATGGCACTTAAAAGCAATATAATATATGTGACATCATTATTTACATTGATAATGTTATTTGGTATTCTATGCATTGCTTTCTTTCAAAACTTCCAATGACATATTAAACATCACATTATGTAAATTATATAAATGCAGAATACTCCACACTCAGCACTGGCCATAAAGAAGTAAAAAGACACTACAAGCTCTTTCATATTTCACAATACCCTGGGTTAGAATTCATGTAACATAGAATTTAACAAATTTCATCAGAAAAAAAAGAAATCGCATCAAACTGTCTTTTTTAAATTTGGTGTAGATAAGTTCATGATTATGACATTTTATACTTTCACTTAATCGATTAATTATGTTGACACAGCCTGTACATATCAACAACAAAATGAAGAAAATTCCACAAATAAACATTGTGACAAACCTCTAAGATCCCAGTCAATATGAGTTATGTAGCTTGAGGCCCCTTTACATGTACCAACTCGTTTGGTCTTAAGGACACTGTAGATGTCCACAAAGTTGTCATGGGATGCCACTGCCAGATATTTTCCTGGGTCTATAATGATGAATATTGTGCATATTAGATATTGGAGGTTAATATTTCAATAGTTGTTTGAGTAAGTATAATAAAAAAAATTATGAACAGTACTCAACCAATTTTTTTTCCACAGTTTCTTTCTTTTTTTTTTTTTTCACTCCAAGATAATATGTACTAATAATCTTTCAAAAAATATTTTCTTAACACTAGATATAAACCCTTTAAATTTGTGAACATTGTGGAATGGACAAAGCTGATAAATGTCTATAGGACATCAACATTGCTTTCTCTGTTTGGCCTATGGTTGCTTGTATTTGTAATGTTTTGTTTGAAAATTTGTTATTAGACATGGCCCTCAATGACAAAATCAAACCATGAAGGCCTACTTTTACCTTCATTTACCAACTACTGATTTTTTTTTTAATTTTTAAGTAAGCCTGATTTCAGTTTTTGATTTTTACAATTAGCTAGCAGTCACTGTATAGTGTGCACATCAGAATATGTGAACTTTTGAAATGTCCAATTTTTTTTGCTTAATTCTAATGAGTCAAAAACAAATAGCAATCGAGAAAGATATTCCTTCTTTTTTTAATTGAGGAAAAGGCTGCTGTAAGTTAGCCTAAGTTGGGCAAACAGGGCATTTTTAGAAGATGGTGAAGGAGCAGTTTGTGTGGATCTTTTGGAGGAAATTCACACCTTTGTAATGGGTTTAGAGCAAAAGTAAGACAGACTGAAAGTTTCAAGTTAATTTGAGCAGCAGTAAGGGGAGCTAGCACCCATACAACCAAGCCTATGACATGGGTTTCTTTTTTTTTTTTGAACTATCTCTTTGTTGGAACATGTAAAGGCTATGAAATATGCACAGCATAAAACATTGGCTTCTGACAGTGTAAAAATGAGTCAAAATCCCTTTGACTTGGACTGGGCATGAGAGATTTCAGTCAAGATTTCATATTTCAGATTTAGAAAACCCTCTATTTTCCAGTCTAATTGTTTATAATATCTAATTACTTAATGAAAGTTGATCACATATTAAAATTACTCTTCTGTATTTTTCAATCATATAGTGCTATGATAACTTCTGCTTTCTCTTATGACATTTTTTTTTCATAAATTTTGTATCTTCTTTTTTCATTATATGGAATCTTGCGTGTCCTATTTTGAAGCAAAGGCTCAAGTTAAAACTCTTCATAATGATGTGTTCCTCTCTCTGTTTTTGTTTTTGTTAAAATGAGTCATAAGTATATCCCTAGTTTTATCTACCAAATGTTATGTCTTAACTGTTGAAAAGGATCATGAAAAATATATTAAACGGGCATGGGAAATATTTGCAAGTATTGGTCCTTCCCATAGGAATCACATGAAGTGGTTGCTCCACCACCTGTAAGAAGAGGAGGTTGATAGGACGAAATCTGCATATTCTTGTTCAGTGTCCCACAGATCTAAATTTCAATTCTAATAAGTCTATTTTAACTTCTTTTACCATTTCAAATTTCAAATAATTGTCCGCCTTTAGTTTATTCTGGCAGATAACTTAGAATTAATGTAAGATACTTTAAAATTTATAATCTCAGATTGATAAACAATAATTAAGTACGTCAGTTGAAATTAGGTGCTTTTCATTTTTCTATTGTATAAATGTATTAACTTTTTTATTTAGATTCTTGAAAATCAGATAAAGTATCCTAGTTTCCTTCCAACCTTTGAAAAAAATAGTATTCTAGTCTTGTCTTAGCCCTTTTTGAAGATGATACTCCACACCTGTTCAGCATAGTATCCTCAGTAGATACACAATTTTTTTTTCCAAAACAAAATAGAGCAGTTAAGGAAGCCACAGCTTCTATCATTTATGGTAGAAAATAAATCCTATGTTTTTTTTTACATTATCCACAGATAAACAGATTTGATAATCCATCTCTAAATTGATTTTTTTAGCTTTTAGCTCTGTAGGAAATGTTCTACTTACAGAGAGGCAAATGTAACTATTTTCAAAGGCATAAAGCTCCAATTCTTTGCAGAGACAGCTCTATGTTCCATCACACTCTCCATTTCAAACCTAGAAAGGCTTTAGACAAATTAATTGTTTAAAAGAATTTCAGAGAACAAGTGGTGGTGCAATTGTGAGGTAATGCATAAGTTGATTTTACAATAAATAAAAAAGAATCTTTACTCACCGGGTGAAAAGCGAATATCACAAATTTCTTCCTTCCTATGGTGCTGAGTTAAAATTTCCTCTAAGGAATCTGTGTTTACTACAGTGAAACTTCCTGGGAATGATGATGATAGTAATAATAATAATAATAATAATAATAATAATAATAATAATAATAATAATAATAATAATAATAATAATAATAATAATAACAATAATAATCATTATTACAGTGTCTCTGCCTAAGAACTTGGGGGAGAATATGTTTGTCAAATGGAATAAATGTTACAACATTCCTTTAAAGCTCGGGATTGTCTTTTTTTATTAACATTGTAGGGTTAAGGTTAATTAAAATCAATTAAAAAAAAAAAGTAGGTTTCTATAATGTTATAGATGTACACTAGTTTTGTTTCACAGCACTCCAAATTGTAAATATTAAAAAAGGATTCCTTTGCCCTTAAAGTATTGATAATGTCTTTTCCAGAAATTGAATTGTAAGCCAAATCTGTCCTACAAACCATGTTTCTTGTCTCAAAAGGGGACCTCTCTTAGACTGAGGTTGGTTGGTTGGGTTGATTTAACGTGCAACAGCAGCACTATATAGGCTATATTGTGGACGGGACCCAAGAT
The DNA here is from genome assembly GCA_003991915.1 of Elysia chlorotica. Taxonomy (NCBI): domain Eukaryota; kingdom Metazoa; phylum Mollusca; class Gastropoda; family Plakobranchidae; genus Elysia; species Elysia chlorotica. The sequence goes on from RQTK01000440.1 coordinate 35,686, forward strand.
GGACGTCTGACAATTTTATGTGGTGCCACACACGAGACAGGGTGGGGATACCATGACTCCTGTCTCAGCCAGTCGCATTATACTGACACCGACCCAACCAGTAGGGAACACAACAGCCAGCATTCGAACTTGGGACCTTTTGCATCGGAAGCCGATGTTCTACCCATGGACCACCGCGCCCCCCCTCTTGACTGAGACCACTATGCCTTAATGTGACAAAAGAAACTGAATACATTTTACATTGCCATGATTAAAAGTTAGACTTCTACATTCTATACAGTTTAAAACTCTGGGTAGGAGCAATAAATCAAATACTGAATACACTGTTTGTACTTAATTTTCTTGGATTAATTTTAGTCAGTTATTACAAGGAAAGAAAGGAATGACAGTTCTATATATATTAGAAATTTTTGCTGAACTCAAATAAGAAATACGCTTTGAAGAAGATCAGAGGCTTTCTAAAATGTTAAAGTTAGATATATAAAATCAAAATATTAACACACTACGAAAACGTACCATCTTTCAGCCCTATAGCAATGGCTTGACCATCAGGAGAGAAGGCAACACATCGAGCTGCTTGCTTGAGAACTTTAAAGTTGACCATCTTGCTAGTGCCATCACCCATATCCCAGAGACGAAGGGTCTTATCATCCCCAACAGTGGCAAATGTTGCCTTACTTGGGTGCATGGCCAGGCCCCAAACTTCACCTTCACTATGGCCCTGGATTGGGTAAAGTATAACTCTATATTATGATGTATGAGTATATAACTTGATCACTTTAGTAGCTTTAATCACATAATAAGTGGCAAGTTGTCTTATTTATATATATTACTTTAAATGAAAGCCATGACAAAATTACCAGCTTTTACCCTTACTACAATACATATGACACCAAAAAAATTTGCAATTGTGTTACAATATTCACACAGCGTCACCCCACTTTAATCCTCACTGACCTGTGCCAAGATTGTCAGTGGTCCTGCCTTGTCGATCTCCATAACCTCGCCAGTATTTGTGCCCACCAAAATTTTGCCGTGACCCAGCACAATGGCACGAATTGATGGAGATTCTTGGACCAACATCCCTGATGTACCTGATGCTAAAGCAGAACGCTTGATTTGGTATGTCTTAAGGCAACGTTCAAACTGATCATCCCAGAGACCCACCACTCCTCCTTTGCCACCAGTCACAAAGCCCTGAGGAAGAAAGAAGATTGCCATAAAATTGGTGAAAGAAGTATGTGATCTATCTATAGGCAATAGCAAATAGCTGCATTTATGATAAAAGAGTGATCTTCCTGCAAAATTGCATAATATGTGCTACAAGAGGCAAAGGCAGGGCTGTTGATACATTCAAAATAGAAATAAAAAACTTTAAGATAAATATAATAAGGAGAAACAGTACAGGGAAATCTCAGATAAACTGCTATCATAAAAGATAGCCCAAGCATTGCAAGTGTCGCTGATCAACTTTTAATTGCAAACTACTGCATGCTTAAAAATTACAGTATGCCATTAGCTAAACAAAAAACACCCACAGAACATTGACTTTGACTTGGATGATTTGCTTGAGTGACATTTAAAATAAATCTATATTTTATTAACATCCATTAAAGTACAGCCGTTAGACTGAAGCTTGTATGCTGGCCTCAGAAGGCTTGAGTACAGATTTCACCTTTGCCTTTGTTTAAATTCTTCCAGAAAACTGTTACCAAAAGAAACATTGGACCTTAGTATTGCCTTCATTCTAAGAATGAATGTTTTATGTATAGATAAAAAGCCTGTTCTCTAACATTCTTTGGTTTCGATTTTGAAATAAATATGATGTGCTGTTTATTGTCATAATAGTAAAAAAAAAAACAAGATTTTTCTATAGGTGATTAAAAAAGATCTTAAACAAAAGTAAGAAGTTTTGGTTGTTAAAAAAGTCAAGCTCTTCTAAAAACAGTCAAAATTATTTAGATATGTTTTTAAAATGTATGGTCCTTTTCACAGATTCAAAATCAGCCCAACCATCTTTGAAAGCTACAGAAAATTCATCACAAGCTTTTGATACACTTTTACAAATTCAACGTATTTGAAATAAATATCCTATCACACTTGTGTTTCAGTGAATCCCAAGCCACATCAATCTACCAGGAAATGAAAAAGCTGATAGACTTGCCAAAAAATGGACTATGCAAGAACAGCCACTAATAAAAACAACTTAACAAACATACCAAAATAAATTACCTGCCAAAATTTTAAAGAAGAATGGATGAACCAGTGGGCAAGGATAGAATTATGTACAGACATCATTACACAGTCAAACTTCAGGATCCTAGATACCTTCTCCAGGGGAGAGAACAATGTCCTATTATCCACTTGAGAATGCAACACATTCCCCTCAACTATTATCTGAAAAGACTTAAACCAGAACACACACTACTGTGTCCACTGTGTGATGAGGATTTGGAAACTGTAGAGCACACACTGTTCCAATGCCCCAGTCTCAAGACCAACTCAGATAACAGTTTCTTCTTTCAAGACCTCACCTCTACAACACTTTACATTCAACCTCAATGCGGCTACAAAAAATTGCTGCCTTCTTCTTCACGGCCCTAGGCAAAAGAGCAGAAGCTCAGGGCCACTAGGTTAAAAACAACAACAAAGTTCATGGTAATTTGGGGGAATATCTTGTAACAATATATGTTATAATTCTCCAGTCTCTTACTTTGTCAAGAGAGTGCATGGCAAACACTGGACCATCATGAGCCTTTACTGTCTTTTGCAATGTTGTTCCTTGCCACACAAAAACATTCCCATCACTTCCACCAGAAAAGCAGACGTCGGCTGTCTTACCATAGGACACACACATCATGTCACAGAGTTTAGCTACCTGGCCCATTGTGCCACGGTTTGAGGTAAAACCGCCACCTGCAGAACACAAATACAAAATTTAATGGAAAGAATTAAATAACCTCTGGCATCTTGGTAAAAATAGAACTATTGCACAGAGGTGATAATAAAACATCTTCCTCCAAACTATAACAAAACAGAGTCAAAATCAAATTATACTACCTCTCGTAAATTAATGATCAAAATTGTTTGATTGTTTTGGTTTATGTCTATAGTGAATGGTAATGAGGGTTGGATTGGTTTTGATTCCTCTATTAAAAAACCTTTAAATCAAAACAGGAAAAATATATAATTTTAACAATTATGTGAAAACACTGTAACCCAGCAATACCTGTCTGATTCCAAAACTTAATGTGCTTCACTCCAACAGTCACCATTTTAGAATGGTCCAAAGGATTCCACTTCAAAACAAATATTTTATCTTTATGACCTCTGAAAAGGAAATAAAACCCATAAATACTTGATGGTAAAAAATTGAAGCATCTGACAGTTCTAAGTAAAAAAAAACAATTCTGAATCAAAGATAAAATCCATATTTCTCTCTTCATTTTCTAATTCAGGCAAAAAGATTTGTTTATACCTTTCATTATTATATTCCAGATACATGGAATACAAACTCAAACATAAACTGTAAGAAAGTAAAGTTTAAAGTGAATTTAAGATTTCACGACTGATCTTACTGCATGTCGCATGTAAAATTTTATTTTGTATAAATGCTACTGAAAGAGTAATTTTGGATTAAATACTGACCTTGTGGTTGCCAGCTTTTCTCCTTTCTTCCAGTCCCAGACTACAATGGAATGATTGTCATCTAAACCCACTGAAGCAAGTTTTTTACCATCAGCTGTTGATAAATTTGAAACAATATATAACACACATGCTCCAAATCCCCCCAAATTATTGCTGCATCCATATGAACAACTATAATGTACAATAATAAAAAAGACATTTAACGCTGCAAAATCTCCTACTAAATAGCATGTTTATACTAGATACTTACCAGAAAAATCCACGGCACAGATCCCTCTCTGGTGATGGCCCTTGAGAACAGAGCCTGTCTTGAGACTTTCAACATCCCAGATGTGGATGCTTGGATCCCTGCCCACCTTCAAACAATGTTTGACATGAGTATTGAGAGGCTCAGTGAATGAAATTATTTTAGGAAATCTTTTGATTTTCTTCTTTTACTATGACTGACAATTTAATGGGGGTTTGCAGAGGTGAAGGATGTCTTTATCATAAATGTATGTTACACATATATCTGACATAGAAAATATACATAGAGGGTTTTTGTAAATATCAAGGTGTGCTAATTTTCTATATAAATTTTTGTTCATGAATTAATCAACAAATATAATATGATCAAAGAACTAATATTTTTTTTTACGAGGGTATACCCATTGAAAAGAGCATGTATATCTTTATCACAAATCAATTCCAAAAATAATTAACTGGTGCAACTTTGAATTTTTCAAATTATACAATTTTATATTGAATTAAAAAAGAAACATAAAAAATTGCTCTTCAGTGCATATGTTACTTCCACATTAGCATATAATTTTAGAACAAATTTGATATAAAAAAAACTTACAGATGCACACTAAAACAAACCCATTTTTCAAAATCATGTATACAAGTATTTACCTTTTAAGACAAAAAGCTTACCTGACCAGTGGCCACTATATCCTTCATTGGATGGATGCAAAGACACAGAATATCATCCGTATGCTCAGTGTAGAACTTTTGCTTTCCTGAATCTCTGTTTAACACAACACAAGTTGCTGCCACATGGTAAACAACATCCCCAGTCTGTGTGTAGAACAAGTTGTTTCTACAATCATAACCTCTATACCTGAATAAAAAGAAAAAATGAATTAAGCAGACCCCACATGATAATAGTTGATCTTTTATATAAGAAGAATTTCTTTTTAATTTTTCTAATATTTGCCTGAAAACAAATTTAAAGCTTGTTTGAGTCATTTTCAACTCAGAGTATGCATTATTTAACTACTTAAAGACAACAAGACAACAACAAAATATTTCAAACTTCATTTTCCTAATTTCCTAAATCAACTTCATGCACAATTGATAATGGGAATGATTTTAAAGGACCAGCTGCTTATTTAAGTAAAATCTAATAGGCAAGAGACAGCACATAAAGATCAACAACAAAAACAACAGCTATTGTTTTTTTAATAAAAAAAAAAACTTACCCCACAACATACTCAAGGCGAAGACTGTCAGTGGGACCATTTTTGCGCTTGGCTCCAGGCTGCATGCTAGAGCGAAGCAGCTTTTTCTTGCTCTTCATATCTTCCTTGTAGAGAGCTCTATCATAGCCCACTTGCTTTTCACGCTCTACATCACTATCAACATCAGCAACATCTGACAAATCAGAGTCACTGTCCTCACTATTGGAATCAACATAGGCTGTGGAAAACAAGCATCAGCACCATGATGAATTCTAAAATAATTTAGAAAGGAATATGCCTTATGAGGTTAGTCTATAAGCAGAAGAAACTATTTATTTGTTGTTTTTTCCCCACTGTTTTACATTAAATTCACAATAAATCCTTATACCATTTCCTATATAATCCTACAAAAAAAATATTTCTTTGCACTTACCATGCTGACGTGCCGTAAAACAAACGCCTATAATATATTAGTATATACTGCAACTGACTTTGAAACTTAAAACATACAAGCATGTTATGAAGGGTGTATTTCAAAGAGTCATTTCCAACCTATGATTTTGCTAATGAAAAATATTGACTTGAAGATCATGGAAAAAACAAACACCAATGAAATTCTCAGTTATTGATAATTCTTATGAACTCTAGAAAATAAACTTTTTACCATTGTGGTGATCTGGCAGGTCATCATCTCCTTCTGCTGAGGTATAAAATCTCCACTGAAAAACAGCATGATCTTCCCCACCTGTAGAAATTACATGTTGTCGATCGTTGGAAAAACGAACGTTGGTGACGTGCGCACTATGTCCCACATACTTTCGGAATTTTGCACCTGAAAAAAAAAATAATCATAACATTGGTAATCTGAAGAAACAAACATCAAATTTCCATGAGTGCTCAAAATATGTTTGTAATTGTGTTTTTTACAATCCATTCACAATAAGTTTCATCTTCAACTTTATCTTATCTTAGAATTGAATTTTTTTTTTGAATTACTGCTTTCATTAAATTTTCTCTAATACTCACCTTTTTTCAGTGAAGGAAACCGGTACATCTTGACCATTCCAAAATCGTCTCCAGTGACAACAACCTTTCCATCAAAGTTTGCATCAGCTGCATTGACATCATTAGTGTCAGCATATTTTCCCCAGATTCCATTAACCTCTGAGCCCAAAACGCCAGTAAAGCTTGACCAGTGAATACTAGAGAGCTCTTCCTCTTGAGTAATTTGCTTGAAACCTTATATAGAGAGACAGATACATAATCAGGAATAAAATATTTGAAAGTCAAAGCTACTAAGATATCTTGATTTCTCGTTGAATCTCTTAAATTTTTCTATTTAAATTTATCTCTTATTTCTTTCTATTTAAATTCATCTCTAAAGTGCTCTACACCTACTCTCTCTTTCTCTTTCTTCTCTCTCTCTCTTTCTACCACCCCTCTCATTCTGTCTGTCAGTCTTTCTATATACCATTATTTCTCCTGTACCTTCTTATTGATGGAATAAAGGTTCAATTCAAATCAACCCTATATCCACTTCAATCTTTCTCTCTCCCTGCATTTTTCTTCTACCTCAAACCTTTTTCCTCTCTGTTTCAGAATATTTCTCTTTGCCTTTGTCTCTTACCCTCACCACACATAATATCAAAAAGAGACATTGGTGTTACTCTTACATGTGCTTTGATATCTAAAATGTGCCAAAAATAAAACAACAAAAAACACTGAAGAGAAAGTATGAAGCATTAAGAAAACAGTGCATAGACAGAGAAGTCAGATGTGTGGTCTATCAAACATAAAAAAAATTACTCACCAGGGATACGAAAGACAAGACGATCCCCTGTGCCACTGTTAACCTGCATGTGTTTGCTGTCTTGTGACCAGTCCAAATGAGTAACAAAGCTTGCACAACCAGAAAATGTTCCAACCTTTTTGTACCGCTGATCCACGGCATATACATCCACAAAACCGTCATTTGATCCCACAGCAAGAAACTTTCCACAGGGTGAAAACTTCAGTTCATGGCATGCTTCACACCGATCTTTAATGTGTACCAGCTCAGATAGATCTCTGAATTTATAAAATAGTCCATTTATATAATAATGCCACTGAAACACAAGATTTATTTCAAAGCTATTAACTCTTATTTTAACTTGCATTACTTTTTTTCTTCTTTCACAAATACAATTATTACACAATCCATGGATAAAATTTGAAGGCTTTATCATTTAATGCCGATGGTCCAATTATTTTCAGATAAGTATTTCAATATATCTTTGTAGTAAATGATCAATACATTTCTCATAATATTTGAAAAATCATTTAAAGTGCTATTACTAAATACAGCTTAAGTTACACAAACCTAGCCCTTAAGACCATAAATGATCCATCAGTCAAACCAGCAGCAATATGTTGACCCTCTGGATCATATGCACAAGCCCTGATTTTTTGATCCAACAACGCTTTGGACAACAACTCATTATTAGACATGCTCCATTGTCTGCAATGGCAAAAAAAGACCAAAAAACAAATTATATTAATCTGCCAACATCAACTGCACAGTTTTAATTGCCTGCAGTTATGAGTTCCTGTTTAGATGGCAAAAAGGGTATAAGAATTTTAAAAATTCTTCTTTTTTAACCCAAGGTATCCTTCTTGTATAGTTAGAGGCTTTATAACACAGATGGGCATTTACTTTTGCAATTAGCCTTCTTTATATAATGTTGTGAAGTAACTTTTAAAACCATACCTCAAATTTGATGATATAAGAATAATTAAAGCTCCAGATGGTATCTTTTGTTGTTGTTTATTTTCATTTTATCTTGCTGTTTCTAGACTTGGATTTTTTTAAATTTTTACATTCAGAAAAAAAAATGTAACAGAGGGTAAAACAAAATAAAATATTTATACAATATAGAAACAGAACCTATGTGTTTTGAAAGTAAATATCTAATCATCCATGAGCAGCATTTTTTTCCTATAAGTCCCAAAACAAATCAAAGACAAACTTTCACCTCAGAGTTTGGTCATCACTGCCTGTTACAAAGATGGGCTTTTTAGGGTGGGTGGCTAGAGCCCACATTTCTCCCTCAGAATGACCTTGTACCAACAACTTTGGTTTATCACGTGTCTTCACAACCACTTCATAAATTTCTCCTGCTTGAGTGCCCACTAACAACTGATCCCCTCGCCAACAGACAGACCTCACAACTAGGCCTAGGGAAATAAAGTGCAAGCCAAAAGATAGATCAAGGCTATTTGCAAACTAATGTATTGTGATAAATACAAAATAATACCTGGATTTGAAAGAAGCAATTCAGAATGTTATGCAGAATTTGATTCTTTTTTTTATTTGTTAAAAGAGTATGGATATATGAAGTAAAGAAAATATGAATATATAAAAAAAATATATTACAATATTCAAAGCCTACATATATAGAACCAAAATTAATGACAAAATATTTGTACAATGGCTTGGTATTCTGATTGTTTGTTTTTTTCCCGCGATAAACTTATACCAGAAGAAAAGAGAATTTAAAAAAAAATACTAATGCATTTCTTAAATAATACAAAAATAAAGAAAATATGAACATGAATAAAATTTGTTGTAAAATTTCAAAAGCATATGGGGGAATTATAAAAACTTAACATTGTAAGGCTCACCAGTATAACCTATGCTGGAGGAGGCAAGATTCATGGAGGTGATTTGTTTAAAGTCCATATCCCACAACTTTACAGTACCATCTTTTCCACCTGAAGCAAATCCATCTGCCATATCAAGTGTATAAATTGGACCCTGCAAGAAAACCAGCATTTTATTTTTATCTTTCCTAATTGCATTTGCATATTTAAAATCTATTTACACTAGCAAATCTTCATTCTGCATAATTATATACAAATAGCATTTAATTTCTTGATGATATTTAGATATAATCAGTGATACATTTTCAAGGTCTTTTCCTCTTTATCATATTGTATATATATAACTGTATTGTTTCGTTTAATATGCATTATCTTATATTTATTGTAAATGGATTAGTAAAGTCGTATCTTATCTTGTCTTATCTTATTTATATATAAAAAATCACCCATTAATAGACCATTCTAAGACATTTTTGCATCATGCTGTAAGGCATGGACTTTCAGCATTTTTCATAAGTCTTAAAAGTATACTGCTGTGAGGTGTAAAATTTTTATCTCATTCACTACAGAAAAAAAATCAGAATACATGCTACAAAAGGGTAATTTTGAAACCAGGGTGAACACTCCTACAGGATCAGCCAATGATCTAGCAGTGATGATAATTATTACATGAACTTATAATTAATACGCAATCAGAATACCTGAACCAAAGTCTGGTTTAAATATTTTTTTAAAGTCCTTCAAAGTTTTTTTTCTGAAACTTAGTAGGACAAAGTGTGGCATCACAAATTTTTTCTTAAGAACTCTTCATGTATCTGTCTTAACCCATAGCCTACATTATGAGCAGCAGAGATGACGCGCTCCAAGTTAAAATCCCTCCAGACATAAACATCTCCACTGAGGGTGCCTGCATAAGTTGTGTCCTCAGCACCAAAAGCTAGACAGAGCAGGGTCTGGATCTCTCCAACCTTCCCAAACACTCCTTTCTTAGGCGTTAGAGTGTTCCCACATAAAGTCCAAAATACTATGTGTTTCACACCAACTGAAACAATAGTATTTTCTTTATGTGGATTGAACTGGATATCAAATACCTGTAAACACAGATGAAACACATTTGATAAGATTAAAATAATATATGATATAGAATAATATTTTAAATGATGACAGAAATGGCCATTTCTCTAAAAAAAGCAAAGAACAAAAATTAGATTTTATTTATCTTATTTTTAAAACTACTTTTAAAAAGGGCTCTTAGCAAGACTTTAATTTTAAAGTAGGTAAAACCAAGAGAAAAAGCCATGATACATAATAATAGAAAATGCTTAGATGGGCTCTTAGACTAAGATCACTGTTTTTTCAAAATATTATCAGCATTAAAAACTCAGAATGTTCTATAACGATTCATAGACTCATTTAACTTCACATCTTTTGAACCAGTAAGAGGTTTGGATCAACAAGTTATAATAGAGCCGTTTTCACAATTATTAATTATCATATAAAATATTTCTGTTTTCTGTGATTTTAATTTTTCTTACTTTCTCCGCTTGAGCACTAGCTGTAGACATGATTTTTCCCTTCCTCCAGTCCCACACATTGATGGTTGCAACTGAGTCCAGGCCCACAGAGACAAGGTGCTGATGTGGATACAATTATATATCCTTTAAATATGCTATTTCAAACACTTAGAATCCAATTATCTAAATAAAAAACAACAACATTTTTTTAAAATCCTAAGTGAATTTCAGATTAATTAGTCTTTGATATATGCACCTCTGCATTAAAAAAAGCGTCTAGTATTAGATTTACTGTTCATATGTATTGCTCACATTGCCTTCTTTGTCAAAACCAAGAGCTGCAATTCCATCTCTGTGACCATCTTTTAATATGGAAATGGTATCAGTGGTTGAGGAGTCCCATACACAGATATATGGAGCATCTCCGACCTGACCAGTTGCAACTGTTGTCCTGTCTGGGTGCAATGCTAAACTGCAAGAGCATTGTTAAAAAATGAGTTAATTATAAGAGAGAAAAAATACTGACTTTCTGTAGCAAATCTATGTCATTCAGTTTTGACTGAATGTATTATTTATATTGCTACAGAATACATTAGTGAATGTATTCCTTAATACAACCAAAATTAATTCATGCCAAGTCTACCAAGGAGAAAAAAAATGCAGGACACCTATTTTCTTAATCAATATCAAATTAAAGACCCAGCATCTTTGCTGCTAACACTAGCAACAGCAGTGCAAAGAATAAATTGGATAGATCCCTCTCCCACATGTAGTTAACGGATCTTCTCAATGTTGCACCGATATGCTGATATTTTTCACTTTATTTTAAACTATCTTATAAGTTCACACCATTTCTTTTTTTTTTTTAATAAGCTGAAAAGTTTGTTGATTTCACTTTCTTGTTTCTTTTGCTATTTTGATTACCTTTCATTACATAATACTTTTTTTGTATGGTGGTATAAGGGAGAAACTAATTCCTCTTCTTTTTTTCCCGCAGGTGGCAACAGACATTTAAAAAAAAAACTTAAGTAAAGTCAGTGATTGCAATATGATTCAGTTTGAAAACCTTTTACCAAGTAGCAACATTCTTTCTCTGTGTCTCCTGATTTACAGGATCATGAGCTTAGGACCCTTATAGCTCTACTGACGTTTGTTGACTATAAAAATGGACACACTAGCTGAGGGATCAAACAAGGCTCTTGAAAAAACGGATGAATATGGAGGTATAAGGCATGAATGAAGGTCCACTGCAAAAACTGGATATCTGTGAGTAGTACAGCACTCAGTCCAAGTCAAACAGTTACCAGTCCCTTATGTCGGAAGTTTCTTGCTTTAACCCATAAAGCTTGATGCACCACTTTACTGTTCCCCTGTGAGGGAGCTACAGACACAGCGCTAGTCAATTGGCTCAGAACCTATGGACTGAGTACCATGGGACATCTTTTAATTGGTTTTGGCATTGGGCCTCATTCTTCCCTATCACTTCATGTGAGAAACTCACTCAGATATGGCTATACAAGCTCTTTAAAAAATTAAACAATGAAATCAATTATTAATTTGGAGGATTTTTGGCCACTTAGTCACATTATCACAGTTATATCACTGATGATAGCTTGAATCTCCAAGAAGGGTTATGGAAGGAGCAAGGGGGTGTTATACAGATATACTATTGATCTAGGGAATATGGTGTTGAACGCCATGCTTTGACTTATTTCCGTAAAAGTATCAAATGTTGCTCCACCGAGACCCACATACTAATGTGAAACAGGTGCTGACCACATTGTATGTTAAAACTTCATTCTACTCTGTTTGTGTGACTGCGACTTTTATTTGCTCACTTTTGAACTTTAGAACGGTACTGAGTTTATTTGGATAGGAGGTCTACAAGTCCTGTAAGTTCCGGAGCTTTGCTTGACAGTGTTTGATTATAACCACCTCTTGGGGCCTCAGTTAGCAAGCAGACGATGCGATACTCCATAGGTGTCCCAAAATAGTGGGAGATTTTTCTGGAAACCCACAGGATGTAAATCTTATTAAATGTTATCAGCGTTGGGTCAGTAGGGTCATAAACATAGCTCAGTCGCCGGTGCTCGGGACTGACAACATGAGGTCAAAATGTAACCGTGCTTAATGTCCACCCCAGTATCTAATTCTAAGTAAAACTACTACCGACCACTGGTCAGTGCGATTCCTACTGTCATGTCCAGCTATTGTTTTTGTTGGTGGTCATTTTTGTTTTAATTAATTAATACACTGTCTTTGGTGTGGGGGCAGGGCAATGTTAATAATTTTTAAGTGATTTGTTTTATACTTGGGTAGTACTAAAGATATATTTTTTATCTCTTTTACGTGATCTGGTCACCAATTGTAATTTTGTAAATTAAAATTGTTTTGGGATTACTTTGTTATGATGCAGCCTGACCTTGATTAAAGCTAATTAGATCACACTTCTTTTTATTGTTTATAGTTTAGAAATAATTTGCACAAAATTTCAGGCCCCAGAAGATCCCAGACAGAAACATCAGAATTTTTTTAAAGTTCTTCGAAGACCTATCAAGCTTATGAATTTAGACGATAAAAGAATAAGTTATACAGGTAATATTATAAACTTTTCATTTTCAAAAGACTGTTTTCCATTCATGTACAAATTGGATCTGTGGGTTGGCATATTAATTGATTTTATTACTGTGCTCATTAGTAGTTGTTTCCTTCATTTGTTTTATCATCATTGTTGTAAACTAGATTTTAAACCAATTTCAAATGCTCTTAGCGTGTGTGGTCAGATCATGGTCAGGCAGATGAAGGGATTTTCTGGATTAGTTTTCTGTTTAGATATAAACTGTTTTCAGCTTGTCTTAGGCAAGGACTTGAAGCTGATTTGATCAACTTGAAATAGTGGCGGACAGTGACATGATCTAGCACTGTCAGTTTAGCAAATTATCTCCCTTGGATTCTT
>RQTK01000440.1:49018-59329 GCA_003991915.1 Elysia chlorotica
ATTATTATTATTATTATTATTATTATTATTATTATTATTATTATTATTATTATTATTATTATTATTATTTACTATCATTATTACACAGGTATGACAGTGTTTCAACTAGGCTGCTATGTGTTGTTTGTTATTGGTGTAGATGTCTTATTATTGCTTGAGCTAATTCCCAGTCTAAGGGTTTTTATGATTGACCCATGGAGTTGGCTTTGAATGGTAGAGTAGACTGTGTCCAGTAGTAGTCGGTTTCATGGTATGTGTTACTTAGAGTAAGTAGGTGTCAATTTTGTATATATGCTACAAGACCTTTTCCTTGTATGGTTTGCCTGGTATTTTGTTTCTACTTTTTTGTCAGATGATTGTCCACTGATCTCTACTATAGACACCCATATTACCTTTAGCAGTATTGAGGCTAAACATGACTTCAAGTCTAAATTAATTGCACTCCATTACATGTGTATAATTTCTACTCATCTACTGATTTGAAAAACAATCAAACACTAGCTTTGTTAATTTGTTTATTGCTAATATGTCTACTGGCTTAATTATTTTACCTTGTTCATGAAGCAAGGCAGCCTTTAAAAAAAAAAAATATTAGTATCTGCTTGCTGAAAGTTACTTTTTCCTCCTGCTTATAAAATAATGTGTAAAGTGTAACGTAAATTATGAGAAGTAGTAGTTCCTTGTCCTAGGTTTTCTTACTAATCAAATAATATTGCGTTTAATAATAAATTAATATTTGAATCAAAGTAGTTGTATTACTATTAGTACTATTGCTATCATCTTTTTACTTACAGACAGAGTTGGTACTGAATAATTTATCGAGATTTTTCATGATGTCATTTTATTTAATGTTAAAAACTTTTTTTGTAATATTGTTTTCACAGCAGTGATTGCTGTGTTGGTTCTTGTTCTTAGTAGATTTTTTTTCAGCTTTTTTAAATTTTCTATTTACAATATTTCATTTTTTCATTATTCTATAAACCTTTAGAAGTAGATCAGGAACAGTAGAGAGAGTTAAGCGTTTTCTTGTAATATTTTTTTGTTTTGTTGTTATTTTCCGGCATGCTCTGTCAATAAAGAGTAATATCTTTTAGACCCTGCCTTGTTTAATTTTTGAGTAGCATTAGTGTCAGTCTAGAGTCCCCCCTTTTTCTATTTAGGCCACACAAGGTTCAAATCTTTGGTGTCTTCGCTCTATACTCTCCTTCTTCCCCCCTCTGTTTACCTGCATATTTTTGAGAAACCTATGAGACATAACATTGATTTGAAGAATGCATTTTTAGCAGTAGTGCTCTGGATTGATGAGTAAGTGGTCAAAGGTTCGATCTTCAGCTGGTATTTCTGTCTCTACATATTGTAGAACTTTCAATCAGGTCTTCGAGGGTTCTAAGTGCATGACCCCTGAGTCAAGGGACACACAAGAGGAATGCTAATGTTTTAAACTGAAACACATCACACCCACACATGTTTTAAAGTTAACTAAGTTAAATTGTGATCACCTGCAGGAAACAAAGTAGTAACTGGCTTCTCTTTCATTCCCCCACTCAAAAAGCCAAAACAAGCAAGATAATGAAACCAACTAAATTTTAAGCTTAAAAAAATAAATATAGTTCTATGAACTTATAACTAGAAATGAAAAAAATATCTGCAATTATAGCAATATCATCCGACACTAAGAAGATAAGTTAACCAAGTGAACGATACTGCCACACTCCATGTTTTCACACCCAGTCACCAGTGCCAGTCCTAGACTGGGCATCTGGTGGTTCAGGCGGACTGCTCAACTATGTCTTTTGATCTCTTGTGACGGTGGTATCTTCAGTTGCCATGGGAGACTTGAAAATTGAAGAATGGTAGATCTATACATTGTACATTTTCAACATCCTTGAATCCAATAATGAAATTAGATTTCAAATAATGTGTATTATGTCTTGGTTTATGCAGTTAAAATTCTACTTGCATTGCAAGTTTCAACATTCTGTGGAATGGCAAAATTGGCAGATTCGAGATGGCATATGGGTCCATTTATAAGTGACATAGATCTAAGATCGTAAGTACAATGTCGAGGTAGCCCATGACTCGCCGTGAGCCTATATATCATATTCTTACGAGTCATAAGCTACCGTTATGTTGGGCGTACAGCCCCTAGAATCTAGCACAGGTTTGATGGCAACTACAAATAAGGACCTAGGATCTAGACCGAGAAGTCTGAATCTAGATAGATATATTAGAGCAATTAGATTCTAGATCTAGATTTCTTGGTTTATGATGTATAAGCTTAAATTATCTAGATTTTCATCATTTTATTGATTACCTGACCAGATCATCGTTATGCCCAAGAAAAAACCTCTGCTTGTGTTCTCGTGCACTGTAAACAATGCCTACGCCGGCTACAAAATAAACCACATCTTTATTTGCAGTATAGTAAAGATTGTTTCTGCACATATGGCCCCTGTAGCCATAAACCCATTCCAGCCGAAGCCTACTGTCTGGTGCAGTTTTATCCGCCATTTTGCAAACAACAACTTGTCCAGTTGCCTTAGAAACTAGTCCTAAAGTGTTGTCCTCATTTTAGAGTGGGTTTATGCCAGGGGATGTTTTCACTCGCTCGCCACACATGCGAAGCGCGTATGTGCAGGTGCAGACTTGTTTCAAACATGGTAAAGATCTAGGATCTAGATCTATAACAAAATCATTCTTTTATCGATCCGGGATAAATGAAATCAGAAGAAAAATATTTTTTCTGAAGTCTAATATTTAAAATTATCTTGTGAGCGGCAACTTTTTTTTGGGTTGGTGTTATTTTTCAGATGACAATACTGTAAAATGTTTGAACAAAGTGACAAAATGTCCCCACACCCCCCCCCCCCCCCCCCGGCCGAAGCACAATTAAAAAAAATGAAGGCTGATTTTTAGTGATTTACTCTCATGAAGACAGAATATTAGGAAAAGACCACTTAGAGATTACGCATAACCCACTTTTTACAACCAGTTTCTTGAAGACAACATTTTATTGACAATCTAGTTGAGGAAAAAGAAAAAAAAACGAGAGACAATCAGTTATATTGGCTCTGATTTGTTTTTTTTTGTTTTTGTTTGTTGTTTTCTGTTTTCTTTTTCTTTCTTTTTTTTTTTTGGGGGGGGGGGGGGTAAAAAACACGAAGTCCTAGATTTTTACATCTCCCGGATTTCGAGTAGACGGAGGAGCCAACTGAGGTTAGAACCACGGACCTCCCTCAATCAGTCCAGACATGTCCTTCTAGACGGCTATGGTCCAGAGCACTAGCGAATCGAGCTACAAGCGTTCCCAAAAGATAGAAGGAAAAAAAACCCACAGACGTCTAGCCTAATGTTTAAATTTCTGTGGAAAGAGCTCAATCTTTCTATTTAGCGGCCATTCGATCTCCTGTTTGTTATGGTTGGTTTTGTAATTAAATATTTAGTTAGTTATTTGTATAGGCCTACACTGTAGAAGCTGATGTCTTTAACTTATGACTGACACACACACACACATATATATATATATATATATATTAGACATAGAGAGAGAGAGAGAGAGAGAGAGAGAGGGGTGAGGGAGTGAGTGACAGACAGACATACATAGATAAACATATAGAATAAATAGAGAGAGGCAGGGACAGCTGAAGCAAATAGAGGATACAACAAATAGTTGAGAAATGGATATAAGCTATAAAATAGAGTTGGAGAGAGCGTGTAAGATAGGTAGAGAGACAGAAAGAGAAAGGCAGATTGTTATGGTTCATCACTTAATGAACTAAAGACATCACAATCTGATTTTTTTTCCAAGAAAGCACATACCTACATTGTGTGTAATTTTTCTATGGATCAGTCGGTAGATAAAAACCAGAACTTAATAATTATTAATTAATAATAATGACAGAGAAAAGTCGCATACTGCCGTTGAAGGTAACGCCAAATTATGGTGACTGTGATTAGACCAAAGAGATTCCCCCATAAATAACCTAGACCTAACTAGAGATGGAGGTGCAAGACACTTTCTATGATAGCTTGCTTTGTATGAAATGTAAGAAATATATTTAAACGTTTCCATTTTTTTGGAACCGATTTTAGGTGAAATCATTCTCCCTTTATCCCACCCAGCTATTCTTAGTTTTTTAACCCGTGGCTCCTAGTTTCGCTATAAGGCTCTTTTCTCTTACGAAAACACAAAATATATAATAGTAGTGCATGTATCATGTGAGAGTTTCAGGAAGGGAGACAAGACGAAAACAAAACAATAGAGAGACCCGCATAGATCCGTATCTTAGTCTAAAGGTCTATAATTCGAGATCGAGATCTAAATTGATGAATATAACTTTTATTAGACACAAATAAGGCTGATGGTTTACCATTCGACACTGAAATGTGGATGGTGTTTCGATGTTATCTAGATATCCTTATAATTTTCTCATTCACTAGGAAATAATAACTATAATAACAAACCCATCTAATCTATTTGATGCGTCTTACAATTAAAATAAGTCCACACATCGAAACGATTCATCTCTTAGCCCTGATCAGGTCTTTTTTCTTTTTTTTTAATTTAGCCATTTTTATGTGGAGATTCCCAAAATGCATGACGCATTTGAGCCAGTGCCTATTTTAGAACGTCTTCCTCTTCATATTGAATCAATATCAAGTTTTGGTGAGCAATATTTTCTCAGCACCTGTTTAGCTATAAGGCCTTCAGAAGATCTACAAATCATGACAATTAAAATCATAAAAGCCCTTTTTACAAAAAACAACAACAAAATCTGGAATTAATATACATGAATTGATTGTCGTAGTAAATTTAAAAATCAATTGAAATCCTGTGGAGGATCAACTTTGCCAGAAATTAGTAATAGATCTAGCTGGTTGGGGATTTAGGAGGGGGAATCGGGTTGTTACTTAATGTCCAAGGTCCGCACAATAGGCTACATTGTAAACAGGCTCCAAGACTAACGTCTGACAAGTTTACATGCTGCCTGAGTGCCTCCCAGAGACGGTGTGGGGAGACCTGGGCTCTTGACTTAGCAATTCAGATTATACTGATACCGACCCAACCAGTAGCGAAGGTTTGTTGAAGAGAGAACTAAGAAATTCAGAAAAGCGAGGTATTGTGAAATTAGATTTGTGAGAACATTTAAAAAGCTACTTCTCTCTGAGTTATAAACAACATAACATTGATATTTTTTTACACTATGTGAAATGACTTTGGCGATCAGACTAGGAAAAACAACTAATAGAGTAATAAAGTGCATGGTGATAGTAGAAATAATAAAACAATTTTTTCATCTACCAGAGTCTACTCTATTACTTGGAACAAGAGAGGGAGTACTGCTGCAGTATAAAGTCCAGAGAAGCAAAAATAAAGGTAGAACTTCATCATACAAAGGGCTGACATCTTATATCAATGATTTTCTTAATTTCTACACGTGCTGAAAATAGATGGCAATATTTGAATTAGCACACTTAACCTACTTCTATTTCTAATTGAAAGGTACTTGGGAGGGATGAACATGGTTTGAATAGTTTCTTCTTGTTGTTGTTGTCTAATGCCGTTGTGTTACAGTTACACACCAATCCCTGTCAGGGCAACAAATGCAGCAGTTTTCTCTAAATCCTTCAACGATTTGTAGTGCTTGCTTTGCAAATCTGTTCGCTGGCTCCATACAGTTCTTCTGAGGTCTTCATGGTTATTGCAGTCTTGTAGAACATGCTCTACAGTTTCTGCTGCTGCACCACACAAGCACAGATCTGACCGTCTGATTTTGTAAATTGTATGTGATACCTGAGTCGGTTGCTTCCCAAAGAGCGACACCTTGCTACTGGTTGTTTCAATGACCTCTAGATCTATGCTGGCTGGAGATTTGTCTCCTTGTAGGGTCACCCAAGCCAGACAGATTGAAAGGTAGAGATTGGACTAAGAGCACTCACTGGCCCTTCGGGAGGAGGGGGAAAGGGGGAGAGGTGGGGGAGCAGGGCGCCCGCGGTGGGCGGGGGGGGGGGGGGGGGGGGGGGGGGGTTACAGAAACCGCAATAGATATCCACAAAACATGCATCAGGAAAACATCAAAGAGGTTGACAGGTTTGTTTATCTTGGCAGTGTTGTAAGTAAAGACGGGGGAACAGAAGAGGACATCAGATGCCGAATCAATAAGGTCCGATACGCTTTTAGTACCCTAAGACCAATCTGGAAGTCTACAGCCCTGTCGGTGCGAAACAAGATCCAGATCTTCAATACCAAGTGAAGTCAGTCTTACTCTGTGGCTCAGAAACATGGCTCGTTACCAAGACCTACAGCCAATCATTCACCAACAGATGCCTCAAAACATCCTCAAACAAATTTACCCAAACAAAGAACTGTATGATGGAACAAAGCAAACACATTAAGGCGGAAATCAGAAAGCGCAAATGGGGCTGGATAGGCTACACTTCGAAAGCTGCATCCAACATCACAAGACAAGCCCTCGAGTGGAACCCCCAAGGTAAATGCAAGGTCGGACGTCCAAAGCAGAGTGAAGCACCGATGCTGAGATAAAAGCCACTGGTACATGGATCGAGCTGAAAAGACTAGCCAGAACTGAGTAAGGTATCACAGGGAATCAAGAGACTTAAACTGTTACTAACTTAAGTCGGTTGTGCTCATTTCTGAGACGGAATATCACTGTCTGGGTGTTGTAGACCCCTAGCAGTTTCTTTTTTATTTTATCGCCGCGTGAGATCCTGGAGAATTCTTCAGTTTCAAATTTCTAATGGCGCTGTTTAGTTCTATTGATATAAAAGGTTTATTTATAGGACTGTTTTGGCCTTGATGTTTTTCTTTCAGCTCTAGAGTGTCGAATTGGATTTTGGATTTGCCTTTTAATTTTATCAACATAGATGTTATTATTATTATTATTATTATTATTATTATTATTATTATTATTATTATTATTATTATTATTATTTTTCATTATTATTTTTATTATTATTTTTATTTCATTATTTTTTGTATTAATTAGATCATTAAAAAAAAGGTAATTTAAAGATAATGTCATTTTTGTTTGTTTGTTCACTGTATTCTTTATGTATTTTTTTCAGGTGACAATAAGTTTGAAGTTCAACTTGAAAGATCAAATAAGTCTTTTGCAAAAAAACCAATAACGCAGGTAATAAGACATGATTCAATTGTCTCCAAAACTGATATTATTATAAGTGGTTTTAATGTACATTGAGGAAACTTTTGTAACATGTTCTCCTTTAATAGATGTAGATCATAAGGAGGGATATTTAGTCCAAATAGTTTTATTGTAGCAAAATTTGTTTAATAATAATTATGGATGTTAAATTGAGTGATGATGGGTGGGGCTTTCATATCTTTGACTGGTTCTTTTGACTCCTGTTGCCATTTTTGTCACTTAACGATTTGGTTTCAATCATCATGTTTATATTGAATTTATTAATTTACCTTCAGCATGAGGCTTTGATAATGATATTAATGCTTTTATGCCAAAAGTTCTGCTAGTATTACTAATATTAATAAAAAATAAAACTTAAATGATCAAGGATCTTCATGTTAACTAGTACTGAATCAAGACTTTATTTTTCAAAGAATATGCAATGATGAACAGATAAATGTATAAATGTAATCAGAAATCACCATTTCATCATTCTTGGTAGGTTGTTTTCTTTTCTGATTAGGGCAAAAAAATAAAATCTTTACTCTTCTTTCTGCAGCTGGCAGCAGTCCCGGAACTTTATATCCTTATTAGTTTATCAGGTAAGATATTGATTTTTCTTTTAAGATATTGAGTAGTTATATTGTCCATTTGGATTATACTGTCTCGTTACATAAAAAACCCAAAAGTTAAAAACAGTTCAAGGTTTGTTATCAGTATCACATAACAGGTGTATCAATAATTATGAAATTTTGATGTCTCTAAGTACTAACATTTTTTAGGAACATGGAACACAGAGTATCAATTATAATTATAGGAAAAAAGAATACAAGATTAAAGTTTAGAAGGTGAAGTTACTCCAAGACGATAAATAGAAAAGATTAAATTTAGTCCTACTTCACCTGTAATCGAAAATCATGTTTTATACTCTTGTCTGTATGTCCTGGGATCTCTGTGAGATTCCACTTTTCAAATAGCCAAAATGATACATACACTTTAAAATGAGGAATATTAACATTTTCAATATTAATTCAAATTTCGTGTATTTAATTTATAAAAACAAGAAAAAAAAACACTCTTGAGATCTTTTTTTTTTACTTCTAACGTCAGTATTAGGGTTAAAGCAAATCTCATTATAGATTATGGTGTTGGTTTACAACATATATTTGGCCATTTCTTTCTATCTTATTGTCAGTGAATTAATTAATTAATTAATTTTTTAAATATTTCAGATAATGTGATCAGTGTACACGATCTGACATCATTTAATCTTATAACATGTGTACAAAAAACTAAAGGCGCTAGCCTTTTTGCAGTTGATGTACAGGTGAGAGAATGTTATTTGTATAGAGCTCAAAATCCCCTGTTTCGCTTTAAGGTTTGATAAAATAAATAGAATTTTATTATTCAAGAATGAAAGGGTGTTAAACTAAAAATGATCACTATTAGAATATTTAAATATCCTTTTTAATAGCAACTTTGTTTTCATATAAAAATTCAATATTTTAATCAATGTGGAGCCAATATCGATTTTTTTGGTAAGTATGAGCTTCAATAATAGATATTTATCATGATGGAAATATACTAAATAAGAAACAATTCCAACTTGAAATACACTTAGAACCACACTTTGTTAAATATCTTTTATCTGTTTTCATACAGAATAAACAGACACCTACAGGTGTTGAGCCATCCCTAAGAATAGGCATTGCTTCAAAGAGAAAAATACAGGTAAATCTAGAGAAATTATACTGTTAGATAGGTGATAAGGGGTCTTGATTATACTTGTGTAGTTTACCCTTGTGAAAAAGTCATGTTAAGCAGGGGGCCTTGAATATACTTGTGTATATTAACCTTATTAACCACTGGGCTTAACCCTGATAGCTGGTCAAGCCAGACTCTAGCTTCGCGTGTACATGCGAAGAGTGATTCGCCGCTGACCGTCGACCTTGATCCTGATATCACATGCTTTGATCTCTGTCTGCCTGAGTGTGCATACCAGTAAGTATCGACTACTTGTCATCTGTGAATGACGGGGGTGGGGGTGGGCGAGGTGGTCCTGGGGTAGAACATCGGCTTCCGGCGCAAAAGGTCTTGAGTTCGAATCCTGGCTGTTGCGTTCCCTACTGGTTGGGTCGGTGTCAGTATAATGTGACCGGCATAGACAGCAGTCATGGTATCCCCGCCCTGTCTCGTGTGTGCAGCACATCATAAAACTGTCAGACGTCAGTCTTAGGGCTCCGTCCACAATATAGCCTATGTAGTGCTGATGTTGGACGTTAAACCAACTCAACTCAACTCTGTGAATGACGACCCACACTCGGTCTAACTTGGTGTGCTCATGCCCTTAAGTTTTTTTTTTTTTTCAGCATTTGGAGGTTTTGATTTACAAATAATAGCTTCACATTGGCAAATTTGAATTTTCACTCTAAAGCTGTCAGAAGGCTGTTCAATAAATGACAGGTTTGTAGTAATGATATAAGTTTTAAACATGAACGGCAGTTTTATCTGTTGTGTCAAAATGAAAAGAATTTCATAGAGCATCATTTCATTTTTTTTTTCATTTTGAATTTTCTCTAATGTAATAAAATTTGGTTGAATATTCTGTTTGTTGTTTTCTTTAACTTGATTTTGATCATAAGAATAAGCAACATATTTTTTTTCTGTTTAAAAAAAAAGAAGACAGTTTGAATTGTAAACAAAACAAAAATGTGATACTAAAATGAAATTTTGGAATATTTTTGTATAAGATTAAATTATTAAAGACCTACTGGACTGAGTAAAATACATTGCAGGCTGGCTTTAGACAGTCAAATTCAAACTGAATATACTAGACTCCCAATCTGTGTGGGCAGTTGGCAAATTTGATGTTAAAAATATTATTGAGGAAATTTGGTATTTTTTTGTGTACCATGTTCCTGTTGGATTGCTTCAAGCATTTTTGTTGCAATCGAATTTAGAACTTTATTTATGATTATTTTATTTTACAAAATTATATGATAATATCTCAAAAAGCATTTTTTAAATTTTATTTTAAATGCTTGTTTTATTGGCAGTTCATAATCTCTTATATCAATCGATTTCTTTTTTTTTTTTTTTAAACAGCTGTTCTATTGGCACAACAGAGACTTTACAGAGCTCTTGGTAA
>RQTK01000440.1:59453-104797 GCA_003991915.1 Elysia chlorotica
TCTCTCTCTCTCTCTCTCTCTCTCTCTCTCTCTTTTCCCTCCCTACCTACCAATACAGTTACCCTTAGGTGTTTTGTTTTCCTCAAATCTCTCTTTCCATCCATTTTTTTGCCTGTTTTTCTGTCCAACGCAGGATGTCTATGGTTTGAGCCCTGGTAGTTTCGTCCCCTACTGGTTTGGTTGTTGTCAGTTTAATGTGACCTACTGAGACAGGGGTCTTGGTATCCCCGCCCTGTCTTGTGTGTGGCAGCACATAAAATTGTCAGACGTCAATCTTAGGCTATATCCACAATGTAGCCTATATAGTGCTGACTTTGGATGTTAAACCAATTTAACTACTACAACTACTCTCTCTCTCTTTACCCTCCCTATCTATCTACCCATCTCTATTTTTTATCTAGCTAGCCCTAGATCGCTGCCAGTGATATCTTATATATAAAGGGGAGCGCGGCGGTCCTGGGGTAGAACATCGACTTCCGAATCAAAAGGTCCGAGTTTGAGCCCTGGCGTTTTCACTGCCTACTGATTAGGTCTGTGTCAGTTTAATGTGACCGGCTGATACAGGAACTATGGGATTCCCGCCCTGTCTTGTGTGTGGCAGCACATAAAATTGTTAGATGTCAGTCTTAGGGTCCGTCCACAATATAGCCCATATAGTGCTGATGTTGGAAGTTAAAACCAACTCAACCAACTCATCTTATATATAAAGATATTATATTACTTTTTAACCAATAAATGTTTTGTTTTCCTCAAATCCTTTTTTGTGTGTGTGACGATTTTGCTCTGCAGGCAAACAAACCCTGTGGAAGGATACTAAAAAAAAGAAGTTGTGTGATAACAATATATCTATTGTTTGAATTTTTTAAAGCTTGTTGGAATGGGATAATGTTTATGTTTTTTGTTATATGTCTTTTCCAGAATGATCTAAGTGTGTATGATATTCCTCATGCCTTGACTTGGTGCAAAGATTCGCTTTGTGTTGGATTTAAAAGAGACTATTACATGATAAATGTAGGTGGTTCCTTTTGCTCTTTGTACCATCAGCTTATTTAGTTATTTTAAAGTAATTTGTATTCCATTCACCTTGAACAACAACAAGGTTGAAGCTCTACTTCATTTTAAAGCTCCATGTAAAAATTACCATCTCACTTTTTTTTTTATTTGATGGATTAGAAATAAAACTTTTTCTTTTTTTATATTGAGTTAGATTTTAGACAAACAAAAGCTTTTAAGCTTCGTCTTAAAAGTGATTAGTATTTAGATATATCTACAAAATTTTCCGAGGCGTAACCTATGTAATTTTTTTTTTCTGTTTTGGTATAACTTTAAAAATCTACTAAGTATTCATTACTTTGCACAAACTTTTTTAATCTCTACTTTTATTTTTTTTCAGTCAAAGACAGGCAATTTAAAAGAATTGTTTCCTGTTGGCAACAACCAGCGTTATCCAATAGTGACTCGTCTCTTTGATAACCGCCTGGCTCTTGGCCGAGATGCTATGTCCATTCTCATCAATTCAGAGGGTGATCCCACCCAGAAGGAACCTATCAATTGGTCAGACATCCCTCAGGCAATGGGTAAACATTCCTTTTTTTATTTATAATTAAAATTAACAATTATTTATCATCACAGATATATCATTAAATGTTTTAATATTCACAATTGACTACATTCTTTTGAAAACATTTCTTTTAAAAAAAGAAGACAAAGCAACAAACAGTTTCAGTTAAAAATGCATTTAGAGATGTTAAATCTGAGTTTATTGATATATATTTTTTTAAATGTTGCAATCTCATGCTTGCTATCCTAATTATTTATTTTTATGAGCCTAATTTTTCTAGAGAAAAAGATTTGCTTTAGATGAACTATATATTTGGATTACTTTAAGTAACATAAGAACTACATTATAAATTGATATTCTTTCAATCAGAGCACAGTTTGCCCTACCTTGTGGCTATTTTGCCGAAATTCGTAGAGGTTCGAACTATAACCCCCAAAATGCTGATACAAAACATCACATTATCAGATGCAAGATACATCTGTCAAGGAGAGTAAGTACACACATTTTCCTTCATAGGTTTCAAGTGGCACGATATTGCACCAAGTTAATGCATTTTTTCTTTTTTATTTGCTAAGTGAATTTTTCAAAGAATCATGCATATGTATACAAAGGTGTAAAAAGTGCAAATCTTTGATCACTATAGGGAATTTGAATACACCAAAAGTTATGTGAGTTATTTTGAAGACATAATCCTACTTTAGATTTCAAATAGCTCACTAAGCAATAGCCTACTGAGAAAAGCGTGTAATGCTAAGCAGTTTGACAATTTTAACTATTAAAAGAGAACATTAAGTGGGCAAATAAAAAAAAATGTTTGCTACAAAATGGTACTCTATCTGTTTTTTTGCTAATTGAACATGACTCATGCACATTATTTTTTTTTATAGATGGTCAATGTCATCTTTGGTTGCTTTGATGGTAAAGCCTGTCTGATATAAATTAGATATAAACCCATAAAGATTGACGCGCCAAATAACTGCCTCGCTGTGAGAGAACTACAGGTTCCGCTTGCAGTTACCTATTCGGCTTAGCACATCCGGACTGGGTAACTGTCATTGGTAGTGGACCTTCATTTGTCCTTTCTCCAGCCTGCAAGAAACTTGTAAATGGGTGTAAAGGCTCTTAAAATATCAACCAATGAAATCAATGAATAGTTTGGTGATTCTCAGCCTCCCAGTCACATTATGACTGTTATATCAGTGATGATAGCCTGAATCTCTAAGAAAGGAGAGGGCTGAGGAAGGAGCAAAATAACCCCCTGTAGAGATCTTGGGTAACCTAACCTTGCGGTGTTTAGTCTCATGTATAAAGATGGATGGACCCTTTATGTAGGGGAAGATGGCGATGAAAGCCGTGCTTTGGTTGATTCACATAATGTAGGAAAAGATGGTGATGAAAGCCGTGGTTTGGTTGATTCACATAATGTAGGAAAAGATGGTGATGAAAGCCGAGCTTTGACTGAATCACATAGGATAACTAGAAATAATAATTTTTAAATATTGGCGATATCGGCAATATACCATCAGTTAACCAGGTGAACAGTATACAGCCACACCCCATTTTTTACCCAGTCACCAGTTCCAGACTAACCTTCAAAGTACCATGGAGGGTAAATTAACCTTAATTTTAGGAATAGCTGAAAAAATAGCATTGCATTGTAGTAGTGTAAAAAAGAGGGAAGAACACATTTTTTGGGATACAATCCTAAATTTCTATGTTTAATGATTCCTAGCTTCTTGATTTTGAAGTTCTTCTTTGGTTTGTTAATTTGTTCTTATTTTTTTATCTTTCGTGTCTTTTACAGTGGTTGCTTATATGTTGCATCTCAGAACACAGTATGGCGACTAGTGGTTGTTCAATACTCTTTACAAATCAAGCAATTGTTGAAGAGTAAAGAATTCGAGTTGGCCCTGAAGCTAGCAGTAAGTTGGTCAAGGTTTTCAATTATGGGCCGTTTTCTTTATTATCTCCAGTTTTTAAGAGAGAGAGAGAGAGACAGGCCTTTTGTAAAGTTGTGTTTTATCCTTACAGCTTCATTTTTTGTTTTCATTTTTTGTTTATATTTAATGTGGATTTTTTAAAAGTACTTTATATCTTTTTCTTTCATAGTGATGTAAAGTTATATCAGACATGTTTGTTGCATATTACACATCTCTACTCCAACATAATATGCTATTTTTCTCTTGGAAACCTTTCAAAAGCATATTTTATTAAATAACCAAGTTCAAAACCTAAATTATTTTGCAGCTATATTGAATTTTTCATTTGTTCTTTACAGGAACTTGTTGAAGAACAAGCAAGTGAAAAGGAAAAAAGGATTAGAAACATTAAGAATCTCTATGCATTTGATTTGTTTTGCCAAAAAAGATTTGGAGATTCATTATCACTTTTTGCCAAACTTGGAACAGGTGAGTCTTAAGAATGACAGTTTATATATTTTACAGTCTTTAAAGTTTCACATAGTTTTTTACTGTTGCCATGTTTACCATAATTGCCAGTCATTGAATAAAAGATTTTGTTATTTTTAATAATGATCATACAGTATATATGTTTATTTCTATTTTCAGACCCTGCTCATGTGATAGGTTTATACCCAAATTTGTTACCTCAGCAATACAGAAACAATTTGAGTTACCCAAAGGATGTACCTGATCTTCAAGGAGCTGAAAATGAAAAGGGGATAATGGCTCTAATTGAGTACTTAACTCAGGTAATGTTAGGTTCCATTTCTATAAACATGGCATTTGGAAGAAATTTTATTTCATTTATTGCACTGTCACGGATGAACTTGAGTTCAGAGATCTCAAAGTTTTAAACTCACTCCGTCTGCTTCATTTTTTTTTCCGTCTTGTTATCAATGTTTTGTAAATGAAACATGCTCTTAGCAATTTTTTTCTATTGTAGGTACAAAATTTGACCTTAAAACATGATAACTATGTGCATTTCAATTAAAATATATGAATTTTACAGAGCAGTATATTTAACTTTGAGTTCTTCTAATTAATTGAACATACAATTTTTTTATTAGCTATGATAATCGTCCAATAAAATGAATGAATTTGAAGACATGAATAATTTAATTCATTAACACCAGTAACCATGGCACATCTTGTTTTACAAAATGTATTTTTTTTCCTATAGAAAAGAACAGAGGTGATGAAAGATATGGGCAAGGAGTTTCAACCAACAGCTATTGTGGAAGGGGACAAGACCACTAAACCAGGAAAACAACTGAGGCAGATCATTGATACGACTTTACTTAAGTGTTACCTTCAGGTAAACTCAGTTCTATTTTCTATGTTTTAAATAAGGAAGAGGTATAGATGTAAGCAAATTTTCATCTTAGTTGTATGTTTCTAAAATACTCTAAATCTGTAGTGCTTTAGACATAAGATTGGTCATTAAGCAACCAAGTTTATAAAACTGGTTTTAAGTTTATTTGTTTCAATAAATTAATACCTCTTTGACGATTGGTCGTTCAATAAGCTAATAGAGCAAAGGGAACAGAACCATGTAATTAATTATGGTGCGGGGGATGTTTTTTACACTAACATATGTTTTTTTGTTATTATTGCTCATCCTGACCTGTATGTCTCTTAGATAAAACAGTATGTACAACATTAGTTGTTATTTTTGTCATGGGCAGAACTCAGAGATAGCTGTTTGTTTTGAGGATATTTTTGTACATTAAAAATACTAGAAGCAAAATGCTGAAGATTTTAGATTCTGTTGTAAAGCACTTGTAAAAAAGAAAATAACATTAATGTGCCCCTTTTTTTTATTTCAGACAAATGATGCCTTGGTTGCTCCACTTTTACGTCTAAAAGACAACCACTGCCATGTTGTTGAAAGCGAGAGAGTTCTCATGAAGAAGGAGAAATTTTCAGAGCTTATCATCTTGTATCAGACAAAGGAGTTACATCAAAAAGGTATTTATCTTGAACATTGCAGTTTTTTAAGAACTCTCTTCATAAAATGGAAATTGGTATCTTATTATATTTCAAATGCCCTCCTTAATATTATGATAGCATAAGGTTAACTCAAATTCTTATACTCAGGGTAGAATGTGTCTTATTTTTGTAATTTTTTAAGTTGTGAAATTTAATCTCTGTAACAAACAATTTGTTACGCACTTGCTAAAGATGGTGTTTTAAAACCAGAAAAAACAAGTTTCACTACTATTAAAGTTTATCTAGTTAATTCTAGTGTTGAGTAAGTTCACAATTCTCACCATTTCTTTTTTTGTGCTCTCATAATTGATATTTATCCCCAGCCTTATCATTACTCATGAAGCAAGCAGCTCGACCAGAGTCCAACCTGAAAGGACATGAGAGGACAGTTACATATTTGCAACATTTAGGTAAAAGTTAGCTTTGGCTTCCGTCTTAGATTTAACAGGAGGGACGGGTCCTGAAATGGCCAATAAGGTGTCCGATAATCGACTTCCTTATTGTAGTTTCTACAGTCAGTTCAACCAGTGAAACATATGAACAAAAACCACAAAATTAGTGGTTTGAAGTTTTTTATTTCATTGCTCATCCCCAAACATCATTTTGGAGAGGTAGCTAATAAAATTTGCATGATAGGTAATTAAACTGTATATCTCCTTTTCTTGAATAAACTAAAATTTATTTGGTTTGAAATTTTATCATATTTGTAAACTTTTCTATCAATAGTTTCCTACATAAAATTTTTCATATCACCATGCTGAAGCCACTGCTTAAGTAATTGAACAAAAAAATATTAAACTAAGATAAGGCGTGAAAACTTTTCATAACTTGCAGATTAGATTCTTTTCTCTAAATATGGGATTCTTTTGAGTAAATACAGAGAGAAAAATTTCTTAACCAAAGGAGCTTAAAAAATCAAAGATTTCATTCTTATTCGAGTTTTGCTTCCTTTCAGTGAAAGATGAAACCGTTCATTACTTACCTCCCGCATAAGATTCTGTTGTTATTAAGCAAATAATCTGTTTATGTGAGAGTGATTGACATCTATGTTTTGTAACGTTTAATACGAATAACCTTTTCCTTTGCTAATGAAAATAAATCATTCATTGTTTGTATTTCATCAGGGCCAGATCATATTAATCTCATATTCGAGTATGCCGAGTGGGTACTCAAACAACATCCAGAAGATGGTCTTAAGGTGATTTTAATTAAATAGTTTTTTCATTTTTTTTTGTACTGTTGTTGCATCAGCTGTAATTTAAGATGAAATGGTGTCACACTTTAATTATTAACTATTTCATTGATACCAACATCAAGTAAAAGAGATTTGTATTTTGTGTTGGAGAAAAATATATGGATTGTTGCAAGAGCTATGTAAAAAACTAAAACCATTTCATATCCTTTCATATTTATACCTTCTTTTTTGAAAGTTTTATTAACGTGAATCAGGTGAATACTAATAATATACAAGCACTCAGAAAAAAATACAAAACAACTTTTTTATTGTCTTGAAGCTTCATCCCTAAAACCCTGAATTTCATCAATCTGATATTTTGCAATTCTACAATGATTCCACTTGAGTTTCAAATTAGTGAAAGTAGAGAGCAAATCTGATAATGTTGAATCAGCCAAGGGTAGTGAAATTTTTTTTCTCCTCTCTATTTCTAAAAAGAGATAAATTAATCTGCTAAAAGTTGTATTAGGATCATTTACATATTTTTTTACATGTATTTCTAAAATAATGGCCTTTCAAAAAAAAATTGTTTGCAGATACATTCTCAAACGTCATTTTTCTCTGTTAAAACAAAATTCTAAAAAACCTGAGAAAAAAAGTAGTTTTTGAGAATTTTATTCTGCACCTTACCAAAGAAAAAAGTCAAGTGTGAAATTTTTGTCTGTTTATCTTTTTTGATCCTTTTGTACTTCCATCCTCAACCAGATATTTACAGAAGACCTTCCAGAAGTAGAGAGCCTCCCAAGGGAAATGGTTTTAGAATACTTAGAGAAAATCAGCCCAGATCTTCCTCTTTTCTATTTGGTATAATTCTTAGTTTCTATGGAGTATTTCATATATTAAGAATCTTACAATGTATGATTACCTTCTTGAAATAGTTTATTGTTTTGACTGTGGAACAAACTGCATAACTTTAATTTAGTCTTTGATGAAATAGTTATCAATATAGTTGATTGTGTGTTAATAAGAGACTTCAAAAGGTAGATTTACGCATGGTTAATGGAATTTTGAACAATATTTACTAAAGGTTGCAGTTTTAGCCCATGCAGACAGCAATTCAAAGTCATAAAATCAATTTACCGTTTTGTATGTTTATGTTTTCTTTTCTTTACCAGGAGCATATTATCATGGACTTAAAAGATCAAACAAATTTATTCCACAACCGACTTGTGGATCTGTACAGAGAAAGAGTTCAGAGACTGCGGCTAGAGTACATAGACTCTTTGCCTGAGGGTAAGTATTCCATAGTTGATGGAATGAGTTTGATTTAGATTTATTTTTAACTTATCGTTCAACTAATAGATTATCTTTTTCCTTTATTATTTCTTTTTTTTTTTTCAATTTAGATTTTTTTCTTATGTTCTTCAATATCTTTGGCATTTTACTCAACTACATCAGGTTTTATTATAAATATTTGTGTGTGTGTGCACACTTATATTCAAGGAATAATGATGATTTTATAAGCAACAAAATATATCTTTCTGAATGAAACTTATCTTTATTTAGTCTTTACTTGTAAGCTTTTTATTATTCTGGCAGTTTTCTCTTAACGCTCAAGCAAGTTCATACCCATTTCAATGTTGTTGTTTTTTTAAACGCTTCTCATCATTGAGTCTTTTTTAATTTTAAGAAGTGTCATTTTTAGCTTAAAATATAATATAACTTCTTCTTATAAAGTGCATAAAATCAGCATTTTTAATGTAGATAACCTCTGTGTCCAAACTCATCTTTACCTAATTGTAAGGTTATGGACTTACCTGACAATATAAGTTTAGGAGATGGTTTATGAGATAATTAACCATTGCATAGTCTTGTCTATGCCAAAGCAAACATCTGAGATATCCACTTTTTTGGCATATTTAAAACTAAACTAAAGGTAAGGAGATTCAGTGACTGGTTACCCAAGACTTAATTTTAAAGTAATGGCGCATTTACTTAGTAAACTTAGAGGATAGTGGGCATTGAAAATCTCTAACATATAAAGTCTAGTTTATAAAAGAATAATGTATGTAATGTTTCTCAACTGAGCAGGTCATCCACCATCCAAAGCTGGTGAGGAGCCAGGGGAACTTGGAGAGGCAAGAAAGAAATTGGTCACATTTCTTCACACATCACAAAGCTACATCCCTGAGAGGCTTCTCACACATTTTCCAACTGATGGTCAGTGCCTTTCCTGTCTATATCATAGAGGGAAAAATGTCATAAAAAGTCGGGTTCTACTGTTAGTTACTCTCTCTTTTTTATCTCAGTTAACATTAAAATTTTTGCTGTTCCTTAAATTTAAAAGTTTTACTACAAAATAATTTTCACCCAGTGTGATTATTTCACTGCTGAGCTAGATTAAGGTGGTTTTACGCAATTATTGACAACCAAAGAATACACATTTCTTTCTCATCACGAGCATCTCAGTGACGAATCATTGTTAGAATTTTTGCCCTAATATTGGCCATATCTTTTGCTGAATAAAAGAGAATCAAACAATTACTACAAGAATGTTAATTTATCTCTTGTTGACTGATATTTTTGTAATACAGAAGACAAAGGAGTATTGTTAAGATGATGTTATTTTGTATACTGGTTTTCAGGATTTTTTGAAGAGAGGGCAATTTTGCTGGGTCGGCTTGGTAGACATGAGCAGGCTCTCAGTATTTACATCCACACCCTCAATAACACGCGGATGGCTGAAGAGTAAGTAGAGCATGACAATGTGATAGTTTCAAATTATTTAGTTGCATTTTAAACCTAGCTTACATAAAAATATGAGTCTTTAGCTGGTATCCTTACAAGGACAGCAAGATTAAGAATGAGAATGTTAGTATTTTTCATTTTTCATTTTATAGAGCAGATTTTACTACAGAATCACACAAATAAGGTTCATTTAATTGTCTGCACAAAAAATTGGGGAAACACAGCTTCAACCACATTTTTGTCAGATCATACCATTGTTTCATTTTTCTATGATTTGTCTCTGAATGTTATTTAAAAAAATGGAATTGTTAATTTTCTAAATAGTTATGTTTATATTGAGCTAAAATACAGAGATTGAGGTGGAGTAAATAGAGTTAGGTTGTAGGCCCTATGTAAAGATGCATAGTGGTTGATCATATTCAAGGGTAGTCAATAAATGAAGGAAACTACAGGAAATATATTTGTCACATTGATCGATAAAAACTTATATACATTGATTTTCTTTGATCTTCAGATTTTGTGCAAGAAACTATGATAAAGATAAGGAGGGCAACAAGGATGTAAGTTCATATTATGTCTTGTCATTCATGGATGGTTGATCAGAGAACCTTCTCTAACAACTTATCCTACCTTTACCAAAATATTCCATTTTTTCCCTCAATGTGTGATGGGATTTCAGAATGATTTCTGGCTCACAGAGAGGTACCCAAGGTGATTTTACATGTTTTTAATTTTTTTTTTCAAAAAAATGAAGCAATTTTAGAACAAAGCCTGTAACATTTGAGTAATAATTATTTTAGTGAAATATTTAGGCATTGAGAATCGATAATTTTTAAGAGATAATTACATACATGAGTTTGTTGTCTTTAGAAAAGGTTTTCAAAAACTATTCCTGCCAAAAAAAATTAGCTTGAAGACTTGTAAAAAAAATGCTGTTTTATTTATTTATGGTAAATCTGTTTGGTTTTAGAATCTTGCACTGAGTAGTTTGCTTTGGATTGAGGATCTTGCACAATTTTGGAATACAACGAATCCAATAAAACTTATGTGTAAAGTTGTATTCCACTCTATTAATTCAGTCAAAAATCAAAATGTAATTGATAATATTTTGTTTGGTTTATATTATAAAATCATACAATCAGTCAAGGCTCATTTCCATGCAGCAGTTTCATATTTTGGGGAACTGTCTTCCTTTTTGTCTTTTCTTATGTGTGTACTGATGAAATTCAGATTTTCAGGTACTTTATGCATTCCACTAATTCTTGCACTATTATTTTTAGCAAGATTTTCCCATTTACCGTACTCGTTTACATTTAAGCTCAAGGTGGATCACTCGTAGTCAGTTTCTGGTCTAGTAGAAAAAAAATGATTATTTTACATTCTCTAAATTCTCTCAGTTCTCTTTGGAGACAGTTTATGCCTTTGCATCTCCAACAGCTAAATTCTTGAAAAAGTGTAGGAATCCAAAACCATGCATGCAATTACCTTTTGCATACATTTTATATGAGTTTTCTCAATATACTCAGGGGAGTTAAAATGGTTATTGAAAACAAAAATGTCAGTCTAACAAACAATTCCAAATTTTGCTAATTTTACATCGTACCATATAAAAAGATTTTTGATACCTGATTAAAGACATTTGGTTCCCAACCCCTGATTATAATTTATTCTAATAACATATTTATTGGGTTGAAATTTATGTGTAGTCATATCAATGTTTTCAGTAACTTTTTCTTATTAATTTTGTAATGGCATTTGTCGCTGTTGGCAACAAATAAAAAGTGCTGTCTTAATTATATTTTCCCTGAGATGATTTTGATTTAAAGTTCTAGACCATTCATTTTAACAGAGAGTTGATTTTTCTTATATCTAAAAATAACATACATGTCATTTACCTTCTCAGGTCTACTATTTGATGCTGAAAATGTTTCTGAAACCTCCAGAGGGAACTTGTGATGAGACAAATGGCAAAATGCTGGAGGTTGCCCTCAATCTCCTTGAAGATCATGCTATGAAAATTGATGTTCCTAAGGTAAATAGTTGAGGCTAGGCACTGTCTCATGTCTTACAATAATCATTAATTGTTTAAGTTGTGATGGAAACATAAATGGATTTAACTCTTAATGGTTCCATAGTTTTCTCCCCTTGAAAAAAAATTGTGGGTGTTGTACTTTATGATTGCCTCTAACTTGGTGATATTGTAAGTAATAATGCCTTGCAGCATATCATTTTGTGCAGAAATGAATGGAGCTTGATATTTTCTAGGTTTTGCAGCTATATTTTTAAGTAACATGACACACAAGTACTGAATGCAAAAAAAAAATGGATGAATTTTTTTTAAAAATGCATGCACCCAAAGTCTCAAAGAAGGAAAAAAATTCAGATTTGACAAAATTTATGTAATTTATTCATTTTATGACAGATCAACATTCTTTACAACAATAAAAAACCATTTGGTTGTAAAAAAATTACATACATCTTGCTTTAGACGGTGTAAAGATAGCTGCTAGCAGAATGTCCAAGATGGCGGATCGGAATGTAAACAAACCCCGGAGCAAATATTTATTTTTAATTAATATTACCTTCTTAATTAAAAACTATCGCTTTTTGTATTAAAAATGTGTTTTTTCGATTCAAAAACACTTAAATTTTCATATTACAGTCCAAAAAAGCCATGTTTATAAAGTCAGGGCTTTATAAATATCATGCAGAAAATGGGGGTGTGTCATCGTTCACCGGTGAACGAAATCACTGTAGTGGAACGTTAGAGAGTTAAATACTTTTTTGTTATTATAAAAGAATCAATCCCATGAAAATCTTCTCATTGTTGCAAAATGGATACTACAATGCAAATCATTTCAATGTATGCCTATTTTTTTTTTACTTGGCCTGCTTAACTTATCTCCTTTCCTTTATTTGCCTATTCAGGCCCTAGAACTGTTACCCCAAACAACCAAGCTGAGGGATATTTTAACTTTCCTGGAAAACGTCATGGAAAATCAGGCAGTCAGACGCAGGCACAATCAGGTCCTCAAGAGCATGCTTTATGCTGAGAATCTACAGGTAAAACTTATTCCCTTTTGATTTGCTTCTTGGTGTTTCAATATTGTTTCAAGCCACATATGTTTCCTAATAACTTTTAATTAATCTTAATTGTATGTCAAGTGGTGGTTTTCTACCTCAGGGACCAGTTATTCTATGTTTTACTATGCCTCTAGTAGGAATTTATTTTCGAAACTTTATGTATTCATCCGTCATTCATTTATCCAAATGATGCTGTCTAACAGGCAGCAAAGGGCTATATAACATACTGGCCATCGATCATTTTCTAAACATATTTGTTTTTTACAAACGGGGATAGTTTTTGACCCCTAATATTCAAAGAAGTTAAAGTTACTGATTATTCCTAACCATGTGTTATTATATTAGAACATTTTCTTTCACTTCCTTGTGAAAGCGGGAACAAACCGGAACAAAAAATCACGAAAGTTTGGTTCATGAGATTCGTGTTAATAAAATCATGCTCACGGTCTAAAGTGAATGGGGTCGAAATTTACCCGTGACATACAGATGTGCATATATTATTGTTTTTTCCTCTCTTCCGAATATGAAATCGAAATGTACCCCCAATGTACAGATAGAATGCATTGTTTTTTTTCCTCTGTACGGCCTTTGGGGTCGAAATGTATCCCCGACATACTGTTGAGGTGGGAAAACATGATATACGGTTAGGGTTAAGATAAATATCCTAGTTTTATTACAAATGCTTGGCAGAATTTTAACTGCCTTTGTATCACCTTGTTAACTATTTAAAAGGGGGGAGGAGGGGGGGGGGAGCAACTGGAGCTGACTAGGGCTGAGGTGGAATATCAAAGAAATTAATACTTTCGCGATCAGTTTCTTGCGCCAACTGAAGGCGCCTCTATGGGTTTTATGAAAATTTTTTTAAAGGCTGCATCTTGTAAGTAGTCCCAGAGGTACAGTTTGATACCGAAGAAGAACAGGAGAGTGCAGTTTGTGTTGAAAAACGCTTGTGAGACATTATTAAGCTTAGTCCACCCTCTGACAGAAGTAAGACTCATTGTGACCATATCTTAATGCACGGATGGGTATCCAATCAAGAAGAAACAGAGCGACCCTGATTGACACTGCAACCCCTTGATTGTTCTCTTATGGTCCCAATTTAATCACACTGCTTGATTGGTTTAAAACTAGTCAAACCTGCCCTGCGGACCACCTGTAATGGCAACCACTTTTCATCGACTCCCTGCTCATTGTGACGACCTGCTCAATGCGATCGCGGACAGCCTATGATGCGACCAACACAGACAAAATTCGTCGAAATAAGACAGTTTGTAAAAGAGGGAGGGGATTGATGGGAAGGCGGAAATGAGTACTAGTAATGTAGACACTGACAGTTTGGTGATTACAATGAAATATATATTTTATATTTGTTTCCATTGAAACGGGCACACACTGACTTTGGATACAACTGCTGACTATTTGATCCTGCAAAGGGAGTTCTAAAAATGTAGAAACCCGGTACTCGCCTACATGGCTGTAGAGAAATGCAAACCGTACTCATAAGACCTGTATAGCCCAAGGCGACCACCTGCCCATTACAACCACTTTTGTCCATGATCTTCAGTGGTTGCAACGGGCAGGTTCGGCTGTATTGCCAATGGTCATTTTTTACATTACAATAACCAAGGGCAGTAAAAGGGAGCCGGTCTGTCGACAATCTTGGTACATATATACACTGGTTCTTCTTAGAACCTGATTCGTTAAAGAATTCATTGGTCTTGATTCTGTCCTTAGTCTGAAATTACTGTTTATATATCATCATTCTTATGTATGTTTGCGTGTCAGTCTGCTTCTCTCTGCTCCTCACCTCTCCGTCTCTGTTTATCTCTTCTTACTCTCTCTCCTCTCTCTGCTCTCTCTATAGATCTATCTATCCCATGTATTCCTAGGATCTCTTTTACTCTTGTTATTCCATTTTTTTAGAAACATTTTAAAATGAATGCTATATCGTATAGACAACTGTAAGGTGCTTATTACAGAGAAGACATTTTTTCAAGTCCTTTATGTGTACTACTGCTTGATCATTTATTGTTACTTTAAATTCTTCGCTCCAAATTATTTAACTGTTTAATACTTATTTCCAAATAACTTGCCGTCCCCCCA
Organism: Elysia chlorotica; assembly: GCA_003991915.1. Lineage (NCBI taxonomy): Eukaryota > Metazoa > Mollusca > Gastropoda > Plakobranchidae > Elysia > Elysia chlorotica. The sequence continues at coordinate 74,074 of RQTK01000440.1, forward strand.
TCTCACCCTATGCAGCCTCTGGTGTTATTACATCAATAAGTTAAGCCTTTATAACCATCACATTTAAGTGCTGCAGGTAGTTGAAAGCTAGACCGATTCTTTCTAATCATAGGCTGAGAGTACATGTATATATAATTGCTTTTTTTCATTTCATCAAATTATTGGCTTTATTATGTAAAATGTCTTTTTTTTTATTGTCCTGCAACATAAGAAAGTTTTGATCCCATTCCTAACATTCTCTAAATACACCTACCCTGAAAAAATATTAAATTGATTTGTTCATGTAACATAGTTTATCATGTAAAACTGTTTGCTTAAGTAAAAAAAGAATGATGGTAACATATATTAAGAGGACTATTCAATTATTTCAATTCGTCAAAATCAAGCGAGCAAGTTTAAAAGACCCTTTTACGCATCACTAGGGATCCCAAATTCTTCTGGCGTATGTACACGGAAACAAGCCATTGTTGTTGGGGGTTTTTTTTGTGTTTTCTTTTCCTTCACCATTTATCTTTAGTAGTCACATGTAACACATAAAAAGAATACTCAAGGGGAGAAAACAAAAACCTCCAAGATTTATGCAACACAATGCGGACGTTGTGCATGAATGCTCCCCCCTGCTTTAGCAGCTATTATTACATGTATACACTAAAAGCATTCGTGGGATCAGTAAACCATAATCCATGGCTTCCCCATACTAATCAAATTTTGACTGAACATTAGTATGCTATTTTTAGTTAAAACATAGAATACTATAGAGTTCTCCTAGCCTCGCTTTTTTCGAGGTCTTCACAAGAACAGGCCAAGTCACCCAAATGATTGGAGTGAACACATTAATTAGCGTAACAAGGGCAACAGTGATCTATCTCTAATAAATCGTTACGATTGTTAGCTCAGGTTGATATTCAGAGAGGACTTCTTGTTCAGACTACACTGCAACAATGAGAACTGATTCAACTGCGCCTACTATTATAAGTGGTGTAATTCACTTGGACTCTAAGTTCAAATGTTTGTCTACTTTGCCTGCTTTTTTGGAAGCCTCGACCTTTTCCCATGTTCAAGGTGATGGGTTTGGATCGAAGCATCCAAAAATAACAGGCAGGGCCCTCGAAATAAACAAGCATTTGTATTTAGAAACAAAGTGAGCTATATTAGGTAGAGTGAGGACAACTAATATATTTATTTTAGTCTAGTATGCTTGTAGGCCAAACGAAAAATTACTATTCAGTCCTAACTTATTACTAATTTAAGATAAATAGATCACCATATCCATTTTATGGAAAATTTGTTATGTTCACTTCAGTAACCTCGGTTTTGATTCATCCGTTTCTTGTTGGTTCATTTTATATTACGAATTGTGTTCTGTTAGACATCAACCGTGTTGCCAGATTTCAATCTCCTGGCGCAAGAGTCATGTTTTGAATAGGTTTGATTTTTTTAAATTATCACCTGTTTCGCCCCTTTTTATATTCTATGCTAAACATTTAATCGTTACGGTATTTTAGCTTCTATCTCTCAGCCCATTTACGCCCATGTTTGTCCCGCTGTTGCCTTTTGTTTGTCTTGTCTTTCTGCCTTTTCCCCCTTTCTCTGTCTCTGTCTCTGTCTCTCTGTCTCTCTCTCTCTCTCTCTCTCTCTCTCTCTCTCTCTCTCTCTCTCTCTCTCTCTCTCTATGTCTCCCTCTCCCTCACTCTTTCTCTGTCTCTTCCCCTTTCTCTCTATGTCTCCCCCCCCCCCCACACACACACACATTTTTCTTGTTCTATGTATCTGTATTTTACCTCCGAGCGTTTCAGTTTCAGTCCATGGCGTTCACCCATCCACGCAATAGAAGCAAACCGTAAAAATCATTTTAGCCGAAAGCACTCTACATGATGGTTCAATAATATCAGTTGAGCTGCAGATAAAACTGGGTCTGTTTTCATAAAACTTGTTTTGCAGAGATTCAGTGGACCAAGCTGCAAATGTGCAATCTGCTGTTTAGAATTGGTGTTTATGGCGTGTATTCCTTTATGCACCGGTCTGTCCGATAAAAGCTTCCCTTTTCTAGCACCCACCTCTTTCCCCCCGTTTTTCTCTGGATTGGGGCTACCTACCGTACCTCATTTATTCACGACTGGCCTCCTTTTGGCCCCTCGCGTGTTTCCCGAGCGAGACGTGTCCATGCATTGTTGTGTAGTTCGATGTAACCACAAAGTCTTCCTATTGAGCGAGTATGCGAGGAATGCGTCCCGTCTTTGTGATCGTCCAGATGCATTGCGTTTTACGTGTTTGTGGATCAATAGCAGCTACATATTTAATGAAAGTACGTCGTATATCGCTTTTGCTGTGAAGCCCTTTGTGTCTAGATTGATACTCTATCTTTGCCCCCTCTCTCTATCTATATCTCTCTCTCTCATTCTGCATCTATCTCTCTCTCTCATTCTGCATCACCCTCTTTCTGACCTCCTTCTATCTCTTCCGTTCATCCTCATCAACGCCTATTTAAATCTGTTTTAGATTACTCTACCCCCCTCTCTCTCTCTCCCACTCTCTCTCTCTCTATCTATCTATCTATCTATCTCTCTCCAACGTCGCAGCCGCTTACTCACTTATGAATGTTCTAATCACATTTGGATAAGTCAATCGCCTTAATCTGTGGATCTAAAGTAATGAGTAGTACAAGTCTCGCAACAGGAGGAGAATGTGAATCGATACATGTACAAGCCGGTGTTAAACAATGCAATAAACATGTAGCCGCCCTTATTCTACTTTTTTTTCGTTTTTAATTGCTCGTACGTCGACTCAGCCATGATCGCGCTTATGTCTCAAGCTTTAACTGGTCAATAGGATATTATGTACATATATGTTACAAAAGTTATTATCAATTTACTATACATTTTTACAATGTGTTTATGATCGGGTCAGGAGATATCAGAGGGGTTAAACTGATTCGCCTTAGTGGATCTAAAATAATGAGTAGTACAAGTCTCGCAACAGGAGGAGAATGTGAATCTGTACAAGCCGGTGTTAAACAATGCAATAAACATGTAGCCGCCCTTATTCTACTTTTTTTTCGTTTTTAATTGCTCGTACGTCGACTCAGCCATGATCGCGCTTATGTCTCAAGCTTTAACTGGTCAACAGGTCAATAGAGCAGACTAAAGAGAAGAAGAATACGTCGAGAAGTCTAAACATAAAAATAACGTTAGATCTTCAGTTAAAGTACATCATGTAGGCCAACATAAGCCGTGTCGGCGGGGCCAATGTGGATCGGCTTTGGTTATCTTCAAGCTTCCGCAGTTTGTGTGCACTATAACGCACTGTTGCCTGGTCCAACGTGATCACCTTTTTACCTCGATGAAAGCTGTTGCACTCCACCGTGTAGTCTCTTGTCTGGATTAATCTGAACCAGACTTGATCCCCTAAAAAGCTTCTGATAAGTAGCCTACTACACGGCAGAGGCCCGCAAAGCAGTTGAGAGCACACTTACTTCAGAGCGCAACCAATGCATGTATGGTGTAGTAGGCCTAAGTGGATAGTGCTCTAGGCTGACGAACATGAGGTCCTAAGTTTGAATCTCAACGGGACCCGTCTTCAAGTAGAATTTTAGAAGAAAAATATAGTCTACATGTATTATACTATTCCGTTTTACTGCGACTGTCAAGACACATCAAACGAAATGTAGCCAGCGTTATGTTTGGAGGGGGGGGGGGGGGTACTTATCACAACACTTTGTCTGGCTAGAAATAAGAGAACAGTCTTGTCGCCATGATCGCTAAAGGGTAGCTTCGACAATAGACAATGGGGTAAATGGAGATAACAAACGAGGCTTATTATATATCGCATGGGCAGAAAAGGGAAAAACAGACTGTTAAAAAAAATAAAGAGGAGAGGAGAAGTTAGTAGAGATTAAGGGGTGGAACATAGCAATAGCAACGTGAAAAATAATAGTTGTTATAGTTCAAGGAGGAGGAGGAGGAGGAGCAGTAGCAGTAGTAGCAGTAGTAGTAGTAGCAGCTACTACTACTACTACTACTACTACTACTACTACTACTACTACTACTACTACTGCTACTACTACTACTGACTACTACTACTACTACTACTACTACTACTACTACTACTCTACTACTACTACTACTACTACTACTACTACTACTACTACTACTACTACTACTACTACTACTACTACTACTACTACTACTACTACTACTACTACTAGCTACTACTACTACTGCTACTACTTAGTAGTAGCAGTAGCGGTTGTAGTGGTAGCAGTAGCAGTAATACATGAAACAGAAGAGTAGGGGGGGGGGAACGGAGTGGGAGGAGGAAGAAGAGAGTGTAATAACAGTAATACATTGTAATGATACATGTAGCAGACAATTACTATTTTGGTCGCTTTTAGTTAACAGTCTGTGCCCCATGAGCTGACTAGTGGTGCTTTATAATTTGCGTCAGAAAAAACTTACTCATGCACTGGCTTTCTGGTCAGCGAAACACGAAACTGCCCTGAAAAAAAAACCCACCCTAATTAACGCCAATGCTTGATAAAATTATATATATCTTACCCGGATGTACATGGTACTACTGAAACTCTTACAAAGAATTTTTTATAGAACCGAAGGCTGGAACCTTTCGTTTTCAATGAGTACTATTGTCGATGCACCTGTGATGCTGAGAGTTTGCCTCGAGAGGTAATCTAACTTTGGTTTATTGTAGGAGGCTTGCTAGTTCTAAAATCCCTGCGCAACTAAGCTGCGTACCTGTGTCTGAACAGCTGGCTCTGAGTCTGATACCAAAAAAAAAATGGCTGGTGAGCAGTAGAGAGAATAAATAAGCTTGGTGAAGGGAGGAAAGAAGTGCGTCTGGAACGATCACGGCGAGATAGTGCGTTCCCACCTGATGAGGCACCGAGCGCTCACCCTCGACGTGGGACGGGTAATTAGAAATACAGGTACCGTCTTCTTAAGCCTTCTTGGTCAGTGATCATTGATAAGGTTTGGATGCTATGGGCCTACTGGCATGAGTGTGTATCTAAATACCCTTATTACTTAGTTTTAAGTTCTCCTGACTTTATTACAGTTGCAGTTTTGATTAGTATACTGAAATAATTTTTTTCGTTCCCTCTCTCGTGTATGTTTGTTTGTGTATTGTTTTTGTTCACACCAGTCAAAGTTTGATATTTCCAAACCGCATCTCTGTAGACTGTACGCTAAAGGGACGATATGTGCTCAATGCCCTCATTCCTTAGATCTTCGTATTTTTTTCTCACAAGTAAAAAAACTCGTACGTTTCTGAGGAGAGCGAGATGAATAGGAGATTCTACCTGCGCCCCTACTCTCCTTTTTCCCCACACTACCTTGATCATTAGATTGTAATTCACAGGAATGAGAACTGAAGGTAGAACTGGACTTAGTAAATTATTAAGAAAAACAAATAAACGAGGAAAATAAACATTTTGCTCCGATTTTTTTTTCGCACAACTTATTGCTTTATTTAGAAAAAGAAAATTATTACTGCAAATAGAAAGTAATGGACATATTTAAAGTCTGCAAAGTAAACATAGATGTCATAAAAGATAACGCCCTTTCTGCGTATGTGGTAGACAATAAATGCCTTTGCTAAGATAAATGTCTGCTGATAAGAGTTGAGAGAGTTAAGAGTGGAGTGAGGCAAGGAAGAATGGAGGTGTCTATCAATCTTCCCAGTTTCATAGTTTGTATTATGTACATATATGTTACAAAAGTTATTATCAATTTACTATACATTTTTACAATGTGTTTATGATCGGGTCAGGAGATATCAGAGGGGTTAGACTGATACTAGTGATAGATAGACACGGCAAATGCCGGCAGAAACAGACAGGCAGACACACATACATCAATGACCTCGAGAGAGAAAGAGGCAGGTCAGAGAAGTAACCAAAGAGACGCGACACAACTGGCAAAGAGAGAGAGAGATGTTCACGTAGCTAAACGAAACATACAAAACGTTGTGTATCGGTGTGCACATCCTTCAGTAATTTTCTACAGCCTGATCTCCATTCTCCTTTTATCCCCCCCCCCCTTTCCCCTCCCTCCTCTGTTAATGTATGAGCATGATTTGTTTGTCCATAGAAGACTTTCTAAACCCGCATTTCCATTCTCTCATTCTTCTTCCTCTATTCTTTCCCTCTCCAATTATTTAAATTTTCTATTTACAATTTTATTCATAGCCAAGTAATGCTAGAAGAAAAAAAAACGCGTCAAAATTGGTATCACTGTATGTCACCTCGGCAATTTCCTGCAGCTTAACCTCCACTCCACACCCCAATAATCGTCGCCCTCTGCCCCTGCTCGCTCTCTCTCTCTCTCTCTCTCTCTCTCTCTCTCTCTCTCTCTCTCTCTCTCTCTCTCTCTCACTCTCTCTTCCTGTCAGTTGTGTCGCGTCTCTTTGGTTACTTCTCTGTACCTGCCTCTTTCTCTCTCGAGGTCATTGATGTCTGTGTGTGCCTGCCTGTCTGTTTCTGCCGGCATTTGCCGTGTCTATCTATCACTAGTATCAGTCCTTTAGGCCACTATTTTGCCTCGTTATGAGGTAGTGATGGGTCATAGAGGAAAAGTGATATTGTTTCCTATTGTCTATGTGCATGTGTGTGAACATGACACTCTTGTAGGGCTCGTAGTAATTTTGTAATCGCTTGACTTCCAAACCCCTTTCAATTATACTTGTTTTTCTTATTTTTTTTACAGATATATTTAGGAAAAGATTAGCGTATTTATTTCTGCAATGGATCTATCTAACATATTTAACAGTAAGCCTCGCATTGTTTATTGGAGAAATATTTCGTTATGAATAGAATGGTTTTTAGAGAGTGGAGGGTTGAGTCAACCGCGATGTATCTAATCGATTAGCTAGCGTGAGTCACCTTGGCTGAGTCGATTTCTGCAGGGAATCCCAGTCGAGCTATCAGCCGTCATGAAGGCCCATTTCTCTGATTATTCTATTGCACTGCCTTCACTGTTTGCGGTGCTGGTGCATTTTTATCTTTCCCAGAACTGAAAGAATATATATGAATCTTGTCTATTTTATATTCAAGGATTTTATGAGTGAAAATTGTATTAAACTATGTAGCAATATAAATATATATAAATATTTAACAATCCTCACCACGATAAATAGTGCACTAGAATTATCCTTAAATCGTCTGTTCATGGTAAACCATTCTCCCAATATAGCCGAAAAAAATGACAGCTCAGCTTGTTTCGGGCTGCACACAGACAGACGGGCCATGAGACGTGCAGCCCGACACTGCTGCGGCCGGCCTTGTTGATCTGTGGGATCAGTCTGTTGCTTATCGTCCTGGGCCTGGTCGATACATGAGGTGCCTCTAAAGTTGGTCTCCCTCCTCCCGCTTCCCGAGTCATCTTCCGATCCGCCTTGAAAAGATAAAGATACAACTCTTAGTTTAAGAAATACTATTTGTACTCTACACGTTAACACGTCTCTATTTTTATTTTAAGTTTCCACGTTTTTATCCACCTACGTCTTTTCATCTTTCTAGCTGTGTTTGCATTCATACAACACAGCGCAATGTGTCTTTTACTTTCGCTCTTAGGGGTAGTCACGTACGTATTTTCATTTTACGATTGCCAATCTTTTCTTGAAAGGCATTTAATTGAACAGACAAAAAGCAACTATTATGATCTAACAAACCTCGGCCTCAGTTTAAACATGGGTCTTAAGTTATTGTTTGAAAAGAAGAGAAAATCAAGCAATTGACTGGCGAGTTAAATCTTTTTGATGAACAGGTTTTCATTTTCATCTCTATCCAAGTGAAGTCTGCGTGTAGGTTTCGTATACAAGGTTGGCAGCTGCAACGCCAGGATGTTATATTTCTAGTGATCTTTTTCTCGAGGCATTACGCATTGGAGATGGAGTTACTAATTCAGGACGAAAAGAACAAAACTACAATTGGGGGTGGATTATGGGGGGAGAAAAAAAAAAAAAATAAAATGGGGGGTGGGTGGGGGGGGGGGGGGGGGGGGGGAGTTAGGGAAGAGACGGTCGTTGCAACCGCTCTATCGATTTCTAAAGAAGGCGGCTGCATTGTTGGGGCCCCATGATACAAACTGTCGGGTGCATGCTGCACGGCTGCTGATCTCACATTCATGCTTGTCTAGCTCTGTCTGTTTCAAAGGTCTGTCTGCGTTAGAAGAAAACGGGGAAGTTTGTGTGACAGAGTGAGCAAAATAGCAAATTCAAGGTGGAATCTAGACTGACAGGGGTGGTTTTGACGAGCGCTGTTGAATGTGCGAATTTCGGTTGATACATTTGTTTTATGTAGTATATCTAATCGCCAGGTGAAAACCCGATTAGCCATACTTGCTAGCTTTCTATACATTGAATTGAACAGATAAAATTAGCAAAATTAGCGCAGACTTCGTCTATAAAATTATGTTCGATCTTGCAACTGCATGTTGGTTTGTTTTCTTTAAGAACATTTTGAGGCGTTTGTTCGGGGACCTGAAAATTAAACTCATACTCGACGCATCTTTTCTTTTTCTGTACCCATCTTCATCGTCTCATCAACGCGGTCAAGAAAGCAACTTTTCACAAATGAGCTTTCACTTAAATTTGGAGTCAGAGCGCCCTTGGTAAAGAAAAGTAATATCAATAATAATTATTATCATTTTAAAGGAGTAAATTGCAGATACTGTGGTATTCTTATCACATGCACTATATTTTTATGTAAATTTTCTTTGATTGGCACAAACAACAGCTAATTCTTCTTAGAATGTTGCCTTGGCAAATGTTGCTTTGATATAGTTATAATAGTGGAAAGAGTCGAAAGAGATAGAGAGAGGGGGAGGGTGAGAAAGAGATATGAGAGAGAAAGAGAGAGAGAGAGAGAGAGAGAGAGAGAGAGAGAGAGAGAGAGAGAGAGAGAGAGAGAAACCAATTGATATCAATGGAAAAATATTGGCAAGAGGATTTAATATAGATCGATAATTATGATTCATCGCTTAGTCATTTTCAATGATGTGAAGTCACACGAAAGAGCAAAGAAAGTCTTGCAAGACATTTTAAATATCTAGTGACCTAAATTCTTTAGTGTCTGTGGTTTAATTCCGTGACCTACACCTTGAAGGCAAACGAGCATGGACCTTTGTCAGCAACATGTCCGGCAGCAAACGAATTAAAAATCCTAAACCTATTCTACTAGATAACCACACCATAAAAGAAGTTCAGTAAAAACAACGGAACACTTAACTGCTACTTCGCATCAGTAAACAAGGCAGACAGACTGAATGAGACTGACAGAAATCTCCTAATCGATCTAAAGCTGCAAGAAAGAGCCTCGGTAGCAAACTTCGCCATTTTAGGAGGATTTCAGCATTGCGGAACTTAGTAGAGAAGTTAAAACCAAAGAAAACAACATGATCAGACAAAATTTCTTTTGAAATGCTATTAAAGCCAGGGCCAAAGGGAAATGAAGCCCTTCATCATCTTATCAACATCCTATGGCGAAACGGCCAGATACCAAAAAACATGGAAACTTCTCCAGATCATGCCAATACTTAAAAGGGCGAATTCCCTGAGGAAGTTAAAAGCTACAGACCAATGTCGTTGGCATCGTGCATTGGAAAACTTGCAGAGAGAATGGTGAAAAGTCGTGGATATTGGTATCTAGAGAACACTTAAAGCCTCAACCAACAACAAGCAGGCTTTAGAAAAGGAGGCCTCAACCAACAACAAGCAGGCTTTAGAAAAGGAGGCCTCAACCAACAACAAGCAGGCTTTAGAAAAGGAGGCCTCAACCAACAACAAGCAGGTTTTAGAAAAAGAGGCTGCGCAAAAAACTAAAAAGGACAAAGCACAGTAGCAGTCTTTGCAGACCTCCAACAAGCAATTACAGAGTTTGGAGGAAGGGTCTACTTAACAAGATGTCAAAGCTAGGAATACATGGAAAACTATTCAAGTGGGTCAAGTGTTTCCTTGTTGACAGAACCGTTGAAACAAAAGTAAAAAATTCATTTTCATCAAGACAAGTACTAGATGAAGGTCTTCCCCAAGGTTCATGTCTGAGCTGCACTCTGTTCTCCATCTTTTTCAATGAACTAACGGACATTCTAAAGCAGAGGAAAAAAAAACGCGTTATGCTGACGACCTAGCTCTCTGGAAATCTATTACCAAGGCAACAGTTAGTGCTGCCAAGCTTAACTGTGATCCTGAGAGACTTGACAGTTATTGCCAAAAGTGGAATAGCACTCTTTTGCATTTTGGGTGATATTAGTTTTTAGAACTCAAGAAGTTTGAAAAAATCTGGTAGTCTTTACCAAATCAAGAGCGTGTACTGTCCCGTTTCCGTTATATATGATTAGAATAAATAACCCAACACTCCTGGGGCAAATGGCAGACGTTAAACTCTCTCCACAGGAACAACAGATAACAAGGCGGTTGCTTCAAATATGCATGGCATTCATACTAAGATTGCACTGCACTTCCCTTCAAACCTGGCGTCTGACTTTGTGAATTAGTGTATCTGAATACAAATGTGCACCGTCTTCGTAGTGGTGATGCGATAAGAGATACCCACTCCATTCTTAGATGGCCTCTCAGCGAATATAAGTAGTGTCGCCTATCATGGCAGTCCAGTTTAATGAGTTCTTATCATATGTCCTTGCCTGGGTTTACTTTTATGAAGCTCTGTTGTTCTCGAAGCAACTCCCCTCAGATATCATAGGGAGCTGCGTCTAATAGGTTCCTCGGCATTCATTATTAGGTACGACCACAATACATAGAACAATTAAAAATTGTCACTATATTTTTGTGCTTTTACCAGCAAGTTATTTTGGCCACATAGTAAGGGTGGCAGCCACGCTCAAACAATCCTATCAGGCAGAATGGAAGGAAGAAGAGGTAAAGTCAGACCCAGCAGGAATTGCTACGACGGCATAAAAATGGACAAGGACGCAGCTACATGTGAACCTCAGACTGGCGCATGGTCTTTTGGCATGGAAATATATGACACGCCAACCCCGATTAGGGAGGGCACAATGACAACAATAGCAAGTTCTAATATTGATATTTGCATATGGATGGGCGCCATCTCGGCGAGGTGAAACAATGATCATATTTGTGGGGCTGGAGACCATCATGGACAAGAGACTCCTTGACGAGCAGGCAGGCTTCTGACAAAATCGCATGTGTACGGACCATGGATATCATGCGCATCATCTCTGTCTCTCTCTCTCTCTCTCTCTCTCTCTCTCTCTCTCTCTCTCTCTCTCTCTCTCTCTCTCTACCTTCAGTGTTTGTTGAATTTCAAGAGACATTTAACAGCGTCAACCGAGATGTCACCTGGAGACTTGTATACCGCTAGCCGTTTTCTTCCATTTCGTAACAAAGATCGTCACTATTAATATTATTCAATACATTTACGATGGCGCCACTTGTCAAGTCATCCACGACGGGACTGGGGGATCCCAGTTTGCGTGCGCCCAGGTCGCTTTTGCTAAATGGTGGTTGACTGGGTTATGAAGCTGTCTTCGGCAGCTCAAGAGCAACAAGATGCACAGGAGAAGCTACATAGTGTGGCATAAGAAGCCGTAAAGACTGGACTCAGATCAGCACTATGCACACCATGCGAATTAGCCATGAACAGGCAGAGCCACTGGAAAATATGAAGGGCATCTGCTGGTAATTATCGATAATTTTCACTTCTCACAGATTATGGTCTCATTGCCTTCTCTAGGTATTGAAGAATATAGAAACGTAATTAAAAAAAAACAGCTTCAAAACAGCTACACATTTAACTTTTTTAACATTTTTGTTCACGACTCGCCACCCCAAAATTTGTTCATTTCATGTTGGACATTCCATTTGACCACAAGTTTTGACCACTATATAGAATTATATGTCATTGTAACGGTCGATATCCGAACTCTTTGTTTAAATAAGAATGAAAGTCATAGTTTTTTTACCAGTAATTCCCAGAATAATATTTGTAGACTTAGGTATAATGCACAAACATGACGTAGCTTACGTCTCGTCGTAAGCTTTCTTATTCTTATAATTGTTACGACGAAACGCAACGAAAGCTACGCCTTGTTTGTTCATTCTACCCCTTGTTTTCTCTAGATCACTACAATTCAAATTTCCCCCTTGATTTAGACTTTGTAAATCTTTGTTAACCGTTTTCTCAAACCAATAATTTGGATATATAAATGCCTATAACTTTTTTTTAAATCGGATTGAGCTGGAATTTGAGTCGCAGAAAGCTTATTACTAAAGAAAAATTTATATTGAAGGATGACTCTCTAAGTTGTAATTTTATGAAATGCAGAGGGATAGTTTTGTTCTTTTCCCAATATTCCTACACTTGCTACATTTTCATGTATGTGCTACACCACAAAATCTGCTATATTTGATCAATTTACTATTCCTTCTATAGAAATTAGTATAAGTATATCTAGTGCATGCACGCCAAGTTTCAGGTAATTAAATTTAGTTCATAAATGAAAAAAGCCATAGGAAAAAAACATCGTAATATATCCAAAATGACCAGATTATTAGAATTTCGTTCGATATTTTTTTTTCATTTTTTCATCTAACAGTGACGTTACACACATGTCTGAGGGGTTAAAACTAATATTTCTGTATTTTTAATGGCTGTAATATGAGCAGATGCCCTTAAAATGCTAGTGTAAATATAAAAATTGGGAGACCAAGACCATCATTCATAAATTAGAAACATTTACTAACAGATGCCCTATAAACATTCTTAACGTTAGGTGGCCTGAAGTTGTATCAAACGAAGCAATGTGGAGTATATGGATTCATACCCCCCCCCCCCCCCCCCAGGCACGCGAACAACAAAGTGGGATTATATCTCCCCCCCCCCCCCCCCCCCAACGGAGATTAAAAAGCGAAAACTGGGTTTGGATAGGCCACACACTCCGAAAACTTGTATCTAACATCACAATGCAAACCCTGGAGTGGAATCCCCAAGGAAAACGACCAAAGCAGACTTGGCTGCGAAGCACCGATGCCGCGATAAATGCCACTGGTACCAAGTGGGTCGAGTTGAAGAGGGCCAGCCAGAGCCGAGTTTGGTGGAGGGGAGTTGCTGCGGCCGTATCTTCCTTAGGGAATCAATAGGCTTAAACTAAACAAAGGACGGACTATTAAAACATATTAGAAACATATTATTTTGTCGCTCCTATTCAAAACGAAATATTAAAATGACAAGAATAATGTCACATCGACTGCGAGGTTCCGGTTGCCGTTAAAATGATCTTCCAATACCTTGCATGCAGACAAAGCTTTTTGTGTCGGGGCCCTGTGGTGGAGAAAGCAATCACCTCTGAACAGACATAAGCCGGAGCGAAGCCGTGCGAATGGTTCTCCTATAATTTCTGGTACCGATGTCAACCTCATCACGCGAAGTCTTTGAGGTCTGTTTTAAGTTCTTACCTCGCTGATATTATTTTCTTTACATAAAATTTGTATAATTTTGATATTAATTTTAATATTAAACAGTCCACGTGCTATAGCGGAAAGCTGGAAACCAAGAGGATCTAAGATGTAGTCATAACCAAATCACCGGCTGCCATCTTACAGAATCTTCAAAATACTTGTCATAAGCCATGAACAGTTGCACATATAACGTTATCGTGTACGAATAAGGGTTTTAATACAGTTCGAACTTAATTTCACCCTTCTCCAATTTTTGGACATTAATTGCATGGCTTTGTTTCACCGGACATTCTTTTCTTGTTGTTACTAATGTTAGACAGCGATGTTTCTGTCTATTATCGTATTTAGTTTCTTTGTTTCTGGACAATGTCTATCAACAAGAACTCGAGAAAGTTCAAGGGAAACAAAAACGCTTGTATGATCGAGGAACCTGGCGACCACGTGCTGATTTTTATTACCAACAGAATCCAATAAGCCCCTCATGCAGTGGAGGGGACCTTATGGAGTGACATCAGTAGTTGGCACGAACGAATATAGAGTCAAGATGGGGGCAAAGGAAAAGACTGCACGTGGGGCTTCTCAAGTGCTACACCAACCGCGAGGGAAAAGTGCAGCAAGAACAAGAGGCGACGAATGGGGGCGTGCCCGGTCCAAACACTGAGACAATAGTCAACCAGGGAGTTTCACCAGATGGCGATATTGTCACTTCAGGAGTAGCTTTGGTCGATGAAGAAGCTGATGAGACAGCGTGTTTAGATGATTTCACAGAACTAGGAAATTGGGTACAGAAAGAATCCTTCATTGACCTCCAGTTTAGACAGCAATTATCTGCAGATCAAGTTACACGAGTCAAAGGTGTCGTGAACGAGTATCGACACATCTTTACAGATCTGCCTGGCAGTGCATCAGTATATCAAATATCGCATCGACTTAACAAGTGAGGTACCGGTGCATCACGGCCATACAAAGCCTCTTTTGCAATGCGGGGTCCCTTACGACAGGACCTACAGACCATGGAGGATATGGGAATTATAAGAAAAAGTACTTCCCCATGTGCAGCACCTGTAGTCATCTTCAAGAAGAAGAACGGATCGAATCGAATATGTATCGATTATCGGCGGGTTAACACGGTTACTCTTTTTTACCCCTACCCAGCAACACCACCAGCAGACGTTTTTCAAGGTTTAGCAGGGGACACATTCTTCAGCAAGGTCGACTTGAGCAAAGGTTATTGGCAGCTCCATATACGCGCAGAGGACATTGTGGAGACGGCATTTGTTACTATGGACATGCATTACGAGTTTGTCCGAATGCCATTCGGCATGATGAATTCTGGAGCTACCCTGACCCGAGCTGTGAAGAATTTGTTCAGCGAAATGAACCATGTGGCTGCTTACGTGGATGACATTTTTGTACACACTGTGACGTTTGAAAAACTAATATGTAAGTGCTTCAAGAACTTTTTCGTCGAATGAGTAAAGCGAGCAAGTGCTTGCTTGCGTCAACAGAAGTTGATTTCGTCGGACATTCGGCGGGAAGAGGTACCATTACTCTTCAGGACGACAGTGTGGCCAAGGTCAGAGATGCCCCAAAAACGAATACGAAGAAGGAACTTCGATCTTTTTTGGACTTTGAAATAACTATCATGATTTTGTTCCTAACGTTGCATCCTCGTTCGCATGCCTGATTTAGTTCAACGAGATGAACCACAAGAAAATGCATATATGGCGTTAAACAAAGCCACTCTTTCTCGGCCAATTTTACATTAACCAGATGTTACTAACGCATTTGTGCTTCGCACATATGCTTCTAACGTGGGTGTAGGAGCCCCATTACTGCAGAATGTGAATGGTCGATTGTTTCCTATATTTATTGAATTGAGAGACACATTACTCAGCAATAGGGAAATAATGCCTTGCAATTGTAAATGAAATGGTCGATTCGAAAGTTTTCTTTATACCTTTATGGTAGGCAATTTGTGCTGCAAACCGACCATCGTCCTCTCCAATATCTAGATGCAGCGAAGTTTGATTTTGAAAGCTCAAAAGTAATGCGGTGGGCGTTATGCTTACAAAGCTATAGTTTAATAGTCGTTCATATTAAAGGATCAGAGAATTTGAGTACAGGCATTCTTAATTGAGTTGTTGATTGAATAACGTTCATTATTTATGTTTTTAAATGTTTAACCAAATGCATATGACTGTATCATTTAATGATATGCAGGCCTGCCAAAACCGTTCGCCAATAAACCGTATGACTAGACTTTCTCTTGCCCTTTTTTTTCAATGGCTGAACATTGTGACGAGTGGTTAGGTTGGCTGGTCTGGATATGCCTTTCGATGATTCCATTTATTTTATATTACAAGTTTACCATACGGCCCTATGTCGTGGTTTCTTAGTCCGTATATGGCTCAAGTAGCGTATGCGTTGATTGATAACATATTTATGTTAAAATTTAAGCTGTAAATGTCAAGATATAAATTTAGGTACATTTTAAACCGGTGTATTATACTTGTGTGCTATAATTAAACATGATTATGATGGTGTATTTTATGTGAGATGGTTTTGACGAGATTGAACCATTCATTGGAATGCGTAGTATTATAAGTAAGACGTTTTGCAAGATTGTAAAGGGTGAACAAAGAGATGTGATCAATGCCATTGTAATTAGAAAATTATTAGGATAATTTCTTAATGATTGGCCAGCGTGTCATTTTTTTATGCTGCGATGCAGACAAGCAGTGTGTAGTGTTCACCAAATCAACTGCGACGCACTTGGATTTTGGAGGGTTCGAGAATATGCTCGGAGTCGGTTCAGGCTTAGAATATTGGGGGCGATTAATGTTAATGAATATGTGAGCTAGAGTCTTGATTTTGCTAGAATTTCCTTGAATAAGGTAGAAGGACTTATAGATTTCTAGACCTGTGTCTTGAATAGAGCGGAAAGCGGTATATCATTTGGGACGGTTTTTGTAGTGAGCGAGAAACGTTTATACTTTGTGCCTACGCTTTGTGCTTGTGTTATAACGTCTTGCCGGATTGAACGCTGTTATTTTGCCGTTGTTTAAATCAATTATAGATCTAGAAATATTGTCACGTTTTTATTTAGATCTGGACGTCCTTGAGTTGTATTTTTTCCCTTAGACAGGGTGTTTATTAAATAGGTTAAATGATTGCGTTTCTATTAAGGATTTCTAGTATTCATTAGTTTGTTAATGTTGACAAGATAGTGTGTCCGAATATACGTGACTTTTATTTAAGAAATTGACCTGATACAGGGACAGAGTCAACGCCACACTGTTTAAAGGCGGGGCATCACCATGAAAAAGTGTCGTATCAAACTATGCTGTATCCAATATGGTGCACATGACGAACCGATTGGATTATTATAAAGTGTGTCGGAAAAAGAAAGTGAGGTGGTAGAGAACTAAATAGACAGGAAAAAAGGTTGCTGGTTAGTTGGAGAATCGATACTGCCTGATGTTTGTTTGTTGTTGTTGCTGTTGTTATTGTTGTTGTTGTTGTTTTATTTGTTTTGTGTGTTGTTGTTTTGTTGTGTTGTTGTTGTTGTTGTTGTTGTTGTTGTTGTTGTTGTTGTTTTTGCTCAATATTCCTTCAAATCAGTAATTTGTATTTTTTAAACAAACAAATGAATAACAAACAATGAAACAAACAAATTAATAAACACTTTGTCACAATAGTAAGTTTTTGAAAAGTGAATTGGGTTTTAATTTGCTTTAAAACGTACCAGATTAAATGCCCTTAATAAGTGGACGAAGGCTATAAAATGTTGCACGTGTTTTTACCACTTTAGTTAAAAAATTCAATCTGTACTTTTAGTATTTACCTTCACCACGTTATCTTGACATTGATAAGCCACTTCGCTGTGTGTAGGCTAACTAACATCTCGAAATGCCATCGGGAGATAGGGACGTGCAAGTTATGGGCCTCGCTATCTGGGATCCAAAGCAAATGCTTTCAAATGACTCTCCAGTCAGTTTTTGGGTAGTAGACAAATTTTACATTTTATCAGTTTGACTCGCGTCGAAGACTTGGTAAAATAATAACAGCTGTCACTTATCTCGTGAGAATGATTTAAGTTTTCATCCTCCTACCAGTCGGCCAAGTTTGCATGGATTTTTCTGTTAAACCAAACAGAATACATGATAAATTACGGAATGTTCGAAGAGATATGAGGGCAAAATGTTAAATCATCCAGGGTCCGTTATGAATTCGGGCGCGTTGTTATGCTACTATTTAGTCTATTTAGGTAATGGTCTATCATACTGCACCATATTAGAATGGTTTAGATGTTATACATATGTTAACATATTAGGAGTTAAAATGTTAGAAACCAATGGAATGACATTCAGACGATTCAAGAACATTAGGACAAACATAGAGAAAGATACACAGGCATGCAATAAAGCCAATGGGAGAGAAATAGGCAGAGAGGCAGAGTGACAGGCAGAGCGATGCATAGATAATAGAGAGAGAGAAAGACAGACGGAATGAGATAGAGAGAGAGAGAAAGAGAGAGAGAGAGAGAGAGAGAGAGAGAGAGAGAGAGAGAGAAGATAAGAGAGAGAGAGAGAGGGGGGGGGGGACATACAGTGATGGTCATAAAACAGTCAGACGGAGAAAAATGACTTTTCAACCTACAGGGTGACTACATGGTTTCATTGCGACTGTGAAACGAAAAAGGGTTGAACCTGGTTAATGTAGTGAATTGGAAAAAGACCTCTTAACACAGCACTGCTTTATACACATTTTAGCTGTACTTCAGGCAATGGACAAGTTGCTTTGAGAACCTTATGGATATTAATATCGGTGGGAAATTGCATAGTCCATTTTGTACAGTTTATGAAGTGGTAAATAAGTGTGCACTGATCACATTGTAAAATTGATTACCTTTCACATTAAACATTGATTCAGAGCAGAAGTCAAAGGTATACCGATTTTATAAGAGCTGTATGTAATAAATTTTAAGTTGTGCGTTTGAACAGCAGTGATGGACAGCAAAAGAATAATTATCTTATCTCATGCCTTTCCACTGATTAATTTGCACAGACTAATGGCGCATCCAACAAACATCTACTCGAGGAACTAGTTTTGTATAATTTAGTAATCTTTCAAAAAATAATCCTTAGATAAGTATGTTATTCTCATCTTTACTTTGACACCGTTACAACACGCGTGTCTTTTTTTCGATGGCATGGTTAGATGGTTGTTGTTTTTCTCCGTGTTATTCTGGCGTTAACAAGTCTTTCACTTTGCCATTTTTATTGACACGTGCAAGAGCACATTTACTCTGAATTATTAGGTTGCAGTTTCTTTTTGGAATACATTACCACTTTTTACTTAATTGCGTTCATTTATTTGAACAAAAACTATCCCCTCTCTCTAATTTTCTCCCCTCTCTCTCTCTCTCTCTCTCTCTCTCTCTCTCTCTCTCTCTCTCTCTCTCTCTCTTTGCTTTGAGACTGCTTACTTGTGTACTGACAGCTAACTTGATTACCGACTGGACAGGTAACCAACAGCCTTGTTGATGTTCCATTCTGTTCGGACATAGTGATTGCCAATGAGCTCAGGTCTGGCTGAGCAAGGCAAACATTTTAGGTTGGTGGAAGAGGCTGAGCAAGGCAAACATTTTAGGTTGGTGGAAGAGCGTTAGACGAACATGCAGGTCAAAACAATCTGAAATCCTAACGTAAACACATCAACGTTACTGCACAACTTAATTTTTGTTTGAACATGTTTGAGTCCGTGCTACTGCTAGCAAGTAGCATCCATTGACACTTTTACAAGGAATGTGTATTTGGCTTTTGTTATTGTTCACCTCCCAGGTGGGGGATCTGGAATGTATTTCCTTTCCCATCTTTTTCAAATACGTATCGATCCTTCCAAGCGAATCGGACATTGAATAGCTTGTATTTAAAATTTCTAATAGTCTGTTAGGAGGTGAAATGACTCAAAGATAGCACCTGTTTCAACACTTAAGTACTTAGGATTCATTCCGGTTTCCGTCATTCTTATACAATTCGCTATTTTTTCATTAGACAGATTAAAGCAGTGGTGGAAGAATAGATTCATTCCGGCCTAAATGGCTGAATGGTTAAGATCGATTCCTGGTATGGGGAATAGTTTACGATTTTAAGAGATGGTCATAAAACAGTCAGACGGAGAAAAATGACTTTTCAACCTACAGGGTGACTACATGGTTTCATTGCGACTGTGAAACGAAAAAGCGTTGAACCTGGTTAATGTAATGAATTGGAAATAGCACTGCTTTATACACATTATTTTGTCTCTGTATTTTAGTTGTACTTCAGGCAATAGACAAATTGCTTTGAGAATCTTATCGATATTAATATCGGCGGGAAATTGCATAGTCCATTTTGTACAGTTTATGAAGTGGTAAATAAGTGTGCACTGATCACGTAAAATTGATTATCTTTCACATTAAACATTGATTCAGAGCAGAAGTCAAAGGTATACCGATTTTATAAGAGCTGTATGTAATAAATTTTAAGTTGTGCGTTTGAAAAGCAGTGACAGTTTTCTTTGGATGGACAGCAAAAGAATAATTATCTTATCTCATGCCTTTCCACTGATTAATTTGCACAGACTAATGGCGCATCCAACAAACATCTACTCGAGGAACTAGTTTTGTATAATTTAGTAATCTTTCAAAAATAATCCTTAGATACGTATGTTATTCTCATCTTTACTATGACACCGTTACAACACGCGTGTCTTTTTTTCGATGGCATGGTTAGATGGTTGTTGTTTTTCTCCGTGTTATTCTGGCGTTAACAAGTCTTTCACTTTGCCATTTTTATTGACACGTGCAAGAGCACATTTATTCTGAATTATTAGCTTGCAGTCTCTTTTTGGAATACATTACCACTTTTTACTTAATTGCGTTCATTTATTTCAACAAAAACTATCCCCTCTCTCTAATTTTCTCCAAAAACTATCCCTCTCTCTCTCTCTCTCTCTCTCTCTCTCTCTCTCTCTCTCTCTCTCCTCTCTCTCTCTCTCTCCTCTCTCTCTCTCTCTCTCTCTCTCTCTCTCTCTCTCTCTCTCTCTCTCTCTCTCTTTGCTTTGAGACTGCTTACTTGTGTACTGACAGCTAACTTGATTACCGACTGGACAGGTAACCAACAGCCTTGTTGATGTTCCATTCTGTTCGGACATAGTGATTGCCAATGAGCTCAGGTCTGGCTGAGCAAGGCAAACATTTTAGGTTGGTGGAAGAGCGTTAGACGAACATGCAGGTCAAAACAATCTGAAATCCTAACGTAAACACATCAACGTTACTGCACAACTTAATTTTTGTTTGAACATGTTTGAGTCCGTGCTACTGCTAGCAAGTAGCATCCATTGACACTTTTACAAGGGTTGTGTATTTGGCTTTTGTTATTGTTCACCTCCCAGATGGGGGATCTGGAATGTATTTCCGTTCCCATCTTTTTCAAATACGTATCGATCCTTCCAAGAGAATCGAAAATTGAATAGCTTGTATTTGAAATTTCTAATAGTCTGTTAGGAGGTGAAATGGCTCAAAGATAGCACCTGTTTCAACACTTAGTAGTACTTAGGATTCATTCCGGTTTCCGTCATTCTTATACAATTCGCTATTTTCTCATTAGACAGATTAAAGCAGTGGTGGAAGAATAGATTCATTCCGGCCTAAATGGCTGAATGGTTAAGATCGATTCCTGGTATGGGGAATAGTTTACGATTTTATGCAATGCGCTTTATCTTTTGGGGCAAAGGCTTAAATCTTGTTTTCTTTAGATTCAAAATTAATGGTTTGTGTCGTCAAAAATGATACAATGGCGGCAAGGGTAAGGTCGACGATAATACAGAAGAAGAAGTAAAAATAAAAAGAAGAAGAAGAGGAGGAGGAGGAGGAGAAGGAGGAGGAGGAGGAGGAGGAGAAGGGGGATGTGGACGTGGGAGGAGAAAAAGAAGGATGAGGAAGAAGGTTAAATATAATACTGCCTGACCTGTAGATATGTTAATGAATGCCCTGTCGTGATTTTGAGTCTCTTCTATGAAGTTCTCATCAACGGGAGTACAAACGAAGTCATCATAATGATGTCGCTTCTGATCTGTAAGAAGTGTTTTGAGTCGCTCTTACCGCTCATTAAGATCAATTTCCATGAGTTGCAAACCCCATCGACGATCATGGAATACCTTGAATGTTGAGGAGGAACGATCATTTATTTAGGAAGGGCGAAAACTCCCCCGAACAATACAATCGTCTTAACACTCGTCCCTAACCCCATGTTTGACACTGCTGTAAAGCCAGGCTTGATGCAAACTTGCCCTCTCAATGTCATTCCATTATTGCTCTGCATAAAATGCAGTGAAAAAGGTCAATATGACGCTTATATTAGTTACGGTGCGTTTGGTCTATAAAATTGGACCCATATACACACCAAGCGGTAAAACTAAAATATATGACCGCGCGAAAGAGGCCATATTTATTCCCTAATATGAGCTATAACACACAGGCGTGCACACTTGACACAACGATGACATTATATTGGACACGCGTGAGATTGGAGGAAGTGGAAGGGGACTAAAATAGTGCTTGGATTAAACTATGCACGAGGCTTAGCTCTTCTTTTGTACCCATTATATTTCCGTTCAGGGACACATGACATTATGGTTACCAACCTTTTGCAGATTTCCTTATATTACTTGGTATTGTCAATAGAGCGTTGGAAAAAAACTTCCATTAAATCTCTGACATGCGTTTCTCAAAGGCAGCATTACTAGTTTTAAAAAAAATGTTAAATAGCACTTCAGCTACTTATTTCAAATTAGATCTACAAGTTCGAAATATTACCATAAATGTCACCAATATACCAAACTGTATATTTGTCATACATCAAAATATAAACATTCGCCAAGAGTGTTTTAAATTCAATGTAAAACAACCATTTACTCGCATCTACGATTTGCACCTATTTGTTTGGCAGCTTTTGGATCGTTACTAAATTTAAGTGCATGTTTGTACTAATCTGTTTCTAATTTTTTACAATGATTGTTTTTTGTTTTGTCTTCTAATCTTTCCTATTTCTAATCCCTCCACCACATACCCACCATATCTCACTCCTCCCCTCTCTAATCTCTCTGCTTCTCTCTCTGTCTTTCTCTCTCTCTCTCTCTCTCTCTCTCTCTCTCTCTCTCTCTCTCTCTCTCTCTCTCTCTCTCTCTCTCTCTCTCTCTCTCTCTCTCTCTCTCTCTCTCTCCCTCTATCTCTTTCTCGCTCACCTACTCTCTCGCGTTTGCCATCTTTTGAAAAAGGCGTTGAATATATTTTCAAAATGGTATCATGTATTTTTTTCTATCTTGGCCAACCCTGCGCCGTTGTAAGTTTGCAAGTAATGTATCAATGCATCTATAATATTTTTACGAGTTTATTTTTGTTTGCCTTTTCTATTCTATTCTTTATAATGCTTTTGTTTTACATGATTGTGGTGTGTGGATATAATGATTAAAAAAAAAGAACATTCTGTAATTTAACAGTAAGTCCATAAGGGTATTAAATCATAGAAGAAGCTTCATTGCAGATTATAGTCATTATGACCCCGCTTTACCCTCTGACCTATACTGATTTCCTTGTTGTTTGTGTATATGTGTAGCCTATTGAGCTAAATATTAATGCGTTTTAACACCTATTTTACCACGGGCCACTTTTCTGTGTTGGTCATTTTCAGGACCTCTCCTTCACCCTGCATAATTATGTTTCAGTTCCTGGTTGACATAATCTAGAATAACATTTGGTTCTCTTTTGGGTTTTTTTCTTTTGTTTGTTTGTCTTGTGTTGTGTTATTGTTGTTGTTGTTATTATTATACTATTAATTATTCAATAAAAATGTTTGTGTTTGTTTTTGGAAGAAAGATTAAATCCCAGCTTTCCATACAAATCCTCTCTTTAGATGATATACCGCAAAAATAAATCTTAGGTTTTAAATTGTCTCTAGGCTTCATTTTAATTTGGATTCAAAATCAAGATTCTTTGTGGTGTCACCCAAATTACATTAACAGTATGGTTATGTAACTCTTACAAAACCCTTCTACCTTCGTATCTTAAGAGAAGTGAGATACAATCTTCGGGCTGTTAGAAGCATTAGACTTGCTGTTTTTGCAGTGGCATGAAATATTTTACGTTCAGCTTCGAAGTATACAAGATGCGTGGTGTAATACAAAAAATCTGTGTAGAAACCAAGAGAAAAGTGTCGCACTTTTGAATGGAATAGACTGTTGGAATCATCTAAACCAGTGTGGGCCACCATAATCGTGTCTATTTTTTTTCCAATGGATCACTTCACATGAACATGGTCTTTTTGAATGGGAAGTATCTAAGCGTACATAACTGGCATAATTATGATCTCTCAGGGCAGTACCCATGCATATATGTTTGTGATGAAAGGTATGAAATTAAGCTGTCAGCGTATGTCCAAACTGAAATTTGTTTATGGATTAAGGCTCAGTCCTATTTTTGTATTAGACTCTCTGAGAGACCAGCAAACGAGCAGCAAACTAGGAAGAGAATTTCCTCTCTCTCTCTCTCTCTCTCTCTCTCTCTCTCTCTCTCTCTCTCTCTCTCTCTCTCTCTCTCTCTCTCTCTCTCTCTCTCTCTCTCTCTCTCTCTCTCTCTCTCTCTCTCTCTCTCTCTCTCTCTCTCTCTCTCTCTCTCTCTCTCTCTTCAAAAAAAAGTTTTCAGATGATTTCGGGAGTGGGTGTGTCAGGCTGAAGCTGAAACATCCCTCCAGATTATTCGTATATGGTTGTATTGGCAAGATTAGACCACCTGATAACTTTATTTAGATGTATAAAGCCATATACTTTAATATGTTGTTTTCAATAAGACGTGGAAAGAAATCGTGTGGCCTTGATATTCCTGGTACCCCTGTAGCCAGACCACTCTGGTGGAAGCCTATCTATAGGAGCTGACGCTGATAATTTACAGGCTTGTGGCAGAGCCTTTTTCGGCTTTCCTCGCTCAATTAGTTTCTTTACGTGTGGGAAGGCGGTCGGCGTGATGAGATGTAATCATTGCGACCCAGATGTAATGGATTAATTTGCTGTGTTTATGGTTGACAGGCCATATGATTCTAGAGACACAGGGACAGTGGTGGAGTGAGTGGTATGAGAGGGGAAGACAGCCAGACAGACAGATAGGCAGACAGATACATATAGAGATAACAAGAGAGGGAGACGGACGGACAAAAAAAGAGTGAGTAAACGTGCAGTTGTGGGAGTGTGGCTTAGAGGACAGCGCTTGATACATATGGTGCGTTTCTGTGCCTCAGGTTGTTGTAACTACTTTGGAGAACCAATTTACATTTACATCCTAAGTCATCCCATCTGTGAAATCGATTGGCAATTTCGGGGGTAGGTCGCTCTGTTAAAAACTCATCCACTGAAGTTTGAGTGCACATTGTCTTATTGTGTAGGCATTTCGGGAGAAGGTTGTAAAATATTGGGTTTCCAATCTGTGAAGGAATACTTTATTAATCATTTTATCTCTATCTGTTTGAACCCTGAAAGGCTGGGTAATCGGATTTTCAGCTAGCCCTAAAACGGAAAGAAGTTCTATGGTTGACTTTTTAAGTTGATCAATTAGGTTTGGAAGTTAGAAAGTGACAAGGATGGAGCTTTGCACATTTATAATTAAGTTAACGAGGAAATTTTATTTAATTTTTTTATCCCTTCTTTCATTTTATCAACTGAACGAAAATAGAAATGAGCCAATCTGATGATAAATGTAGACACCAACTTCAGCCTAATTTAATGCAGTGAGATATTGATAACGTATGGCTTGTTATTTCTTTAAGGGCACCACTACGAGCGGATGCTTTATCGTTGTACATAATTGTTGTTGTTGTTGTTGTTGTTGTTGTTTTCCTTTACTTTGACAAGAAAGTTGATATTATAATTTCTTCCGATTGTTCAGCATGAAATTTGAGGTAGACACATCTACGCCAAAAGAAGAAATATCATGAGTTTAATAGAGTTTTCCTAACATTAAAAGCAACGTCCGTTGTTTTATTTGTTTTCTTAGCAGCAGAATATACTTTTTTAATTGAATGGTTTAAGGCATAGCTAACACACACACACACACACACACACACATATATATATATATACAGTGGATATATAAAGATAGATAGATAGATAGATAGATAGATAGATAAATAGATAGATAGATAGATAGATAGATAGATAGATAGATAGATAGATAGATAGATGTCTCTGTCTCTCCCCTTCCTCTATTTCCCTGTCTGTCTGCCCCCTCACTCCTTCCTCCCCACGTTTTTTTTTTCATTAACTGTTGTGTTGCTTATGTGTAATATTTGGTAACGCCCTAGTAATATACATCATCTTCCCATAACGAGTTCACAATTGACCCTATCATGGCATCCGCTACTGCCACTCCACCCATAGTTTCCTCTCCCTCCCCTCCTCTCTGTCAGCCTGTCTGTCTGTCTGAGTGTCTCTCTCTCCCTCTCTCTCTCCCTGTCCATCTCTCTCACTCTCTCTCTCTCTCTCTCTCTCTCTCTCTCTCTCTCTCTCTCTCTCTCTCTCTCTCTCTCTCTCTCTCTCTTCCTCCTTTCCCCCTCTGCCCCACCTGGCACGATATTTGATATAAGCCTCTAACAGCATCAACATCATTATTAATGTATGGAACTGGCACATGCTGGTGTCATAGAGCTGGGAGAAATTCCAGGGAAACAATGGCAACCTTAGAATCTAATGCGCATCGCTGTGGTTTTTTTTTCTTCTAATAAATAGCACTGGTGTCACGTGGTGTGTAGCGTAGTCCAAAAGTTACGTGTACGGAATTTGTTTCTTAATGCTTGCATTTTGTTAGACTTATTTTTTTAATTATTATAAACCAGTTTTTAAGATGTTGGTATAGGCGGCCTTTGCAAACTTAGAAGAGCAGATTCAGTTTCGACAGTGTCGGATCTCATTCTATGCAAGGCATGTGTTGGTTTGGGGGGTGGGGGGCTAGGTTAAACTTTTTGAATTATTTAATTGGAAAGTTCGATCGCCCGTGCAGCTAATTGTTTTAATTTCTCGGTATTTTAATATGTAACAACGAACTTACAGCGTGGGACAGTGGCGTGCGCTCCTTGTTTGTCACCTAATCGACCAAATTTTTGTTTGGGTTTTATATTTTTTGTTTGTTAGTGTGTTTTAGAGTGTTTCCTCGACGTTTTCTCCGAAGTGCACAGATTTCCGTGCATTAAACAGTCAGAAAATTTGATCCAAATGCGTTATTCTAATGTTGTTGTTCTTTTTTTGTTAGAGTGTTTCTCGATGTTTCAGCTCACCCGTGTGGTAACGGGCATTGGGGGGGGGGGTGGAAAGAATGGTTTCCGGTTTTTCCCCCCCCGGGGGGGAAGGGGGTGGGGGGGGGGGTGTAAAGAATGGTTACCATGGTTACCACCGCCTGCCTCTCGCGCGTAATACAGTAAAAGACTGCTAAGGATGGGCCCTTTCTCTTTATCTTGCTATATCTTCTGTCCCGCTCTCTGTTCTGCTCTATTGTCCTGTCCTTTTTCGTGACCCTACCTCTTCTACTTCTGATCCCCACTAGTGGACACCTTGTTCGCCGTGAGGTGCGTCCTGTATTCACCAACACATCACTTTGGCCCGCTCCTTCACCGAGACGGGTGGTCGTGTGGCCCACACTGCTCAATCGGCTGTTCATGTCTTTCTTGGTTAGGGTCAATTCTAGCATTCCCTCTACGTTAGAAGTATAACTCCAGGGTAGCCCTGACACTACTAACCCTGGATATCCGCGCAGTGTTCCCTTGTTGGGCTCGATGAGGGGTGGGGAGCCCTGGAGCAGAACCTCTTTGTATTTTTCTATGGAATCTTTACTATTACTTCAGACCACCTCAACTCCCAACTTATTTAAGAAGCCGTGTCCGGATGGAGCGGGTGTGCCTTCCGGATCAAGCAAACGGAAGGCGGTGGATGTCCCAACCCTTTTGGGACCCACTGCTAATGGTCACCATTCTTGGTGATCAGCGATGTTGAAAAGAAGGTGCAAACCCAGTTTTATTGCTAGTAGCAAAGCGCTGAGTAGACTTTTAGGTGAAGCCAAAAGCGTCACGAAACTCCGTTCTGGCGAAGTCTTCATGGAGTGTTCTAAAGAAGCACAATCAAAGCGTCTCGGCAACTTTTGTCAACATCCCTGTGACTGTGAAAGCTCATCGGAGCCTGAACAGCTCCAAGGGTGTGGGTAAATAATGCGACCTTGAAACGACGAGCGGGAAGGAGATGGTGGCGGAACTCGATGGAGTGACCCACGCCCGACGCATTTTCATGCGGAAGTGGGGTGGTAAAATCAGGACCAACAACTTCGTCCTTACACTTGTCTCGACTTCGCCACCGAAACCGTTGAAACCGGTGCGCTGTTTTAAATTCCATCGTTTTGGCCATAGCCAAAAGCACTGTAGACAATGTGTTGTCGCTGTGGTAAGGCAGGGCACGCCAGGAAAGAATGTAAAGCCGATCCCAGCTGCCTGAACTGCCATGTGGCAATTCAGCGGTATAAAGCCCAGCATGATGGTAGCTTTCCCCAGGCCAGGGGGCCGTTGTCGTAGAACTCGAACCAAACATTGCTGCCAAACCCCAATGAGAAAAGTCATACAACGTAGATTCTCTGGTCAAACCGAAGAAGTTACCCGTAGTAGCAGAATCTCGACCTAAGATCGAGCCTAGGGCATCACCTGCATCTGAGCAGCGAGCCTCTTTGGCAAATTTAAATCGCTTTGAGGCGTTGACCGACAGCGAACTGGAGGTGACAGAGGTGCCACCTCTCCCTCCCTCCTCAAATATGGCTCCGGAGCACCGGAGTCTTCCCCTTTCCCCATCCCCTTCATCTTCCCTTGTCACCATCTTCGGTGACGTCTTCCCTCCTGATCCCCGTCACCCCCCCCCCCCCCCAACCCCTTCTACCTTCAAATTCCCTTCCCCAAAATCTAGGAATAAAGAACCACACGCCCCATGCCCATTCACTCCATTAGTAATTGTGGAGGGGGTGGGAGAGGTGAAGAAACATGTCGGCCTGGTTGGCCACCCTGGAGGACATTCTCATCTTACCCACGCCTTCCTACTGAGAGGTGAAGAGCCTCCACAGTGTTATAACTGCAACTGCCATTTATCCATAAGTCATATTCTGGTTGACTGTCCGCTTTTTCACCTGAAAAGAAATCCGTACCTTTCTTCCAAACTATTAGAGAGCATATTTACTTATATTAGCCCTCAGCGCCTACTGAGGTATCTGACGGACATTGATGTGTATAATAAAATTTAAATGTGATAATCCTACACATGGGTCTTTAAAACCAATGTATATACCCTTTACTTTTAACCAACCTTTTTAGTATTCAGAAGTCACCGCTGCAACGAGTATAATGTTATTAACTGTCTCAGGACACCATGGGCACAATATAGCCGTTGCCGTGCTTACGTGCCGTAAAAACGAACTCACTCACTCGACGTTTCAGCTGAAGTGGCTCAGGGGTGAGACGCCAGTTTTTTTTTCCTATTGTTCTCAGGTTGCACAGATACGGCAGTAAGAGGCACTTTTCCTCCCTAGTCTGTGATAAGTAATTCTTGTAGATGAGGGATGTAGCCTATAAATTATTTGCTTAGAAACTGGTACAATCCCCTTCAGCTGCTCACTGCATCTTAACTGTGTCTATATTTTCATTAAAGAAAGGGAACACAAAGAAAAGGCATGTTACTGCCATTTTGGTTTTTCAGAATAAAATATAAAATGAGCATCCGCACAGAGAAGAAAATTGTGCATAATCGATTAAGCTAGCGACACAATCATGAGAGGTTTATCTTTCTATGCAACTTGAACATGGCTTTTTTTATACAGAAAAAAAAACACCGCAAGATCATTAAATAAGTAGAACTCGTCTGATCATCAGAGTTGGATCGAAATCTCCAACTTTTCAAAGTAACATGCAAGATACACATTAGCCGCCCTATAGGTTCGTCTCTTCCGATACACAGGAAACAGTTTTACGATGTCTAGTCAGGGCTATCGGTTATCAAGAGAATTATCTGCACAATGGTAGTTACTTTAACTCAGCCTCATTTAATTAACATGGACTGTCTTATTTCAAGGAGATACATAAATATACATCAAGAACACACTATAACTCAGCCTCGGTTAATTAACATGTACTGTCTTATTTCAAGGAGCTACATAAATATACATCAGGAGCACACTATAACTCAGCCTTGGTTAATTAACATGTACTGTCTTATTTCAAGGAGCTACATAAATATACACCAAGAACATGTATATGCCCATCTTGAACTTTGCCGAAGACCAATGTTTTAGATTTTTTTTTTTTTTTTTTGCTTTACACATTTTTTTAAATTTCTTTTTAAAGCAGTCATGTAAGCTGTTGTTCGTGGATATCTGGATTAATCTAGGAAACTTAACATGCAGCTACTCATTTAAAAAAAGTATAAGGGCATCTCAGAAATCTAATTTTTCTTTTACAGAATTGCCTTTACTTTGTGGTTTATGCCTTTCTCTCTCTGTCGATATATATGTATGTATTCATCTCTTTTCCTCTCCCCCAAAAAGAGTAAGTGTCCAAAAACAGTTTTAATGTGGCATTATTTTTTAAGCCGATCTTATTCTTTATGGTGTTTATAATGAGAAACCGTTTGGTGGGGGGACAACGATAAGCCTCGTTTGATTATATTTTGATGGTAGAAATATATATATATCACTCGACTCTTGAGTTTTTCTCTTTTTACGGGACAAATCAGAAATAGAAATTTAACAAGACTGCATAATTATTACTTTTACTTGCTGGTTTATTGTTGTTGTTGTTGTTGTTGTTGTTGTTGTTGTTGTTGTTGTTGTTGTTGTTGTTGTTGTTGTTGTTGTTGTTTTCCTCGTACTTTTTATGAATGAGGAGAAAAAAAAACTGACAATATTGTGATTAAGCCAGATATTTAATTTAAGTAATGGCATTAGCCTTAAGAGTCAAGGTCAATCGTCAGCTGGTGATGCGAGTACATGCCATCGAATTATCACGCAACTTTTACTAACTAATCAAGAAGAGCAAAGAAAGAGAGTAGAAAGGGGTAAGGGAGAGGAGCATTATTATAGTATAAGACAAAGAGAGAAATGGGGGGGGGAGAGAAAGAGCGACAGAGAGATAGAGAGAGAGAGAGAGAGAGAGAGAGAGAGAGATAGAGA
>RQTK01000440.1:104802-147000 GCA_003991915.1 Elysia chlorotica
GTGGGGGGGGGTAAACATTGGCATGCTTTTAATGATTATAATAAAATGAACTAAAGAAATAAAAATCAAGCTTGACTCCAAAAGAATAAAATGCCATTCGTCCCTGCATTCAAAATGAATGCAAATACATCTCGTAACTCAGTGTCATCTCGGGTCATGGCACTGGGACGAAAATGTTTAAAAACATTCAGTTCAACGGTTACAAAGCAAAATGTGTTGGATTTGGATCCTTGTTATGCCCCTTTAGTGTTCGCCGGTTCAAGTGTGTGATTTTAAAAACAATAGAAGCTTCCAAACTATCTGCACAAGTGTACTTTACCTATGTTACTATCCTGAAACTCGAAACTTCTGCACAATTCAGATTCAATAATCTGGAGGGAAAAAATTGACAAGCGACGCAACAAACCTCGATGTGTCTGTGTGTTCGTTGCATAAATTTTAAATTTAGATTAAACAGTGGTACGACTCTCGCCTTGCGTGTAATGGTGTATGAATTATAAATTAGTTGGTGTGCTGACTAACACAACGCTATAATTATGTTACGCTATCGACAATGCTTACTTACTATATAACTTTTTTAAATTCTTTGTTGAACGATGGGGTAATTATCATTGGAGACTTTTGAATCAAACATTATCATTCTGCTAGAGCAAGGATGTACCCGTGTGGTTAAGGTTTGTAAATTATGTTTGACCCATTGGCAGTTTAAACACTCTCTGTCTTTGTTTTTTGTTTTCGTTGTTTTAGAAGGAAATGTCGAATTTTTATCTAAGAGGCAGCCAGTGCTTATTCCCTTTACTGACCTTCTTATTAGTCACAGTGCTCATCGCGATTATCAAACACCAGACAAGTGAAACTCGTGTGTATGCGTGTATGTGTGTGTGTGTGTGAGGGGGGGGGGGTTCTCAGTGAAAATGTTATGCCCCGTCCCATACTGATGGGGTAGAAACAGCACGATACAAAGGTCCAAATGAAGCCTGGTTGGTAATTCCCAGTTCCCACCTGAACTATTTCAGCCGAGAGGATCTTTCCACCGATCAATTTTTATTGGTTTCGCTCTGAGGGATCACATCTGATGAACGCTCATGTTGTGCTGTTTGTTGTTGTTTTTTTGTTTTTTTTTTCTTTGTTGTTTTTTTTTTCTGGCCGACTCTCTCTGTTTGAAAGTTGAATGGTGTCACTGTGACTATCACCTCTGTCTGGAGTGAAAGCTAGCTCTAGCTGTCCTTAGCGTCGGCAGACCACTTAGGCAGCGACCATTGGTATCACTTAGATAATACCACCTCAGTTGGGTTTTTTATAGGCATCAGTCTCTCTCTCTCTCTCTCTCTCTCTCTCTCTCTCTCTCTTTCTCTCTCACTCGCTTTCTCTCTCATTCTCTATCTTTCCTCCTCCTCATCATCATCTCTCTCTCTCTCACTCACTGTCTCCTTGACTCTCTGAGTCTGTGTCTCTCTCCTTCTATATCTTCCTATTTGTCCCTCCCTCTATCCCTCTTTAAACAAGAATCGTCTGTCTCCTGTCCATGCAAATTCGCAAGGTATCTGTTTTGCGCGGCACCTCAGGACTTGACGCTTCTTTTTCAAAGTATTGCAATGTGAACGAAAGCGTGCCTTTGTCAACTCTCTACGGCAAGTTTTAGAATTCAGTAACCAAAAACTGCGACAATGATATTGTCACGTTGCGATGGCTCGTGCTGTGTTTATCTTATGAAACGCAACAATCTAGAGAAATTGCTTGGAACTAACAAAAGTACGTGTTATCATGTGCAGGCGAGCCGTGTTAGAAACGATGTGTTATTTAGTAACCAATGAGCCCATGCAATTTTTTTTTCCATGCTAGGTTTGGTTGGGCTAAAAGTTATTTTATCAGATTAAAGCTCATTACAGCCCGCACAGATTTGGGGGAAACGTCACTGCCATGACCTATCAGTTTGAAAACCTTCCTGTGGTTGCAACTTAAAGTGCATGCAATAATTGTATTGGTTTAATACTCGAAATTGTTTTTGTTTTATATATAAACATGTCCACAGTAAAAAAAAATAATTCACAAATAGATTTAACAGTTAGGGTTTGATAACGTGGAAATGTAAGGCACTTATAATAAGATTGGGAACGACATGCTCTAAAATAATGGACTATGGTCTGAGAGGTCATATGTACGCTTAGACTATGGTGGACGTGTAGCTCAATGAAGACATGCCATTTCTGCAGTCCTTGCACATGATTCTTAATGTCCCTACAGCATTCTAAAAGGCCATAGGCATGGCTTATTGGACCAGGGTAGGTTGGAGTCCTAGAGGGAATCCTCTCTCCCCTTCCCCCCCCCCTTCTCTCTGTCTCTCTCTGTCTCTCTCTGTCTCTCTCTCTCTCTCTCTATATCTCTCTCTCTCTCCCTCTCAATATATATATATATATAGAGAGAGAGAGAGAGAGAGAGAGAGAGAGAGGGAGAGAGAGATAAATAGATAGAAAGAAGCTCAATATAGATAAAAACTTGTTTTAATTCGCGGTTGACTTAACAATTAACAATCAGAATTACCGAGGCATTTAACTATGTATGAAATGTTTGATTTAAATATTTGGGAGCCGAAACATCACGGTAAAGTGAAAACGCACGAAGCGTATTCATTTAATCAAGTCTCTTTTGGTTAGGCTTTTTAATCTTGCTGATGCCATTCTTATCTAAAAGAAATTCAGATTTTTATGATGCATTATATTTTCCTCAGGTCACCGAGAACCTCATCCAGAAGCAAGCCGTGAAGATATCCGTGTCCGATGAGGACTTGTGTCGCTCTTGTCGGAAGCGCATCGGGCAGAGGTTAGTAGCGGATCATTTATTTTCTTGTTAATGTGTTAATTTTAAAAACGTTTGGTTTTATGAGTGGAGTGTGTGTGAGGGGGGTGGGGGGGGGTATGTGAAGATTACGAAGTTCTCAGTCCTCGCTGTTTTGCCTTTTATTTGTGTAGTTATGTACATATAGTTTTAAACGATATGGTTCATCTTTTGCATTATTAAGTTCAAGCACAATTAACCTTTTCGTCAAATTTGGACATATCGCGTCGTTGATTTAAAATACAAATATTTATAAAGAGTATGCCCGACTTTAAAACGCCACAAAAAATGAAAACCCTGTATAATTTAAAAAAATCAATAAGTTTTTAGTGCATCGCGATTGAGAAAGCAGATAAGACTGAATGGTGTGATAATTTCGCTAAATTTTAACATTGTCTATCATTTTTATCAATTATACACCTTCCATCTCCAGTGTCTTCTGTCGGTATCCGAACGGACACCTCGTCCACTACTCGTGCTTCAACAACAGAGACGCCAACAAAAGTTAGCATGGCACCAACGGCAGTGTCTTGGGCAGTTGAGATCAGAGCTCAATGCAACAGCTATCCCTCACAGCGCTGCAGCCACCTCTTTTTCTATGTGTCTTTCATCTGGCGAGCATGTGCCTTTGCAATACATTGAGAGAGAGAGAGAGAGAGAGAGAGAGAGAGAGAGAGAGAGAGAGAGAAACATTGATTGGTAGTTTGACCGATTGATTGATTGATTGATGTTTATTGGTTCGTTGTGCTTTTCACCCTATACAAACATGACAAGACTTAACACACTTTACATTGTGAAAGAAAAAAGTAACAGAATGGTAATTCCACATACTATTAGCTCTCTCAGCCCTTTCATCCAATTTCTGAAGCTTCTGATGCTTAGTAACATTTAGTGATAAACTATGTTTCAATTTGATAATTAGTACTGGTAATTTTAAGCAGAAGAAAACTGGGTAATTTTTGAAATAATCATACACAGATCAGGGACAATATAATTCACCCAAAATAACAATTCATTTTATCAGGATAGTAACGAAATGAGAAGCAAAAACTTCATCATACAAATGAATGGCATCTTATATCAATGATTTTCTTAGTTTCAACACGTGCTGAAAATAGATGGCAATATTTTAATAAGATAACTGACATTAGCACACTTAATCTACTTCTATTTCTAATAAAAAGGTAATTTGGAGCGATGAACATGGTATGAAGGTCGGTAAAAGAACAAGTTCACGTTTTCCTATATGCTTAAATTCTTTTTGGTTAAACTTAATATTTGTTTCTACAGTATGCAATAAAGAGCCATCACTCATATTAATGTAATGTACAAAACTCCAACGTTTCTCCAAAAATTTGTATCGATTCTAGGTTTTCCGAAAATTGTATCGTTTTTATTTTTTGTCTAACCATGTTTATTTTATTATATTTGGAAAATACACGTAACATGTCCAAATCGATTTTCCCTCAAAAGGACAAATAAAGATTATCTTATCTTATCTTAACTTAGAATGCCGTACTTTGATTATTGGATAATACCAAGCATGTGCCTTTGCAATACATTGAGAAAGGGGGAGGGGATGTGTGAGAGAGAGGGAGAGAGAGAGAGAGAGAGAGAGAGAGAGAGAGAGAAAACACGGATGAAGGAGAGCGTCAAGAGAAAGGGTAGAGAGAAAATTTTCGAAGATTAACGTAAGAGAGATGGGGGATGGGGTGGAGAGAGAGAGCACTCACTAACGCAATTAGCGCTCATTAAGAGTTTACTTGCTAATCTGACATATATGTGTTCAATGCGTTCGTTATTAAATACCTCTATGTGTGTTTTTAAAACAATTTTAGAGCCAACCAATCATTCCGTAAGAAAGAATAGTCTGAACGAAACATATACTGTGATAAATCTGAACCCTTGAAAAGCCTTTCACTGGTGTGGGGAAAACATAATTATTTATAGTAAATTGACTCAGTAGTTATATACGTGGGTATAAATTGTCATATTTATCCAACCAAGTTAATTATGTTTATTTGTTATGTTCATTATTCTTAATGATAGATTTTGACGTAAGTAGAGGCACAGGTATGTTGAATCGCCTGGCGCAACATTATTTATACGAATAAAGACTCTCCCAGCCAGGATTCCTATCTTGTTTTTATTTATAAGTATATTATTCAGGCTTTAAGAAGTTGTTGTTTTTTTTTAATTTGATCTCCGGCATGTTCTCTAATGTGCACCGTGCCACATTAATTTGCATGCGAGATTTTGCTCTTGCCTAATAGCAACTGTTGATTCCAAAAGGTTTTATATTTTGCTAATCTCATACATGTTCCCTAAAAATATAATATGCATTGTAAATGTATTACATGTAATTGTATTTCCATGCAAGACTTTTTGCATAAACGGTATACATGTAGTCATGTACTTCCCCTGTTTTCATTAAAGCAACCACAGATAGCAGTATTCGGCTTTTCGGTGTATTTTTCAACTCAGTAACGTGTCATGGCAGTGGCATATACTTGATCACAGCAGGACTTTTGTTCTAAACTTTGTAGACTCTGTTGTTTTGACTGGTTGGATGGTGGTAGTGACTACGAATAATATTGTTACTGCTCTTCCTCGTGTGTAACTGGGAGACACACTATCCTAAGCAACGTGCAGGCAGTGCCTATAATTGTCACGGTTTAGGCTAGATGATAAGTGTTGGGTGGAAGTGTAAGGGTGTTAGCACGAGATGCATAGGGCTTTTTAAAAAAGATTATACATTCCTTTTTGGTCCGCAGATGAGCTATAATCGCAACCATAGATATGGCCCAATTATATAATACGTTCTTACACATCTCTTAAAATCTAAAAGGATATAGAAAACAACTCAATATAGCTCTCATTATTTACATTGTGCCATACTAGATAAACGAAAAGAGAGGGGCAGAGAGTGTGAGGCGGAGCGAGAGAGAGAGAGAGAGAGAGAGAGAGAGAGAGAGAGAGAGAGAGAGAGACTTAAATAATTTTATTGGATTTTTCAGGCCAATTGCCCATACAAGAAGTGAATAAACATACAACATGATGATATAGATTTCCGCTTTTCTTAAATATGAAATAGACAAAGGCTCGTGCTTTCCTTTAAATATTTGGTCTAAATAACATACAGCAGCATTAAATATAGATTCGCCAGATGGGTTTAATATAATTATTGTGAAACATTTGTCTTTCTTTCAGAATTGGGTTCAACATAAAATTATTTTGTCTCAGGGCTTATGAATACAGAGAGAGAGAGAGAGAGAGAGAGAGAGAGAGAGAGAGAGAGAGAGAGAGAGGGGGGCGGAGGGAGATAGATAGAGTGGTAATTATTTTAGTAATCATGATATCGGTTCAATATTTTAGAATGTGGAAGATACATCTCTTCTAGTGTGCAAACAAACTTCTTGTACATGTGTTAAACTTATAAAACTTTTTTTGCAAAATCGTAAGGAGTTTTCAATACGACAAATACTTCATTTATATGTTTTGTTGAATTAGTCCCCGTAGGCCCTTGTTTTCACCATTGCCTGTCCCGTGATCGGTACCAACGAACCCCACTATGTTTCATATCTCAAGGTATAAGGTGCACCACGAGAAGCTGCAAAGCTGTTATCATCATCATCACCATCATTATCATCATGCCATTTTCATCACCACCACCGCACTATAGCCATTACTTTATATAAATCGTTAATCAAGTGCCTTTACAACTTAAGCACTATAATATCAGGGTCCAATTTCTACGCAACTCTGTCTTGCTGTAGATCACATTTCAACAATGACTCATGGGCGGATGGGTTTTACTATGAATATCTTTACTCACAATATATTTTAGTGATTCTTATCCGCACAGATAATTACAGTTCCTGTTTTTTAAATGAAGAAACATTTGGCATGCAGTCATGATGTATTTTAGAAAAAAAAAACATCTGGCATACAGTCATGTATTTTCATAAAATAACAGTATCTGTATATCTATCTTAAGCTTCAAACCGCATAATGTTATGTTTGTTTGTTGTCCTTTTTGTTTTTGTTTTGTTTTTAAGGGGGAATGGGGCGCTGTTGTGTTTTTGTTGTTGTTGTTGTTGTTGCTGCTGCTGCTGTTGTTGCTGTCGTTGTTGTTGTTTTAGGGATCTGCTGTGTTGTTGTCTTTTTTAGGGGGGGTGTTGTTTTTTTTTAATGTATTTTTATTCTTACAAAGATATGTTGATTCTTTGGTTTGAAAATGTGATGCCTTTCAATGTGGATACTGAATTATAATTATCACTGTTTGAGTAATCATTTAAACTAAACTAAATTCGTTACCATTGACAAGGGTTGCACTGGTGAATTGCTCCTCCTTTGCGGTCTAATTTATAGATAATGCAATCTAGAGAATACTTGTATGTTGATATTGTTTGTGGGTAACAGAAATGTCAAAATGAAAGATGTTTCTAATTGAATGATTCGCCATGAAGGATACTTTACTTAGTATGAATTTCTTTTTAATATGTTCGTGAATATATAAAAAAATCATCGCATATTTTATTTATTGTTCCTTCTTGATACTAAACTTTTCAAGAGTGCTAAATAAAGAAATAAATAAAACAAAAGAAGTGTTTGTTCTTCCTTTTCTTCCAAGTATAATGTTTCTGTTCATTAAGTGCGTATATAACTATAATCGTGTCATTAGAAAATCAATGTTACTAATCATTATAATATATATGGAAAGTATACACACACAAAAAAACACAATGTGTGCCCTTTTAAAGTAAGTTTATGTGACAACTAATGGCCTTTTTTTGTATTCGCTCAAACAAGTTGAGTCAATTCACCTTATTTTTATATTTTAAAACTCATTTGATCTCGTCACACCTGAGTCCACTCAAAGCATAAGATTGACATCATTGGAAGACCAAAAATGGAAAGACGAGGGGTATGTGGGGTGTAAGAACGGAGGATTAACCAGACCCATAAACAATTATATGACGCTAAAAATTGTGTTGCAACTTTATCCGAAGAATTCAACCATGTACAAACAATTCGTTTGCCTTCAACAAGTCCTGGCTTGTTTATTTGTTTGTTTGTATTGTTGCATTATATAGACTGTATTGTGGACCGACCCCAAGACTGACGCCTGACAAATTTTATATGCTGATACAGGACGGGGAGACCTGAGGTAAAATGCACAAACTTTCTACCCCTGGACTTGTGTCTCAGCCAGTCACAGTATAATGACTCCGATCCAACCAGTAGGGGAGACAATTAATAAATTATTGCCCGATCGTATAATTCGAAACGCTGACCTCGCGATATGGAGACCAGCGCTCTACTATTTGAACCATTTCGTCCCCTTTATGTCCTGGGAAAACACATTATGTAGGCCTAGGTCTTTTTTGTTCTTGAGAATCAGAAAGGATTTTTCGCCAAAAGTTACTCCACTTTGTTAGAGGACATAAGAAATGTTCAACAAACAGAAAGTTCATAGTGTCATCTTGCAGTATATCATTAAAAAACATCCGTTTGTGCAATGTATGTTGCCTTTCATAGAGGAGAATTAGCCGCATAGTTCATCAGTACCGTACTTTATCATATTGCTTGATGAGCTGACTTAAACTAACGATAGAGTTCATGTCTTCTAACTTAGAGGTAACTTACATTCCTGATACTGTAAACACAACGAACTGCACGCTGTTTTTGGGCCCAAAATTGTGTCGAGAGGAATTAATGTGGATCATATAGGGTCCATGGTAGATTCCCTGCGAGAAAATTCTTTGAGGGACGATTATTTATTTTCATTTTTCTCTTGTAATTGTATTTCTCTTTTAGACCATGATCGTACCAGAACTCGCCGCACGGCATCTGTTATCAACAACTGCTACTAATGAAGTATGAGAGTAAGATAACATTTTGAAAAGATGTCAATAAACGACTCTGACAATGAAAGGAACGTATGTTGACGGTGATCTTATCTTGTAGGATTATTGATACCCCACATACACAGTTTGTGTCATATGTGGTTTAAACTTGATTTTGACAAGATAGGCCTGTCGCTTATTACCTAAGCAATATAACAATTAATAAATAAACGTTATCATTTGGAGAAAAAAAAAGTATTTGGGGACACCATGATATCCTGTCGCACTGCGGAGACGCACCCTTAAAGAAAAAAAAAAGAAAGGAGAAAAAAAGTTTTGAACACGTGGGTGTATTATTAAGTGTTATTAAGTTACAATGTCAAGTAACTAAAATCTTGAAGGAAACCAGAAACAACACCCTCCAAGATGTTGGTTCAAATAATTTTCGATACCGGGTAACCTAGGAGTGACTGCATTGTGTACAATAAATTTGATGACTCTAATATATATATATATAGGAAACATAAAACGATCTTTTTATATAAAGTAGCTAAATGTTCCATTAGTTGAATCAGATTTTGCCAAAAGTTACGTTGCAATGACATTGAATAATTTATATGCATTCTTGAATCAGTCAACATCTATGCTGTAGCCTACAG
Source organism: Elysia chlorotica (assembly GCA_003991915.1). Taxonomy (NCBI): domain Eukaryota; kingdom Metazoa; phylum Mollusca; class Gastropoda; family Plakobranchidae; genus Elysia; species Elysia chlorotica. Next base: position 114,146 of record RQTK01000440.1, read on the forward strand.
TAGTAGTTCGGTGGTAGGCCCCCTATAATGCACATGCAGCCTGTTAGTATTTTTTTCCGAAGTATCTGATGAAAAACAATGATCTATAGGTCTTCAACGGGAAATGCCAATTTATAATCCGTGGACAACATAATGATATCGATTGGAAATGACCCACCATGACATCACCAAATTATCAACGTCATAATATGTTATTTTCTTACGGAGGCATACAAGCACAATAGACAGTAGGCTACGCCTAGTCCACTGCTGGTCCAAACATCTGTTGTTTAGCACACCCATGTTTTATCTTCTGTTTCTTTTCTTTTTTTTTAAAAAAAACGCAGGCTTTAAATGGGAAATTAACACCACTGTTAAACTAATTTGAAATCAGATAATCCTGGGTGCATTGTCAATCATTATTTATATTTATATAATTTTATGGAAACATTTCATCTTTTATAAGAGAAGCTATTTAAAAATACCAACCATATTTATTAACCATAGATTTTAACTGTTAAGCGTTTGAACGAAATCTTTTTCGACGCCTTGGATTTGGTACATGTATTTTAACTGTTATTCATTAAGCAACCGCTAGCTCAACGGAAAGTTGGCCCTGGAAAGCATGACTTATAAATTTCAATCTGATCAATGGGCTATCGCAGCGCAACAATTTCGCATTTTTCACCAAGGTTGAAGGTGCGAGACTGGGAGCATCGGCCCGGTTTTAGTCATCGGGCTGCTCATAATGGGATATCAATGCGCAATAAATTAGCATAGATATATGACAAAAAACAACCAATTCCAAGTTGTATTGTCCGTAAAGGAGGTATTTAAGTCAATGGATAACTAATTTGTATACTCTTCTTGATTTATAGAAACAGAAATTAATTTTCTTTAACAAAATCTATAAAACACCAACACCCCTTACGAACTACTTTGTTTTCCGTTTATTGAACATTTCGTTAATGCTCTTCGAACGCGTTGGGTTCCACAATCTTCTGCAGCCCTAACCGGTTATTTACCTCAGTAAGATTATTGTAAACAAACGTTTAGTGGGTGCAGAAAACTGTGGATTATTTTGGATTTAATTGGAACGATCCATCCCTCCAGGTAAGAATAAACGGTCTGCAAATCATTATTCCCTTCAACTGTTGCGCTTTTAGGGACAACCTGATGCGGCTCAGAACCGTAAGATGATTTATAAAGTACTCCTCAAGATGGCGGTGTAGAGAGATATAATTATTGTGCCCTTGATCATCGGTGCCCAGTAGATAACACCATGATGCTAAATTTGTGGAATTTATATTGGTTGTCAATAGTGCTTTTATATTGATAAAGATATGTTTTGAGATAGCAGGTATAATTGATCAAGATTATCTAATAGATAAGATTAGGCCAATGCCTTCCCAGAATTTCTACCTGTCGAGATTTTGCATTCGCTTCCGCATTTGGAAAAGATCTAGCTAGATCTAATCTACACAGGTGGACTAAACATAGATAGACTAGAATCTAGACCTAGATCATAGAACGCCTAGATTCGAGACCTCATCTTTATCTATATCGATCCCTAAGAAGAAAGAAGAAAGAATTAGAATCTAGAATTCTATGTAGATTCAAGCCTACGCACTAGAATCTAGATCTAGAAATCTAGTTGTAGATTTTAGATCTAGATCTAGATCTAGTGTACAATTTATCACAATCACTTAAATCACCGGACTCATTTTGTGCTGCTCTATATGCACTATATATAGATCTAGTGTTTTTATCCTAATTCTTCTTCTTACATTTTCATCAGTTTGGCCTTTTCGGTGAAAGAGGCAGTCTGTTGTAGGGTATTCAGGGTACCCCATAATTTTTGCTCCAGTGTTGTATCTGAAGGCTATATTGTTTGCCTGATGTGGGAATAAGAGTGGCATGCCATGAGGATATGTTATGGAGTTTGTGGGATGTCTCTGCATTGTCAGAGAGAAAGGATTGCAGCTTATCTTTAATTTGTACATGTCACGGCGTAGAATTTCCCCCCAAATCCAGCATTTTAGTTGCCAGTGCAAGCCGCAAGGCCACATCGGCCGAGCGAACTAGTGAGCATAGGAGACAGACGAGATGTTGCGGTCGCTCACACATGCGCCAATCAATCACTGACTTGACAGGTGCTCCATACGGGATACTTGTGCGCTGTGCATGTGGTCTATGCAACGGCAGAAATTGATGACACAAAAAAATCTGTCTCTTTTGTACCTCACTATGTCGAAACTACTCAGAAACTACTTTTTTTTATTGATTAAAAACAAAAAAACAGCTCCACCGATTTTTTAAATTATCTTCCAGTTCAATCTATTCTATTGATAATGATATTCTTCTTTAATATTAAAATGTAAAATTCAATACGTTATCGTTTACGGTTCAGCGTAAATATGTGTTTAATCGACCTATCATTCTAAGAACAGGCCCAATGGGCCAATTGCAGCACTGGACACAGTTCTAAACAAACATAGAATAACACCACAAGTAAACCATATTAGATTGTTTGTATGGAACCACTGTTACGAATACCTTCATCATAATGTGTACACATATCTCTCAGAGATAATTGTGAAACAAACACAAGCCCTCAGAAACAACCCATTTGTTATAGAGTTATATTTTAAAACAATCTGAACAGAGCATTTTGTGAAGTGCACAGTGCTGTGTCTCACACGATACCAATACAACCAAGCTTAATTCCAAAAATACATGCAGCAATAGATTTAACTACATGATCAATAGTATACAGAAGAGTGTTTTCACTTAAAATCATTCCCAAGCAGCACATACAAGCAATGGGGCGGGGGCTGTTAGGATAGCTAGGTACAGAGAACAGTTATCAAATGATTTCAACAATAGGAAAATGCAGAGTTCACAGATTTACAAACGATCAAAAGAAATTACTCTACATATAAACAACGTATTTACTCCATAAATGAACTGGAATATTGCTTAAAACATAATGTGCGTAAAATGTCTTTATTGTATTGGAGGAACTAGAAACAGTCATCCCATTCATAGAAAAGGGCAGAGCCCGTGTGTAAACTACAAAAAAATATAACTCTTACTCCAGATCATGTCTGCTCTCTGTAAATGAATTATGCTATTATTTAAAAATCATAATGTGTATAAAATTTCTTACTTTATTGCGTTGAAGGTGCATTTTCAAAGTAGCATTGTAATTCTGTAAATATTTCTCTGATTATTTACAAGATTAATCTTTGTTGAAAACCTGTGATCAGGTAATGCCTAAAGAATACAAAGGAGAGGATAAGATGGAAGTGTACTGACTTTGTAATTTGGTAAGATCAAGGTGTAAGATGTTGGGAATATTATGTACAAATTTACATAAAAATTCGTGGATATGTTTTTTTTTATAGATTGAATATTCTATTTGATGAGTCACTGATTCAGTTATGTAAAAATTTGTCGACTTCCGACAGTATTAAAAAAAAAACTACATGAGAGATTTTTTGCGTTCTTTTTATAAACAATTAACCATTTTTTGTGTTTATACTTTGGTCTTAAAATTAATGTGTTTTTTTTTTTCATATAAATATTGAGAGATGAGAGTAAAATCCCATATAATCAGTAATACCCACACTCACACTTGTAACTATGTAAGCTACCTGCACTGACCGAAGTTTGACCCTCATTGACTTTGGTCAGTCTGCACGGGCTTGCGTTTTAAACTAAAATATCACGACGCTGTGATGTGTGCATTTAGTTTGTTCTGTTCTAAGTCGAAAAATTGTGGTTTGCAGTCACCGTGGGAGATAAAATATATATATATTGGGTTTGGTCTCATTTTTGAGAATTAGTTTTTCTTAATTATACATGTTATAATTTTTTTTTGAATTATCATTTTGTTCATAGTTGAACTTTTGAAGAATCTTTTGCAAGTCTTTCACCTGACTCATTTCCGGACAGGACAGAATATAATATAATTATTCAGTGAGAGAATACACTGCAGAGCTACTGAATTTGTCCTTGCTAACGAGTCTAAATTTTATAGAAACAATCTTAGTTTCTGTCGTGTTGTCTTTAGCTAGATTGAATATATGGCTGCACGACAATCACTTTAGATAACAATGTCTTTATTGATGTTGTTATTATTATCTAGAAGTACTCAAGTTTGGTCTTACTTCCTGGATAGCATGGAGTTCTGCCAAGAAATTGAATGTCAGTTTGCCTGCACGAAAATAAAGTTTTTATATGATCCATCTGGAAATTTTATTACAATTCCTGAGCCTTCATATCTGCTTGAATTTTCAGGTTTCAGAGGGATTATTCTCCTATATATATATATATATATACTCCAGAGCTCTGGATTTTAGAATTGAATCTGCTTCCATATGTTTTTGGACTCCTGTAATTGCTGTGATAATTTTGCAGGGAGAACAGGGTTGTCACTTGCCTGCTTTCATTTATTGCGACTCCCCATTCTTAAAATTGCCCACTGTTCCACCTTACTAATGGTGTCCTGCATTCTGGTTTGTGCGAGGCCAATTATGTCTGTCTGAGTCTAGATTGCTAAATTACATGTATCTGCAAGGCTCTTTGGGTGTAGGGGTGAATTGGTTGGGTAAATCTTTAATGTACACAAGAGAGTTGGAGATTTACACTCCACCCTGAGGAACTCCCTCATGTAGGTGTACCTGATTACTAAGACAGTAAGAGTGTTGTTGGTTTTGACTCCTACTTTCTTCTTTTAAGAAAGTCTCTGATCCAAGCAAGCATTCTTCCCTTAATTCAACAGTTGAGGAATTTGGAAAAAGTTCTTCCTCTCGTACTTTGTCAATCAAAGGCTTTGGAGAGATAAAAAAAAAGGTTGTACTTGTAGTTGTAATAATACTAACTAATATTCTCATAATTGTTTTCTTTGCGAGGCATTTTCAATTTCCCCGGCCAGATAAGTAGTTTGATTTTCAGTGCTTGTATATTTTCTTTAGCCTGATTGACAGTCGTTTAAAATGTGGTTCTCCTCAAGATATATATGTGCCATAATTAGTCTATTGTTTACTATGCTCCATGGTTTTACTGATGCAGCTGAGAAGACTTATGGGGCGATAGCTTGATTAGTCATGCTTGGATTTCCCCTTCTTAAGAATGGGGATTATTTCTGCCTCTCTCCATTCTTCTGGAAAAATGTCCTGCATTCATGACAGGTTGAAAATTCTGACACACTTACTAGGTCCTTTTTATACCAGATGAAACTAAAAGAGCACCAAACTGAGGTATATAGGGAATTTGTTTTCATAACAAAGGTAAGTAGGTCTACTGTCAATGAGTCAGTGACCTAGTCTACCTGTTAAGTTCTAAAGTAAAAGGATGAAAACACAGTGGCTTCAGTGATCAGGAGATGGCTTCCAGTGTTGATATTTGGGTTCTTAAACAATGTTTGTTCAATGATTTCCAATTTTAAAAGAGGTTGCAGCTATTCAGTATTGGGTGCATCTTCAAGGGGAACATTCTTATTCTTTGCATTTTAAATGTGAACTAATAGGACCTGGAGATTAAAAAAGCAGGTAGGGCTAGCGTGCTGGCAGGTTGATTCAGCAGTGTTGATTACGTTCTAGTGAGATGACATAGAATGATAGGCAACCAAACTGAGCAGCAATTCTTTCCAGGGCTTAAGACCTCAAGATTATCGAATTATGATAGCACTCTTTCTTTGACAAATTATGTTGTAAAAGATCTATAGGCCTACCCAAGAAATATTGCTGCTTAGTGCATAATAATGTTCATGTTGATTCTTCACTATTCATACAAACTTGAAATCAATTTTCAGTCTCACAAATAAAGCAAGAAAGTACATGTATAGCTAGATTCTAGTAATAAATAGAATTGTTTACATTTTCAGTGTCTTGTTATTAAATCAAGAGGGCCACCACAAGGTTTTGAAGTGGTATTAGTGAAGTAATTTTTTGTACCCTAACATGAATGAGTTTGTGATGTCATCAGATTTTTTAATTACATTTTTTTTTCCTTTTAAAACATTGAGAGGAAATTGATTTTTCTATTTTTAAAGGTTTGGATACACCATAGATATTAAGAATGTATACTGAATTTATTTTGGCTTCACCGTGTTTTCATTTGCCATGATGATTGAGATTGCAGCTTTATTGTTCTGAATCTTAGCACTAGCGCAATGAGGTTCATTTGAACAGCTTTGATGTTATGGGGAAATTCACCTTTGTTCTAGAAACAGAATTCAACTTTGTAAACTGGTAGTATTAGGAATCCATTCTTTACTGCTTGGCAGTGTTCCATGTTAACACATTTATGCTCTTAAGTAAATTAGTAGCAACCATTCTTGCTACTTTTTAAAATCAATTAATGAGTAAATTGTTTCAAATTTGGAAATTGATGGAAACTTTTAAAACAATGAAAAGAATTCTAAAAGTAGATACATGTATAATTTGTACCTATTTCTTAATAAGTTCATGTCAGGAAACTGAAAGAACAGTTATTCCTCTCATTGAATTAATTTCCTGGAAATGAGAACATTTCATCATGAAAAGTGAAATAATGCCGTATCAAATTTTTAAATTAATGTTGGTTGTTCTTTTTTTCCTCAGGATCGTAGAGTCAGTGAGGTAGTGAGGGCTTGAAGTGGAGAGTCTTAAAAATGACTGAGATAGAAAATTATTCCAACAATGTCCGGTGGGACCCTGGAGTAATTGATGATGATTTTGATGCTGGCAACAACTCCTCAAAGCTGTTTGAGAGATCTAGAATAAAGGCTCTTGCAGGTAAGGTTTTAGGCTAAAAGAAAGTCTTTCCTGGTGAACCGGGAAGTTGACTACTTTAAAGATCATTTAAAAAAAATGAATCTTAAAGATGATCTCGCTTACTAAGAAAGTTTTCTGTTTAAAGGTCAATGTTAATTTTTATTCAAAACTACAAGGTCCCCACTCTTATTATAGAGGGTGCAGATTGCTTTGCCTATCATTACTATAGATTTTTTTGTACCAAGCTTTATGTTGTGTGTCACTGAAGGTATTGAGTAAATTAGAACTGGAAAAGAGGCTGCAATTGCAAAGTTTACGTTTTTTTAAAGCCACAATTTTGCTCATGCTTTCAGCATGCCTGCGTGGCTACTGGCTACATCTAAGCAGCTAGGGAACATTTAACGTGGAGAGAGCTCTGCTTTCTCCGACCACAGCTTGTTGAGTACAATCTCACTCTTGTCCTTGCGGGGGGCAAACTTGTTCAAGTTGGTCTCCTAAATGGAATATCCCAGATTTTGTCCCTGGTCACACTGTTTGAGCCAGTGTTGGTTTCTACATATTTAATGTGACTGGCTGAGACAGAAGTCCTTGCATCCCCTCAATGTTTCTATGTTACAGTACAGAAAATTGCCTGACATAAGACTTGGGGCCCATCCGCAATATAACCTTGCTGTTGACATTGGTCATTAAGGAATCAGCTCAACCTTGTTCCCTCATTGTTTTGTTTTTCTTTCTTTAAAACCTTAAAAAATGTTTGATCCTATTTAAATTATTTCCAAAATATAAATCCCCATGGATGTCATGTACAGTTTTCTTTTGTCTTTGGTGATCAGATAATTATTCCGTTTCCTTAGTTGGAGGGGGGGGGGGGGGGGGGGGGGTGGGTGTGTTGTTTGTGCTGCTTTGTTTGGTGGGGGGGGGGGGGGGGGGGGGTAGGGTCTGCCTGTGTGGTCGAGAATACATTTGAATTCTGCCATGAGGTTTGGTACTATTCTGGCCAAAGATTAAGTAGTTTCTTCACTTTTTGGGCTTGAGAAGATTAATGCTATTTAATTCTACTTTATTAGCTGTTAGCCTTAGGTCATAGCCAAATAGTGTATACATACATGTCTAAAAAAAAAATACACTTTTTGATATCAAATGGTGCACAAATTATAAGTTGTTTCAAGTTTGTAGGAAAGAAACTCTATCTTAAACTTTATGTCTCATATGTTCACAAGGAGGATCCTATACATCGACAGGTCTCAAGGGGTATAAGATGCAACAATTTTTCACATACTGTCACACAGACAATGAGACAGAATACCTGTCTCACCCAGTCGCGTTATACATGTACTGACACCAATACAACCAGTAAGGAACAAGAGGGTGTATCTGGGATCCATCTAGTAAAATTCCAATAAAAAGCAGACCATTCTGTCAATAGCTGTATTATTAAGAGCACCTCCTCCCTTTTTTTCAGACTAGGTTGTGTCAATCATTTATTATTTATATCAGGTATGGGCTCAATGAGTGATTGATAATGTTAAAGGAATTTATATAACTTGCTCTGTTTTGGGTAATATATAAAAACTTTTGCCATGTATCTATTGACAGGAAGGGTATATTTTTATATATGTTAGCGCTTTAGAGGAAATCTATGTAAGTGAATTTCAAAATTGATTGACATTGAACCAGTGAATGTTGTAATTACCTCTAATATATAATTATATGGTTGTTTTTATTTTGTTATTGTGATGTTGGAAATTGTTAAGCGTATTGAGCATGATGCGATATATAAACTCAATATATTATTATTATTATAAACAGGAGCAATATTTATTGCCCTTTTACACACACACATTCAACGGTTATCATTATCATTCATAGGTCGATCGTAGTTTATGCTGTTCTTTAATCTACTGATTAAATATATATGTTAATTCTTGAATTGAAACTTTCCCGTTTTCGAAAATTACTCAGAACACATGAATCAATGTAACTTTGTGCGCGTTAGGTTATACAAATGTAGTTTTTATCAAGCGCTATCCTGTTCAAGTGTAAATTATTAAGTTAGTCATTTTGGTTGTAACTATCTTTGTTTGTCTTATTTGGCTTGGTGGCTCTGGTTCTTAGTTGCAACTTGCATCAAAGTGAAAGTGAAATATTCATAAATACTTAAGATAACCATCTCGACCTCAGGCCGAAGACTGGGAATCGTCATAATTATTTTTAAGTAGGCCAAAGTTGTGCCTTTCCCCCAAAGGCTACCACCAGCACTATTCTGTAAAGTGAGTCATAAAAAACGTGGTTGTCTTATTGATTTACTTGACATCACCCTGCTTGTCCTAGGCCGGGGCTTTACCAGCGAAACCGAAATTACCCATAGCCGTCTAGTTGTTACAGAAGGACACGAGTTAGCTCAGTCATTACCCTTGGGAACGAAGGGATTTTTTTCATATCAATATTTGAACTGAGGTACGATAGCCTCCGAAGTACTTATTTCTCATTTTCAAGAGCATCGTTAAAGGGAATTATATAAATAAAAAAAGAATGAACAACACTTGCACGCCATATATCATTAAATGAAAGGATAGTTTGTTTGTTTGTTTGTTTTTCAAATCGATATTTGAACTGAGATACGAAAGCTTCCGAAATACTTTTAAAAAGAATCGTTAAAGACGTCGCATGCCAGTTGTATTTTTTACAAATAAATGGGTGTTAGTGAAATAACTCAAAATAAATGCTTTGATATGTCTTTCAGGTTCCACTTCTTTAAAACTTCTTTGCCGGTTGTCTTCTTATTTATGATAAGCGATATGAAGTTCACTAAAATATGCTGTTTTTTTTGTTTTGTTTGGTTGTTTTTTAGCGTGAATTACGTGCAAGTGAGATAAAAGATATTTTTTTGTTTTGGTGCCCAGAAAATGCGACACATGAAAATTAGTTGGTAAAAAAAAGTGTATGCTCTTGATGAGTTGAAAATGGGGAAGTCCCAAAATGACAATCTGCTGCGTCAGACGACATTGATAATATTTCCCTACTATGTACATGCGCTGCGAAAAAGGAAAATTTTATGATAGGAACTGCTGTTCAGTGTTCATCTAGTGATCGTTTAGAGCTGTTTTCCTTATAAATTTGGAAACCTCATGAATATATTTATTCAACAGGAAAAGCATTTAAACAGTAAAATGGTGAGATATTGTTGTGTAAAAAAAAAAGGCGGGGGGGGGGAAAGAGAGAGAGTTTGGCATGTTCACCTAAAAAAAAGCGTAGCCGTTGGTATTATTATTCAAATAGTTTGTTTGCACTGCTAACACATGCGTTAGAAGATGGTGCTAATTTCAAATTGTTTGAGGGTGTGGGCTGGCGCAAGTGGTAGAGCTTTGGGCTCCCGATCGAGAGGTGGTCAGTCCTAACCCACAATCAGTAAATGTATTTGCCGAATTTCGTCCCCTATTATTTGGCGGACTGAAACAGGGGTCCTCTGTGGCAGCGCGTAAATAATCATTGTCGTGCGTCAGTCTTGGCACCTGTTTCCTTTATAAAATTATTCTTGGAAAGTCAAAGCATTCGATATCTTCTCTTACAATGACGATTGTTGTGAGCCACATGAGTATGAATGCAATGCTTATTAATCTAATTGCTACTTATGTTAATGAGTCGTTTCTTTTCGTGAACATAGTAAACTTGTATACATTTTCCGAATTTTTTTTCTTCATCGTCGTGTAAGTGTTAAATTAACCCACAGTGTAGATAATACATGTATCAAGTAAAAAAACCCACAAGCAAACGAATTGTAGAATTTTCTGCAATAATTAAGTTACCAGACAGTATAGGGACAGTCTAAGCGTTTTACTAAGTTAACTAAACCTATCATACCCAACTCCATTCCAAAGGCATTATGTGTAGAATTTGCATCGTTGGTTTATATGTTTAGGATTCAGACTATGAAGAACACTCATACCCAAACCTGAAAATGATGCGATATTTCATTGCTGGCGAACTGAGCATTTCTGAAGATGCGAAGAGCTGCCTAAAAATAAAGATTTCACGTTAAGTGCAGATAGGAGAACAGGATGAATTGTCAGTTGATTGAGGAAATAAGCAATTGCTGCCACTCAGCGGTGGTCTTCATCGTTAAAATAAGGTACGCTTCGTGGCGATTGAAGATTTGATAGCTAAAACACAAAAGCTTATTTTATAGGCTATTGTGACTTATATAATTAACAATTTTAGTTTTATGTCGGAGAAAAAAGTAAAACACATTTTGTTTGCAATCATACGTGCACTTTAAATTTCAATAAGCTACGAGCGGAATGGACTATGTGGTTGTTGAGAGGAAAGTGTCAAGTCCGTCTCTGTGGTCAGCGGGTATACTATGGTTACGCCTTTGCTTGTCATAGAAGAAACTATCTCTCTTTCGATTTTTATTAAATTTGTTCTCATGGGAGTTTTTTTTTTTTTTCTCTTTTACTTCATTTTTCATCGTTTACATTATGAATGAATATAATTACATACACAAAAAACATTACATCTTTGCACATGTAGAGGTAAACTCAATCTCAAACGGCTGTAAGAAGAAGCACTTGGATCAAAAGTAATTAGAGCAAAAGTAAAATGCATAGGCTGTACTGAACATGCTAATTCTCTAATTCTTATTATTGTTGTTTTTTATTTATTTATCTTGAAGTTTTTTTTTCTTAGTTTCTAAGTGACTGTTAAGGCGCTTAATAGTTGCAGGCACACTATGAAGTGGGCTTTCCAGAGAGCCATAAAATAAATTATTATACGGAGACTGACTGGGCTACCAGTTGATTTTTAACTGTCGATCAGTTAGGATATCTAATCGATATTCAAAAAATAGTAACAAGGAACCATAGTGGCACTAGTCTGGCCTAAATGTTTGTTTTTTTTGTTTTGTTTCTTGTTGTTGTTTTGTTGATTGTTTGTTTTTGTTGGGGTTTTTTTTGGGGTTTTTTTTTTTTTGGGGGGGGGGGGGGGAGTTGTTCCTACTAACACTACCTAAAGGATCGTACCTAGTCTTTATCTGTACAATGGGGTCAAATAGATGGGATGCTTAGAGATAATTTCTTGTTGAAGATAAAGGTTTGTAATATTATAAGCTAACGCGCCTTTAGTCACTTCGGAGTATTCAGTGTTACACATGCACCAATTCTTTGCTTTAGTGATACGCTATATTACGACAAAAACGTTGCTATTTCATGTGCGATTAGAGAAACAACTGTTTGTTATAACTAGGTGTTCTGTGAATATAGTTGGATCGGTAAAACCTTTGAGTTATATTACTTTGTCTTTACTTATCAGTGGTGTTGTATTCTTCATTTAGCAGGACCTTTTACCCATGTTATGTGCTAAATTCGTTCTTTAAATGTGAAAGATCTTTCTCAGTTCGTTGAAACATTTTTATAGTCATTTATAAGTTATTGTGTTTTTTGTTTTTTCGCGGCGACAAATTCAAGTACACTGAACGTGGACGTATTATACTGATCATATACCATTTGTTGGAATAATTATGTTGATTTCGGGATAGAACAGGAACAGATGCGTCCGGATTTTTTTTTTTCCTTTTTTCGGGGGGGGGGGGTTTTTTTTTTTTTTTTTTGTTTGTGTGGGGGGGGGGGGGGGTACTTTTATTTTTATTTATTTTTTATTCAGCTCTGAAACAGTAAATTATAATTGCCAAAATGTCACCCTTCATATAATTGTATGGTCAATAATTTCACATTCGATTGGGATACAGTTCACATGAAAGTGAAAATAACAAGCGTGCGGGTCATCAGAAGAAATCACGGCTGAGAATCATTCTCCTTCAGGCTGAAATCCTCCTTTTTTTTCAAAATCTAGTTTCCTCCTATTTTTCTGTTTCAAAACACTTTTCCCTCCATTTTTAAGAAGATCCCTAGATTTCAGCCTTTTTGTGTTGGGGCATTCTCAGCTCTGGAAATAGAGGCAACTTGCTAAATGATAACCAATGGGTGATTATTTAAATTGTTCACCTGTTCTCTAATTTCAGTAATGGTATAAAAGTTTACTGATCTGTGTCGCTTTAAATACCAGATTTTACTGCCGTGTGAATGTGGTCTTTAATCAATGTGCTTTTGTAGTTTTGTTATGACCAGACTTTAGTCTAATACTAGTGTTGCACGATACGTAACAAACCCAGATGGATATTAACATGGATTGGACTGATGCTCCTGAGTTACAAGAACGATTCATACTTACTAAAATAAAAAGACTCACTGGTAAGATTTGCCATCTTTTTGGTAAAGATATAATATATGTTGTACACTACCTTTATTTTTATGCACCTTCTCTCTAGCTTCTGTGTGTGGTTTCCTCGGGATATTTATTGTGTTGCGCAGCGTGGTCGCTGAGCCGAAATAAAAACGATAAATGACTTATGAATAAGGTGTTGTGTTGCCTGTCTGCTCAATTCCATATTATTCTCTCTCTTTCTCTCTGCATGTCTCTCTCTCTCTCTCTCTCTCTCTCTCTCTCTCTCTCTCTCTCTCTCTCCATCTATTTATCTCTTGCTCCTTCTTCTGGGACCTTCCTCTTTGTCTGTAATACGCTTACAATTTTACATGTACTTAAATGTTGCATTAAACATGAAGCTGAGCTTAGATCCTCTGACAGACATTGCAATAAAATATAACTTTCCCGTTGGAGATCATGTCTCGTTGAAAATGTATCATCTTTGTACTTTTTAGGACTCGTCTCATAGGTTGTCTCAGTTCCGTTGTCGAAAACTGGTGGGATTTATGTGAGGAACCATTGCTGTCGGTTTGGTGTGGTTTCTTTTAATTTCCAGTGATCTCATTTCTTTCTTTTTGTTTCTATTTGAATATTCTTATTAACCCTGCGCCCAAAGAATCAATCAGTTTTATTATCTGCAAAGCCCAATTTGTAACCATACATAACAGTATTAATGTCAGCAGTCAACATTTACTCATGCTGCCCCAGCTGGCATCTATGCCTGTAGAAAAAAAACAGTGAGATTTAATCCTAGTTAAAACGTACCGTAAAAAACGGTGATGTTTAATCATGGTTAAAACGCACCGTAAAAAGTAGTGACTTTTATATCTCTACTTAAAACGCACTGTAGAAAACGATGAGATATAATCTTGGTAAAAATGCACCGTAAAAACGGTGGCTTTTAATCCTAGTTACTGATTTGCATAATAATGTATTTAAGCGGAATGGCATCGGTTGTCAAATACGATTTTGTAAAAACAAGAATGATCTTGTCCAAGAGGGGCAAACTGGCTCATATGGTAGGGTGTTGGTGTTCAGATCAAGAGGTCCGCGGTTCGAATCCCACGATCTGCAAAAATTAATTTGTCTGATTTCGCTGGTTGAGTCTGTGTCAGTATAATGTGACTGGCTCAGACAGGAGTCAGGTCTCCCTGCTCTGCCTCGTGTGTGGCAGCACATAAAATTGTCAGAAGTTATCCTTGGGGCCCATCCACAATATAGTCTATTTAGTGCTGACGTTGGACGTTACACTCAAACTCTTGACCAAGATGTCAGAACTCAGTAACCAACGATTATTCAGATAGCCTCGCTCGTGGGTCATGCAATAATTATAAATTAGGCTGAACCTATGATTGTATTTCCTAACATAGATACCTAGACATCTTGATTTTGTTTTGTTTAAATCAATACAACAATGAAAAGCTAGATCTATCCGAAAATGGACTTTCACCTCAGACTCAGTGTGACTTTGCGACTACTTTGGCTTCATTAGATTTAAGCTTTAATTTTATAGAATACAGCTGAATAAGTTCATTAAACCTATAATAATATATGAACTTTCGTTTCTCTTTAATTATTTTGCGAAATTTATCTAAGAGTTTATGAACGTAGAAGGGGTGGTCAGATTACATGGATTTATTGGTTGAAAAAAAAAGGTTTTTGAAATATTTTTTGGATAGAGCAAGATTAAGAGAGGTTAGCAGTGAATAAAAACATACTTTATCTTTTTGGGGAAATGTCTTTTCTGTTTAAACGCAGCTCAAAAAATCGAACCGAGGATTATTCAAGACGTCGGTCCAACGGTTGCTCAAGTAGCCAATTTACTTAGTGCATTGTGGAAATGAGTAGAATGAAGTCTTTCCATAGTGGGCCAACTGCGCATGCGCTCACGGGTGGTTTTTAATTTTGATTAAAACTCACCGTAAAGTTCGGTGCATTTTAACACTTCGATCTATGTATCCCCGTGTTACCTGTTTTAATTTAGTCAATTTTAGGTTATCATAATATTATATTCTTGGATATGGGAAGGTGGGCGACTTTCGTCGGAAACAATTATGCATGTTTAGTGGGTATGATAGAATTAATTGTTTGCTTCAAAATAAAGGGTTATCTTTCACCTGCACCGGAAAATTATACGATGTTGACATTTCAAGAGCGCAGGTTTATGGATAGGCGAAAAACCCACATCTCTGTTCTTAAAAGCAATCAACTATTCCCTGTAGAGTTTTTCCAGTTGCTGCATCATTTCGATTATAAATCTAATGCAAGCGTTCGTGGCATGTGTCACTACCGGCTCTTTTTTTTTTTTTTTTTTTTTGCTTTGGGCTTTGTGATCGGCCACCCGTGACGCTTAACCAAGGCTTCCTCGCCGTGCATTCAATCACAGCCGTAGGCTGGTATATTTATAAATAGACCGCTATCGTTCAGCACCTTGGTTGCTGTCTGATGGTTTCCTGAAAACGCAATACTCTATGCAAGGAGATGTTTACCGTCCAAGCACACAGGAAATGGAATCAGGGTCATGACATGCTATCCGAAAATTGACAAAAGAAAGTGATAATCTCTGTAGTTTGCCAGGTATCATTAACTTGACAATACTTACACCAAGGGCATGCCTTAGTGACAGGCGGTAGTTAAAATGATTCACACTGGGTAATAGCAATGTATAAAAGCAGTAGGACGGTATTTTTTTAGAGACATTTCACCCCATAACTGAATATATATCTACATTTTGTCGGATTTATAGTCACTGTAGTTATAAAGATGTTTATTGGTAAGACATGTTTTGAAATTTCAGGAGTAACCCTACTAGTATAATTGTTTTTTTGCAATGTCATAATAATTTTTTACAAATGTTATAGATTATGGCAACACTGCCACACCACAAAGTTTGCAAAAACACATGTCTGAAAATAGTGTTTTTTTCTATTACATATTCCAAGTAGTTGATATATAAAATTTAATAATTACTTGGAAAGTTCCTCTTCCTAAAATGTTATGAGGCAAAAAATTAAATTTAAGCTGAATGAGAAAATAATAACTAAATTAGACTGATGCCTTTTTTTTATATAGACCCGCACGTTTTTTTGTTGTTGTTTTTTTTTCACAAAAGTTAAAAATTGACTTTTGTAAAGTCTTTTCTTTGCTCATTTTAATTTCTGAGAAACAATTTATATCGAACTTATAATGATGTCAATATCTTCAACAAGCCACACCATTAAGTTTACAGAAACACATGTCTGAAAATAGTTGTGGTTTTTCTGGGTATGTATTTCCAGTGGTTGATATAAAAATCACTTTAAAATTACTTGAAAGTTTCTCTTCTCAAATTGCTATGAGGCCAAAATCAATTTAGCAGAGCTGGAAAATAATAAAAAATTAAACATATAGCTTTTTTTTTTAATACAGGCCTGTACTTTTTTTTACATATCACAAAACTTTAATTGGCTTTTCTAAAATCTTTTCTTTGCTCATTTTAATTTTTAAGAAATAATTTATATGAAGCTTATATCTTCATTGATTTAAAAAAAAAAAAAGAAAGAAAAGAAAGTCAGAAGAAAGAGTGAAAACCAATACAGGACATGCAGTTGGAAAAAAAAAAAGATTTTCATAGGTCTCTTTGTTTTTCTGCACACAACTTTTTGAAAGAATTGGTTGATATCCTTAAAACTTAACTCATTGCTGCAATTTTTTTCTGGTTTTATGATCCATTTCCATAAATTTAATCTTGTATATATTTTTATATTGTACTTTTTTTTAATATGAGAATGGTTTTGCCTCAAGTCACATAGACTCATGCATATGATTCGGAGATGAACTGGAAAAATTCAGTGTTTTTTATTTTCGGAACGTCCTGGGTTAAAGGGGGAGCAAACTGGTTTAAGTGATAGAGTGGTAGTCTCCAGACCTAGAGGTCGGCAGTTTGAATCCCACGATCTGCAGATTTTTTTGTCAGATTGTTTCCTCTGTAACGGGTCGGGTCGGTGTCAGTATAATGTGATTAGCTGAGACGGGAGTCCAGATCTCCCCGCCCTGTGTCTTATTTGACGGCACATAAAATTGTCAGACATCAATCTTGGGACCCATCCACAGTATGGCCTTTATAGTGCTGACATTGGACGTCAAACCAACTCGACTTTTCCTTGAGTTCAATTCAAGATCGGTCAACAATTTTACTTGTCAATCTTGTCCCTTAGTGGTTGGGTCGGTGTCAGTATATTATGACTGGCTTGGACAAGAGCCCTGGTATTCCCACACTGTCTCTGTTTGGCATCAAATAAAATTGTCAATCTTTAGACATGGAACCTGTTCACACTATAGTCTTGCTGTTGACATTGGACATAAAGAAACCAAATCAACTTAACCTACTAAGAATTGGTTGGTATAGATACCTATTTATAGTAGCATCATATTTTCACGTCTGTTTGCATTTTTCAAGCAGTCTGTTTGACACAGACTTTATGGGCATTTTCTTGAAAAGAAACATCTTATTTTCCTTGTGACAAAATGTACCTTTCAATCTGGAGTCTGAAGCAATGAGATATTTTCGGTCTCACTTTGAATACCTTCATTACTATTTATTGTTTAAGTTTGAAAATTCAATTACTTAAGGTGTCAGACTTTAAGATAGACCTCTTGACAAGGTGATGTAAAAAGCTACCTAATATGTATTTTAAAAGCATTTCCATTTTTTTTAACTGGATTAACAGATGTACTTTTAAAGCATTTTTAAATTTGAGCATACATGTTATTTTACAGATGAGAGAGAACTTGTACAGAAGAAAACCTTCCAGAAATGGGTCAACTCGCATCTGATTCGAGTGAACAGCAAAATTGCAGATCTTTATGTAGATCTGCGAGATGGCAAGATGCTCATCAAGCTTTTGGAGGTTTTGTCAGGAGAGCGCTTGGTAAGCAAGACTTTCATAAGTCTACACCTATGAGCCCAGGCTTGTTAAATCTGAGAAAAATTACAAATTTTTTATGTGGAAGATTATTTTAACCCATATGTAGATATGGAGTCCATTTAACATTGAAACAAAAGTTTTAATAATTAAATATCAATGCTCACAGCAAACAAATTTAAAAACATTCAATGACTTAATTAAACATTTACATGATTGTCAGGTAGCATGTCGTTTCTATTTCAAGCTGTAGGGCAAAGTGATTTGAGCATCACAACATATGAAATACGCATTAAATCGGCCACCCGTGACGCTTAACCAAGGCTTATTATTACAGCAATCACATAGGCATATATTTATAATATACCCTAAGCAATTGTTACTTTTTTTATTGTAATTCTTGGAATTGTAGAATATCATCTAAAGAAATGTGTACTCGGTGTACTGTAATCTTAGTTTTATTGCCATTATAATACATAAAGTTACCTGAGAAGTACATGTAACCGCCAGTCATGATCCAAATCTTAGAAACTTATATTATTATGCTTGATTTCCTTAGGTACTTATCTTGTAACATATTTGAATCACCTTTTCAGGTTCAAGGAACCATATGATATTTCACAAAATGGTGTGATTACATTTTTTACAACAATTAAAAACAAAAGCAGGGAATTTATTAATCTCATATATTCTAATTAATTATACATGATAATTTCCCACAAATTTAAGTTATTCTGTAAATTTTAAATGATCACTAGGTTTTGCTCAAGGCATTTGAAGTTACCATTAGTCTGATCTGTTTAATTAAAGTTAAATAGTTTCTGTCTTTGTCAAACTACTGGAGGTTTTTTTTTTGTATCAAATCAACCATAAGATATTGAGGTATAAGGTATTTATACGTATATATGCTTCTTAACCTATAGTTTGAAGTTATCATATTCCAAAATTGTTTTCCCTATTCAGCTTGAATATTAGCATCTGCAGGTTCCAAGTGACAGTGTGATAGGTCTCCTCAATTATTTTCATTGCATTAATCTTTGCATATTAGTACTCATTATATTTGTGTCAAGTCTGACTTGGACATTCTCATCTTACTCACTCCTTTCTATTGAGAGGTGAAGAGCCTCCACAGTGTCAAACCTGCAACTGTCAATTGTCCATTTTTCTCATACAAGTTGCTTTTTCCCAGTTACTGGTTTAGGAAGTAGAAGATAGATGGACACACTTCCTATTTTATTATATTTACACTTGAGCCAAATTCACCCAATTGAATGAAAGGCATTTGATAAGGATGGCAAAGTCAACTTGTTCTATTTGGATTAGTTTTACTGAATTTACTTTATTTGAAGAGTTTGACTATCTGTATATATATGTGCCTATATCATTTTTTTAAGTGGAAATGATCTACTTTTTTTTTAGCCTCGACCAACCAAAGGCAAAATGCGCATTCATTGCCTGGAGAATGTGGACAAAGCCTTGACTTTCCTTCATGAACAAAGGGTTCATTTGGAGAACATGGGAGCACATGACATTGTGGATGGTAGCAATCGTCTTACACTTGGTCTCATCTGGACAATCATTCTGCGCTTCCAGGTAAGATTGAGGCATTAATGAACATGAAGAACCACTTTTGGAATGTTTCAACTTCTGTGTTTCTCTTTGCTCTTTTCCCCAACCTTTGGAAATTGATTGTTTTCCCCCCAAAGCCAAGAAATGCATGAAAGGCATTTAGCTTTTTACTGTCAGATGTTTTTACCCACATTTGTTGTTCTGTTTACTTAAACATTTTAAGTTTGTTTTGGCTAGGATACTTATGAATATAGAATATTTTTAATTGCTCTGGAGGTTAAAAACAAAGTCATTACAAAATTAATTATTATTTTGTGTGTCATGTTATATAGATTCAAGACATCACCATCGAAGAGATTGACAACAATGAGACAAAATCAGCCAAGGATGCATTGTTGTTATGGTGTCAGATGAAGACAGCAGGATACCCTAATGTCAATGTCAGAAATTTTACAACCAGCTGGAGAGACGGTCTTGCATTCAATGCTCTTATTCACAAACACAGGTGAGCTGTGCATGATATCTTTTTTTGTAAGCAGTTTGTAAGATTTAACCTCTAAATCACTGATTTTTTAAAATTATATTTTTACTTTTTTCCTGACTTTTTTTTCTGAATAAATGGATGTCGCGTACAAAAGAAGTTAATAAATGACACCACCAGTAGAGCTATGGAAGATGGACAGTAGAGCCAAGGTGTATAATGATTTAAAGGTTATGTTGAAATACATTTATTGTTTGTATTAACCATTTTTTTATAATGGCTTTATATTTATGTATCAAATCGTTAAGTAAAAAAAATTTGAGAAAAATAGCTAAGACACATTTGATTGAAGAAAAAAAACCCAAAAAAAACAGCAAACATTTTCTCTATTTTATTTATATCTATGAAAAAAAAAGCATGTTCTTCTTAGAAATTATCAATGTTCCATATCACATTTTTCATTTTTCTTTTACTGACATGATCAGGCCGGATTTGATCCAATATGAGAAATTGCAGAAGTCCAATGCAATGCATAATCTTAACAGTGCATTTACTGTGGCTGAGGACAAACTGGGCCTCACCAGTCTCCTTGATCCTGAAGGTAAATTTTTTTTTTTGGAGACAAGTATGATAATCATGTATACTATGAAGCATAAAAATGTTGAGTTAACAATTTAAAGTATATTATGCTGTTTTTATCTGTGCATTGATGCTCTCTATATTTTGAACTTTTACTAAATAATAGAGGAGCTCAAGCTTTGTTACCTAAAAAAAATATTTATTGTAACTTAATTTAATATTTATGGGAACTTAATTTATGCCGTCTTGCTTCGAAGTTCCCATTCAGTCCTTATGTAGAGGTTTAGTAGAAAATCCTTGTTTGTTAATCTTGAATTACTGCACTTCTTCCAGCTGGTCTCTCTTTTTGTGGAACATGAAAGATTTTAATATACTTTTTTTTTTATTATCACTTAGTCTTTAAAATGGCGGAACATGTCTGTCAAGTTCTAGGCTTTAATTCTATTTTGTTTGATTGATCTTTCGTTAACCTTTTCATGTGGCATGATTTTGTGGCCTTTTTATTGTGTGCGCACTATTTTGGGGAATTTTCAGAATTTGAAAGGTAATAGTTTTGATCATTACCAAAAGGCACAAGAGCATATCAACTCGCACAAAATGTGTGCGAGGTGATGGGAGGGTTAATACTTAAGAGATGTAAATGCAGACACATCTTTCTAGTTTCCTTTTCTTACATAAATACATTACTAAATAAACAGTTCTTGTTTTGTATTTTCAAATTTTTAATCACTTTGTATTTCTTTTACCCAGATGCAGGGTTTTTAGTATACCTGGCATGTTTTTTTTTTCTTTTTAGTTTTTATAAAGAAGCCTAGTGTTTTGTTAAAATGAAATTCTGGTGGGGGGTTGGGCTTTGTCCATTGCAACATGTTATGACCATTTTGTCTAAATTTGAAGTTTTCTGATTTTTTTTTAAACTCGCACTTTTGTTCTATCTGATTCCAGATGTTAATGTGGAGTTTCCTGATGAGAAATCTATCATAACATATGTGGTCACATATTACCATTACTTTTCCAAGATGAAAGCTGACTCAGTACAGGGCAAACGTATTGGAAAGGTAATCTTGAATGTTCTTGTAATAGGCTCTTCTGCAAGAATCCTTTTGTTAGATTTATTTACCCAATATCGCAGCAAAAGTGAATAGATTGGTAAACTAAAGCGAGTTAGAAAAGTCAAATGAAATAGAAATTACTTACCTGTTTATCATTACTCCCAAATTATATTTATCATCATTTCTTTCTGAAATAACAACATATGTATATGTACATCTTTTCTTTATGTAATTTTCTTTTTACACCTTATTCTATAGGTTATCGACAATGCAATCAATACGGAGAACATGATTGAGCAGTATGAGAATATGACCTCAGATCTTTTGGAATGGATTGAACAGACCATAGCCATTCTGAATGACAGACAATTTGCCAACTCTCTCACAGGCGTGCAACAGCAGCTAGCAGCCTTTAGCACTTACCGCATTGTGGAGAAACCACCAAAGTAATCATAAATATTTTATCATTTATATTTTTAAGATGTAAGGTATGGAAATGAAAATGGGCTCTTAAAACTTCACAATTTGTATGTATATGGATACCTTACCAGAGAGGGAGAGGGAGAGGGAGAGAGAGAGAGAGAGAGAGAGAGAGAGAGAGAGAGAGAGAGAGAGAGAGAGAGAGAGAGAGAGAGAGAGAGAGAGAGAGAGAGAGAGAGAGAGGGAGGGAGGGAGGGAGGGAGATTCACTCACATCATTCTTAGCTTATTATTTCCACATGTGAGGCAATCAGGGTGAATCAGGCACAAGTCGTAAATTTTATCTTTGGAGTTATTTACAGTGTGTTATGAAGCAATAAGTGCAGTTTAAGAGAGTGACAAAATTATATCTCTATAATTTTTAGAAGCAGAGATAATAATTTTTATTTGGAAATGAAAAAGGTCAATATGGAGTATTTTTTCTTTGTTTGGAGGACTCTAGACCAAAACTTCTATCAACAACTTGTGCCTGAATTACCCTGGTTGTCTCACATATAGTGTTGTAGCGACTAATATTGTGTTTTGTTAAATACATTTTTGTTGTTATTGTAAGAATGACTCAAGTAAGCTCCAAATCATTTTCACTAACTGCTATGATCTGTTCACAGGTTTGATGAAAAGGGCAATCTTGAAATTCTGCTATTCACCATCCAAAGTAAAATGCGAGCCAATAACCAAAGGCCATACCTACCACGTGAAGGAAAACTGCTATCTGACATTAACAAGGCCTGGGAGAGACTTGATAAAGCTGAGCACGAGAGGGAGCTCTCCCTGAGGGAAGAGCTAATAAGGTGCTTGAAGTACTTTTTATATGAAAGAAATAACATATTTCGACTCTTTAATCACCCTGACTGATGGTTCCCCTATTTGGACAAAACAAAATTTTTTTAGTGAACACAGTGCAACTTGGTTTCAATGAAGTAGCTCATTAATTTTCGATAGTTTGTTAGGTGTATAGGTTGTTATAGCCAAATGTGACTCACACTATCACATCCCCACCTACAACTTTCTCTTTGCCTTTTTTTTTCCAACGACACACATACACACACCTCCTGTTTTTTTTTACTGGTGGCTTTAATTCTTTGATCTCCTATCTTGTTTGGTGGTCGTCAGTAAGCTATCACTCCTCTTCCCTTCCCCTATCTGCCTAATATTTTTCATTGTGATCGACCCCTTACACCACATGATGTCAATCCTTGGCTATGGACAAATTGTTATTTTTTAGCAACGACCCATTAGATATTTGGTTTTCTAATTTTATACTAGATGTAAAGTGTCTAGTATGCAAATGTGTACATTTTCTGTCCTTTCTGGTTCATTCAATCCAATGGTGGATTCAAGTTAGTTAAAGACGAAGAAGAAATATCAAGGATTTTTATCTGTTCTTTGAATTTAGGGTGTTTCTTGAGTCCGAGTTTGTTGTATTTGACTACTACTGTAGAATGTTTGTATATATACATCTTTTTTCAATACTTGCAAAATATACCCTGACCACTTTTGTGGGAAAACTGCAAGGATTGCCAATACAGGGTTCCTAAAATTGTGTGTCAGGTCCTTAAAAAAGCATTTTCATGTTTATACCAACACAATATTTATTCATGTTGATAAATTTGTTATAGTATCAATTATTCATTGAAATCTGTATTGGCCTTTTATCCAGACAAGAGAAACTTGAACAGCTGGCTGCCAGATTTGGTCGTAAGGCTGGCATGCGTGAAGAATGGCTGAGTGAGAACCAGCGCTTGGTTGCTCAAGACAACTTTGGAAGTGATCTGGCTGCTGTAGAGGCTGCTACCAAGAAGCATGAAGCCATAGAGACAGATATCAATGCATATGAGGAGAGAGTCTCAGCTGTTGTAGCTGTAGCTAATGAGTTGGAGCATGAGAATTACCATGACATCGACCGTATCAACGCCAGGTTTGTAAAGTGGAACCTCAAATTATCATTATTTACACTAAATATTTTTGAAGAAAAACTTTTCTTACAGCAATTTTATTTGAAGAGCAATGTACTATTTAAAACAGCAATTAATTTCCTTAACTAGGCAGATAATGTTTTGTACCTTCATTCTTTTGTTTTGAGAGTTTCTGTTTGCCCCACTTTTTTAAGTAGTCAAAATGGATAAATTCTGAAATGATGGAATTTCAAAGAAAAATTTCTGTTTCAAGTAGTTTAATTTAAATTAAAAACAATTAGGATATCTTCCCCCCTGTGGCGCACAATTAGTTAAATTATTTGTATTGACTCTTTGTAATAAAAGCTTATTTGGTCACAGACCTAAATTGTCACACAACATAAAGATGCCTCTAGAGATGGAACCTTTAAAAAATGAAAAAGGATTTACAGATTGATGTGCCGTGATGTCTTAGCTGTAACATGGTTGCAAAAGGGTATATCACAGTTTTGCATTATATAGATTGCTTTGATTAAATTCTTTAATTCAGCCTTTAATCCAGGATAACATACCACTGTTTGCAGATATTTAATAGCTTTTTTTGCATGCATGTGACTATTTTATAATATATTACTCATACAGAAAAGACAATGTTCTGCGCCTTTGGAACTATCTGCTTGAGCTTCTCCAGGCTAGGCGCATGCGTCTGGAACTCACTCTTAGTCTTTACAAGGTTTTCAAAGAAATGCTCTACATTCTTGATTGGATGGAGGAGATCAAGGTTGGATCTTTTTCTTATGTCCTCACTTCTTATATTTACTATTATTAGTTTTTTAATCTCTAATTATACTTTCTGCAAATTAACAGAAAAGTAACTGTTAAAAACATTTTTTGCTTGCTTTTTTATTTTGGGGGAGGGGTTAAGCTTTTGTGGATATAAAAATCCATATTAATGAGTTTTGTAGCTCTTATTTTACGATTGATCCACCATTCAAACTTCTTTTGTTTTAACTTTAGGCTCGTCTTATGTCTGAGGACTATGGCAAGCACTTGATGGGTGTGGAGGATCTGCTTGAGAAACACAGTCTCCTTGAAGCAGATGTCAATGTTGTTGGACAGAGAGTGACTAATGTTAATTCTCAAGCTCAACGCTTCATTGATGATGATTTTTCAGAAATTGGAGGTAATTTTAAAAGCAGCCTAGCAGTGGGAAGTTCAGGCTTCAACTTAATAAAATAATGTTGCACATATGTACATTTTAAAATAAAATAAAATATTGACAATTACATTTAACCTTTTGAAAACTGATATTTTTTAAATACTTGTGGGTTTTTTTTAATATCTGTAGGATATCGACCATGCAATCCAGAGATGATCAAGGAGCGAATGTCCATGTTAGACTCAGCGTATGAAGAATTGCGCCAGTTGGCAGCAGACCGCAGGCGCCGCCTGGAGGAGTCACGCAAGTTCTGGCAGTTCTACTGGGATATGGCTGATGAGGAGGGATGGATCCGTGAAAAGGAGCAGCTTATGTCTTCACCTGATCTTGGACATGATCTTACCAGCGTCAATCTTCTACTCAATAAACACAAGGTCTGGCTACAGGCCCTTAATTTTAATGAAATCATAACATACCTTATAGCGGAGTGTGCATGTAATTCAAAATTTTCTGAGCTCTTACTTTTAATGTCCTTCTTAGCTGTTAATTTGTGTGGCCGAGTTGACCAGCTATGTATTTTCTTTGCAGCAAAAAATACACCATCAGGAGTAAAAAAATAAAACCAATCTTAGAGCCATAAGCCAACAAAAACTTTAAATGAAATGACCACATAACCATGGCTATGCTTTGGTTCTATATTTGTAATGGGTCTGACAAAGAATGATTATCATATTTTGATGGCATTTGCAGAGATTTTTATCTGAATAAATGAATCCTTTTATTTTATCCAGTTAAATGTCATATCATCTACCATATTAAGTGAAGATCCCGAACTAAATCACTTTGTGGATGGCCACATCAGTAATCTAAAGTCCATTTATTCATACTTCTTTCACTTTTCTCAAAAACAAATGAACATCATGAGCATTAACAGCACCACAATTCTGTTGCATTTTGGTTCAAAAAGGTACATTTTATCAGCATGTGATTTTTCAATATGTTTTTTTTTCAGGCTATGGAGGATGAGATGACTCACAGACACACTCACTTGACTGAGGTCCAAACTGCCAGCAACGAGCTCATTGAGGCTGGAAACTTTGGAGCAGAGCAAATAGAACAAAGAAACAATGAAATATCATCCCAATGGAGCAGCCTCATTGACTTGGCAACATACCGTAAAAAGAGGCTGAATGAGGCGGTGGACTTCTACCAAGTAAGATTGTTTTGTGATTATTGTAATACAAATAAGAAAGATATTTTAAGTACAGTTTTAATGTTTTAATATTTGCCTTGTCTTGAGTATTCACTCAATTATTTAATAAAATACCTTAAAGTAATAAATGTTGATATCTGTAACTTTGCACATAATTTCATTGACATTCCTGATATTCTAATTTTTTTGAAAATGGCCTATGTAGATACTTCTTAAACAATAGTAGTTATTGACGGATGAAGGCAGATGACTTCTTCACCTCTAACATACTTAAAATTATTTCTCTCCTATTCATTGTATAGTAATTTGTGAGGGACTTCATGCTATTAACAGGGATTCATTCAAAAACGTACATATATCGTCTGTACTTATCTTTAACATTAACATTCTAATCTTGTCTCTTTTTTTTTTTTTAAATTCAACACAAATTAATACTGTCAAACTTTCAGTTTTTCGCAGATGCTGATGATGTTGATACTTGGCTCATGGACACCTTGCGCATTGTTTCCAGTGAGGATGTTGGCAAAGATGAGGCCAGTGTTCAATCACTGCTGAAAAAACATAAGGTGAAATATCTTATCAGTTTTTACTTTTATATAATGAAAAGGTTGTATCCATGTATTAGATTTTAAAAAGATGCAATAACATTGACCAGAAAATCTTTTATCATTTTTCATAGTTGCCTAGTCGGGTAATATATTAAGTGAAAATGACCCTTTTGCTGTATGACCAAACACAGACATTCCAGCATTGTAGTTTGGGCGTAATTTATAACGCCAAAGTGCGGTAAGTTACGCCTTATGGGCAGTCCTTTTTGTATTACGGTTGAAAAGTTTGATGTGTAACTTTAGTTTTCTCCTAGACTCAGATGCATTTGCTCTTTAGTGAATCGTATTTATGTTTGGCTCTCAAGTACAGGTACCATCATAATGGTTTGTAAAAAGAAAGTGTCCTTTCTTATGTAACTGTATGGTATAAATAAAACCCAATATTTTTGTTATGCACTAAAGCTTTCTATGTTTAAAAACTGTTTCACATTTTTTTCACCCATGAACGTTATTTAATTGCAAATCACCCTCGGTGTTATTGAATTCGTTATCCTTGCTACTCCTCCAAACCTTTGGACTTGGAGACATGATCATCCCTAGTTACAACCATCTCGATATTCAATTTTTTTCTTTATATCTTTGTGAAAAGCAGAAAACAGTGATATTTTATCAAAGAGGCATTATATTCAATTTATTTTTAAGTTTTAAGTTGGTCAAGGAGTCTCACATGCCCACCGCCTTTGCATGTTTTGGGCATTTTATTCCTCTTAAGTTTGAAAAATGACTGAATGTGGCAGTTGATACTACTCTGAGACAAAATTCAGGTTGGCTGGTCTGCAAACACAACCAAAATTCATAGTAGATTTATTGATTGATAATTATTTTGTAATGTCCTTGAATGGAATATACTAAGCTACTGCTAGAGCGTATTGTGCACATATAGTTATAAATTGCTTACTATACTTGTAAATAAAACGCAGGTCACAGAGGTCCAGATTATTTACACGTTTTGAGTTGTATCATGTATCAAGTCTTTTTTTATGATTTGATGTGCTGACAAATGAAAAAGGCAAGTGTATCATTGTATTTTGAAGAAGAAAATAAAAGAAAATAATGTCATGCTTTATTTTGTGTCTTCTTTAGGAAGTGACAGAAGAACTGAAGAGCTACCAGAGTGTTATTGAGGGTCTTCATGAACAAGCTGCCAATCTTGGAGAGCAGGTAAATTGTATAATGCTTGGCTGCACTCAAAACAAAATCATAAAATATCGATTTTAACATTATATTTAAAAAAAGTTAAAGCAGTTATGTTATTTCTTTGACGGCTAATACACATAAAATATCATTTATATTCTTACCTCTATACAATCTATAACAAATACAGATCTTGTAAACAAGAAATGTATTTCTGATTTTCTTTATGCTAGGATCGTGAGTCACCTGATGTTCAAACAAGGCTAAGCTCCATTGACAGAAGGTACCAGGAACTCTTGGAATTCTCCAAGCTGCGCAAACAGAGACTCATTGATGCCCTTTCGCTTTACAAACTGTTCAATGAGTCTGATGGTGTGGAGACTTGGATTGATGAGAAGGTCAGCCTTTCTTATCCTGATCCTTTAAGATATACAGTCGCTCACTACAAAACCCTGATAGAAATTCAGCTCTAGTTTGGATATTCTATGTATCATGTCATCTGGCCTGCAACTAATTGGTATTTTTTCATATTCATCAATACCATAAGCCTCATAAAGAATTTGAATGAGGAAAGACCTGATGCTGTGTTCTGTATGCAAAATTGTAAATACATGAAGTAAAAATCACTATGTTGAGCAACATGTCTGATCTTATCAATCATGTAAGCCCTAATGGAGTTCCATAACGGCAAAAGGGATATTTTGGTACATTGCTGGATCTCTAATATTATTTGGCTATTTTTTTAGATTTTGTATCATATTTTTGTATGTGAATGAAAATATATTATACATATAACATTTTTCTTTTTCAGGAGAAATTCCTTACAACCATCATTGTCACTGATGATGTCGAGGAGCTTGCCATCATGAAACACCGTTTCGACAGTTTCGAACACGAGATGAATGCAACAGCATCTAAGGTTGCTGTTGTGAACCAGCTTGCCCGTCAACTCATGCAAGCAGAGCATCCTAATGCTGAGGATGTAGTCGGCAGGCAGAATGACCTTAATTCAACGTAAGTATTATTATACGTAATGGAAGAATAAAAAGAAAAATCTTATAATAGCTTATAATTTTCCAACATGCAAACTTCCTCACACCATGTCCTTAGACATGTGTATTAGCCCAGGCATAGGTTAGGATGTTTTTATTGTTAAATGTAAATTAGTAGTAGTAGTAGTAGTACGAGGGGTGTTCACTATGTTCTTAGCATGACAATGAAGGAATAAACCCAGAGACTTAAAATTTGGCACACTTACATTTATTTCTCTACATAGTCACCCTGCATAGTTACACATTTCTGCCACCTGTCCTTGACCTTCAAAAGTCCTTGAGAGTAAAACGTGTCATTTTGCGCTTGAAACCACTCTTCCACAGCAGAAATCGCATCTTCAATGTCTTCAAAACGGCGCCCTTTTATGGATTTCTTAAGGTTTGGGAACAGACAGAAGTCTGATGGAGCTAAAGCCGGTGAATATAGTGGATGGGGAAGAATTTCATAGCCACACTGATCAGCTGTCTCAACGGCTTGTCGTGCTCGATGAGCAGGAGCGTTATCATGCAAAAGCAGGACTCCGTTTCGAAGCTTTCCCCGTCTTCTTCTTACTAATTCAGATCTCAGTCTTTTTAGCAACCCTGAATAATACTCTCCAGTGATTGTTTTCCCCTTTTCCATGTAGTCAGTCATTATGATGCCCTCACAGTCCCAGAAACAAGACAGCTTGACCTTGCCACTTGATTGTGTGACCTTTGCTTTCTTTGGTGGGGGCGATGAGGGTCTTTTCCATTGCAAGAAAGAACAAGTCGTCATTTGCTTCTAACCGAAGAAGATGTTTGCAACAATCAGCCCTATCTTTCTTCTGATCAGCGATCAATAACCTTGGTACCCATCGAGCTGAGACCTTGTTCAGATTGAGGTGATCATGAAGAATCTTTTCAACTGAACCTACGCTGATCCTGGTTTCACTTGCTAACTGTTTGACTGTTATTCGCCTGTCCTGCTTTACTAGTCCCTCCACAGTGGACACGTTTTTCTTAGTCACAACAGATGTTGGCCGGCCTTTGCGAGGTTCATTCATCACTGACAAAAAGCCAGAAGTGAAGGAATTTGATGACAGTGCGATGTTCAACGGCTTCCATGGCAGACAATTTGTAAACAACAAATGACAACTTCCTAGGGGTTGTTTTACTTGATGCGCTTAAAGGTGCAGAAAAAAAATTCCGATTTTCCCCAAATTTTGCATGCCGTGTTCAACATAGATGATCTAGTAGTAGTAGTAGTAGTAGTAGTAGTAGTAGTTAGTAGTAGTAGTAGTAGTAGTAGTTGGTAGTAGTAGTAGTAGTAGTAGTAGTAGTAGTAGTAGTAGTAGTAGTAGTAGTAGTAGTAGTAGTAGTAGTACTAGTAGTAGTAGTAGTAGTAGTAGTAGTAGTAGTAGTAGTAGTAGTAGTAGTATTGCTTTTATTACAATCATTATAAATAATCAATGTCTTTGTTTCATTATTGTTTCTAATGAATTAGCATAAGACAAGCATTGTTTATTTATTTTCAGATGGAACAATCTTAGAGAAATGGTGGACCACAAGAGAGATGACATCAATGTAGCCCATGGGTTCCAGAATTTCAACATTGAATGCAATGAAACTATTGTAAGAAGTTTTTTTGTTTTTTTTTAATGGTATATCTATGGTTGCAACTTAAATGTTTATTTGAAGACTAGATTTAATTAGGATCTTTTTAAACAACTGGATATCTGTATTTCTTATTTGTAAAAGGTATATAAGAATGGACACATATCTCTTATTTCTATATTTGCACAGAGCTGGATTCATGAGAAGGCCAAGCTGCTAGAGTCTACAGATGAACTGGGAAATGACCTCAGTGGCGTTATGACACTTCAGCGCAGACTTAGCACCATGGAAAGAGATCTAGCAGCTATTCAGGCTAAGGTAAAAAAAAAGTTTGTAGTATTAGCTTACAGTAAAAGTCAGACTTAACTATTTTTAGAAGTAGAACAATGATTAGTATATGATTTTGCCTATCTATTCATTAATTGAATTTAACTTGTAAATAAACAAAGCAATCTAGTTGAATCCAACTACAAAGGTGTTTTAACTCCGTAATGTATTTGCCTAAAACCCCAAACTTAACTAAAGGAATTATATGCTTTTTGATCACTAGATACACCCACCTGAAAATGTATGCCATCAGAAAAGAAAGAAAAAAACGAAACATAAATATTTTTCCCACAGCTTGAGTCTCTCCAATTAGAGGCAGAAAGGCTAGAGGACCAGAAACCAGAAGAAGCAGAAGCTATCAAAGAGAAGATTGCAGAAATCAACAATGTCTGGATGGATCTTAAAGACATGGTTTGGATATTTTACACTCATTTTAAAGTAGTTTGGTTTCACAAACCGGAAACTTTTTTTGTTTTTTTGTTTTTGAGCAAACTTGTTGAGCTAAAGAGTTTTCCCTATGTTCTATTCAGGCATTTTCAAGGTGTATTTCTATAGCCATGACTTTTGGATATGTTTTGTTGCTTGTTTTTTCAATGTGTATCATGTTGGAAACATTTTTAATAGTAAAACTTAAGAGTAGTAACAATTAGTTATTATTTGTCATATTAGTCATACTGTGACGTTAGACATAATGTATAAAGAAAAATTCCTAAAAGCAACTCATGTGATAAAGTGAGCAATGAAGAATTTTTTCTCCTTCAAATTGACAGGACAATGACGTGGGTTCAAAAAATTTATAGGAAGAATTTTTTAACTCACTTTCAACAGATGTGAATAAAATTAAAGAGCTTTGTGGTAAAAAAGGAAAATTGACCTGGAATTTGGAATTGTTTTTCAAATTAAATATATATTAATTAATTTTGTGTTTGCTCTTCATGTTCTTTTTTTTTTTTCTCAGCTGAAAGAACGTGATGAAAAGCTTGGTGAGGCTGGTGAGTTGCAGCGCTTCCTAGCCAGCTTAGACCACTTCCAGGCCTGGCTTTCACGCACACAGATGACAGTGGCTTCTGAGGACATCCCCAACTCTCTGGCAGATGCAGAAAAATTGCTAAATCAGCACCAGCAGCTGCGTGATGAGATTGATAACTATGCTCCAGAATATGCCAAAAATAAGGAGTTTGGAGATAAAATTACAGAGGGAGAAGAGGATCCACAATACATGTTCCTCAGACAGGTGCAGTTTTTTCCGTTTCTACTCTTTATTTTATGTTGTTTAAGATGATTTAAGAAAGTTAATGTAAATGATTATTTAGCATATGTTCATGTAAAGTATGTTGGTAACAGCTTTTTTACAGTTAAGGCAAACTTAATTTTATTTGTCAGCATTAAGGTGTATTATAACATAGCTGCCAACCAGTACGTATAATACGTATTTAGTACGTATTCGACCTCCCGAATACGTCCTCAGTATCTGGTTGAAAAAATACGTATTTGACGATATTCAGCTAAAAATCGGGTGTCCCGTCGATCGCTCAGTAGTTGCTGCTATTTTCGGCAATAACGTCCGGTTAGCCCAGCCTTTAACACCACCCGTTCACGTTTTCATCGTCTCATAAGAGGGTAGGGATCGGCCGAGTCTCTTATCAACGTTCACTCGCGGCTCTTTTCGGTAACAAATACGGTAAATTGTGTACCACTATAGCGGCAATTATGATTCCGCCGCCGGCGATCTGTCCATCCGGGAATCCCATAGCTTTGTTCGCTACTGCAGGCCTAAGGCAGAGAGTTTGTTTCCAAGAATCCAGTTTTGGGGCGACAAGTTAGACTGAT
>RQTK01000440.1:147079-160693 GCA_003991915.1 Elysia chlorotica
ACGATCAGATAAACAATTTCGTATTTTGTAGGGCTAGGCACAATCGCTGCTACTCTTGCATACACACACACACACACACACTCACACGCATCCTCGTTGGGCGGCGCATTATTGCATTTGCTCAAAGATGTTACATACCGCACAAGATATTTTGTCCACTCTTGTTGGTTATTGTATATTAAAATATCAAGTAAAATTGGCTACTTAAAAAAGAAAACATTAACACTAGGCTACATTACTTTAATTCTCTTCACAGCTTTCACTTCTCTTTATAAATCTTGCTTATAATTATATCGTCGTCGGGATTCGGGAACATAGATCTGAGCTTAATCAAGATCTGGTATTAACGGGGAATGCGGCAAATCGGGTGTCGACGAAAAGATCGTAAATGTACGAAAATGATCGAAAATCTAGATATCCATATGGGTAATTAAAATGATCATCATCAAACAAAAATGTTAAACAATAATTCTAATCGATAACGGTGGCATCAGTTTGGCTAGAGTTGCAACACGTTAGCTACAGACAACAGCAATCATCCGTTTTTAAGTTGCCGATAGAATACATACATCCAAACAAACCTATCTGTCGTTGCGAAGTGACACTACATCTAATGAAGGTGAATCTAGATCTAGATTGTAGCTTTATATTATAAATCTAGTTGACATACGATGGTATAGATCTAGATCTAATTCTAATAAAAATCGAGAACTAGTGTAGTTGATCTTGAGGGGCGAACTGGCTCAAGTGCCAGACCGTCTTGTTCTCAGTGCCTAGTTTGAGGCCGACGGTTGGGCAAATTAAAATATGTCCTATTTGTAACCTACTCGTTACTTCAGTCAATAATGGTATTAGTTCCAAGTGCATTGCTTTGGGCATGCTAGAAAGTTTACGTTCTTTATTGAAACATCTTAAAATATTATATTTAGTTTATACAAAGCCTGGATATTGCTGACCTGGTGTTACTGACACTAGAGATAAAAATCAACAAAATTAAAAAAAAAAAAAGAAAAGAAATAGATCAAAACAAAAACACACTCCCAAAAAAGGAAGAAACTTTTTAAAGTTGTCATTAAGCATACAAGTGTTAAAGTCAATATTGATAGGTGAACTAAATAAGCTTGGCCATAAATTAGGTTTGCAGTGACTAACCGCGCTAAAAATCTGTATTTGCTTTCTCAAAAGTTGGCAGCTATGCCAACCCAACCTTTAAGTACGTTGGGTTTTTTTTTTTTTTTTTTCTTCTTACTCAATGATCAAAATCATTGATGTGTGGTGAGTCCAGTATGGTCAGCCCATCTTCTACCTGGGTTTTTTATTTTATTTTTCCAACATCAACCCCTTACCCACTTAATAGCAGTTCGACTTGCATCTACGCAGCGTTCACTCCATAGAGGAGCATACCTTTAAGTACGTGGAGTTTTTTTTTCTGAATCATATCTCAATGATGCGAGTCCGATCAGCCATCCTTCTACCTGTGTATTTTGTTTCTTTCATCCTTCTCATGATAACCTATCTAGTGCTGAGGTTGGACATTAGGCAACAAACAATCAATCAGAAGCCTAGAGCCAGGAGTCCCAAGTTTTCATGTTAAATTACTGGATTTTTACGCTTTCCACATGAACACGTTGACAGGTCTACGGTACAGTATGTCAAACTGGCTCACGTGGTAGAGCGTTAGTCTCCCAATTTGAAGGTCCTTATTTTTAAAACCCACGATTGATAAAAAAATTGGCTCTCCGTACTGACTCTGCGGTGGGGGCCTATCCACAATGTAGCCATTCTAGCACTTACATTGGACGCTAAGCTCTCAACTCAACTTAACTCTGCTTTACAACAAAAACTCGTGTTTTTCCACACCAGGTGTCCTGAGCCCGGCTGTGAGAAGGTGTTCTTGAAGTTTCTCTATTCAAAACCCACGATTGGTAACAAATTTGTCTCTCCGTACTGACTCTGTGGTGGGGGCCTATCCACAATGTAGCCATTATGTAGCAATTCTAGTACTTACATTGGATGCTAAGCTCTCAACTCAACAAAAACTCGTGTTTTTACACACCAGGTGTCCTGGGCCTGGCTGTGAAAAGGTATTCTTGAAGCTTCTCTATTCAAAACCCACGATTGGTAAAAAATTTGTCTCTGTGTAGCCATTATGTAGCCATTCTAGTACTTACATTGGATGCTAATCTCTCAACTCAACTCAACTTAACTCTGCTTTGCAACAAAAAATTCGATTTTTTTCCACACCAGGTGTCCTGAGCCTGGCTGTGAAAAGGTATTCTTGAAGTTTCTCTGTTCAAAACTCACGATTGGTAAAAAAATTTGTCTCTCCCTACTGTCTCTGTGTAGCCATTCTAGTACTTACATTGGACGCTAAGCTCTCAACTCAACTCAACTTAACTCTTCTTTGCAACAAAAACTCTGTTTTCCCTGTTTTTCCACACACAGGGGTCCTGAGCCTGGCTGTGAAAAGGTATTCTTGAAGTTTCTCTATTCAAAACCCACGATTGGTAAAAAATTTGTCTCTCCGTACTGTCTCTGTGTAGCCATTATTTAGCCATTCTAGTACTTACATTGGACGCTAAGCTCTCAACTCAACATTACTCTACTTTGCAACAAAAAATTCGTGTTTTTCCACACCAGGTGTCCTGAGCCTGGCTGTGAGAAGGTATTCTTGAAGTTTCTCTGTTCAAAACCCACGATTGGTAAAAAAATTTGTGTCTCCCTACTGTCTCTGTGTAGCCATTCTAGTACTTACATTGGACGCTAAGCTCTCAACCCAACAAAAACTAGTGTTTTTACACACCAGGTGTCCTGAGCATGGCTGTGAGAAGGTATTCTTGAAGTTTCTCTGTTCAAAACCCACGATTGGTAAAAAATTTGTCTCTCCGTACTGTCTCTGTGTAGCCATTCTAGTATTTACATTGGACGCTAATCTCTCAACTCAACTCAACTTAACTCTGCTTTGCTACAAAAAACTCTGTTTTCCCTGTTTTTCCACACCAGGTGTCCTGAGCCCGGCTGTGAAAAGGTGTTCTTGAAGTTTCTCTGTTCAAAACCCACGATTGGTAAAAAAATTTGTCTCTCCGTACTGTCTCTGTGTAGCCATTCTAGTACTTACATTGGATGCTAATCTCTCAACTCAACTCAACTTAACTCTTCTTTGCAACAAAAACTCTGTTTTCCCTGTTTTTCCACACCAGGTGTCCTGAATCTGGCTGTGAAAAGGTATTGTTGAAGTTTCTCTGTTCAAAACCCACGATTGGTAAAAACTTTGTCTCTCCGTACTGTCTCTGCAGCGGAGGCCTATCCACAATGTAGCCATTTTAGTACTTACATTGGATGCTAAGCTCTCAACTCAACTTAACTCTGCTTTACAACAAAAAACTCCTCCGCACCAGGTGTCCCGAGCCTGGCTGTGAAAAGGTATTCTTGAAGTTTCTCTGTTCATAACCGATTGGTAAAAAAAATTGTCTCTCCGTACTGACTCTGTTGGGGGGGGGGGGTGTAGACACACAACGACATAATGAACACCCCTCGTATATATAGCCTATATAGTGCTGCTCTTGAACGTTAAACCAACCCAACAAAAACTGTTTTTCCACACCAGGTGCCCTGAGCCCGGCTGTGAGAAGGTGTTCTTCTCCTCGGGCTGCATGGGCTCGCACATGAAGGTCCACAGACAGAACCTGGAGGACCTGCGCTGCAAGCACCCGGGCTGCGGCAAACAGTTCACCAGGCTCTGTCGACTGCGCCAGCACCAACAGCTGCACACCGGGGAGAAGCCTTTTGTGTGCACCTATCAGGTGAGATAATGTATGATGATAAAGGCTTAAAGCAGTCACCCAGGGGTAGAACATCGACCAACAGCTGCACACCGGGGAGAAGCCTTTTGTGTGTACCTATCAGGTGAGACAATAATTCGATCGTCCCTGACTATTCATAGAATACAGCTGAGATGGAGTGACCAGGCATGCGCAGAACCCAGTATAGCAGTTAGCCCTTTCCTGTCTCGGTTTGCCATATTCTGCAAATCCAAAAACGTTGACCCTATATAATGAAGCATCCACCAAATTGAACTAAAAGATGAAAAAACTCAACAAGGGTCTTTTAACAAATAAAACGATTCAGCTTTTATTGAGTCTTTTTCAGTACCTGTACACGAAATGGCAAAATCCTAGAAATTTAATCTAGAATATGTAAAGTTCATTATGTAAGTAAGGAAGTCATTTGTGTGCATCTATCAGGTGGGTTAACAGTAGGGAAGTAGCCTAAGTTTATTTATCTTTAAAAAAAAAAATCAAAAGAAATCAATTCTAAGTCTAGTTAT
The DNA here is from genome assembly GCA_003991915.1 of Elysia chlorotica. NCBI lineage: Eukaryota > Metazoa > Mollusca > Gastropoda > Plakobranchidae > Elysia > Elysia chlorotica. Next base: position 151,407 of record RQTK01000440.1, read on the forward strand.
CTATATATATAGTCAAATTATTTTGGAAAGGAAAAAGGTCATTCATTATATTGTACTTTTTCAATGTTTATAATATGGATCTAGCTCAAAACTGATATTGAACCTGTGCCTGATTCACCCTGGTTGCCTCCAATTCATGAGTTGTTATAAATTGTTCACTAGGTTATGTAAAATTTATAATGTAAAGAAGCCAGTTATGTGCGTCTATCAGGTGGGTTAAGAGTATGGAAGTAGCCTACGTTTATTTATGTTTAGCTACTAAAAAAAAATCAAAAGAAATCAGCGCACATAGCAAAAACTGCGCGTTGCTACAATGACTCCTAAAATTGTCAGACGTCCGTCTTGGGGTCCGTCCACAATATAGCCTATTATAGTGCTGATGTTGGACGTTAAAACCAACTCAACTCAACCCAATCACTAAAAGTCAAATGGAATCAGAGCACATAGCAAAAACTGAGCCGTGAGCTCCCCGGTTCTGTTCTGTGTTGCAGGGCTGCACCTGGGCATTTGCAACGGCAAGCAAGCTCAAACGTCACCAGACAAAGCATACGGGCTACCGCAAGTGGACGTGCTCCATATGTCAAAAACAGTTTCAGCGCTCCGAGCATTTGAAAGGGCATTTGATAACGCACAGTGGGGACAGGCCTTTTGTGTGCCCTGTTAGCGGTAAGTGCAGGAGTATTACCATTATTATGAATATTCTTAAAACTATTATTATTATTAGTATTATAACAGGCGAGACGTTTTGACAGAGGTTTATCTTTATTGATTTTTTTCACACCTGACACCAGCCACACCCTTTGATCTTAGCAAGCTAAGCTAAAACTAAGGAACATTTTTATTGCACACGTTTGTGAGACAGAGACTAAAGGCGCTCCAGGACCTTTTCAATGACAAAATTTATCATAAGAAATTAAATCTGCCGCTTACAAATGTCTTTCATAGATCTACGTTATGTCGCCTGTTATCTTTATGTGAATATGTCGCCTGTTAATTTTATGTGAATTGCAAAATCTGAATATTTTCTTCTTTTTTTCCGTGCAGGTTGTGGCAATAATTTTGCAGCCAAGAGCAGCTTGTATGTCCACCTCAAGAAGCACGACGAGTCTGGGAAGACGATCGTGTACCACTGCCCCATGGAAGGCTGCAATAATTTCTACGCCAACAAGGCCAGTCTGAGACAACACATCTTGGTGAAGCATTGCTCTCTGTCCAACAGTGAGTTGTTATTGCTTACAGTCAAATCGGGGAGCATATTAATTTTTAGGGGTGAGATATCGCCAATAGTGTACAGTGGCATCGTAGGGTGGTTGCGCAAGTGGTAGAAGATTGGTAGCAAAATTACAAAATGTCGGTCGGTGTCAGTGTAATGTGACAGTTTGAGGGAGGAGGGGGGGGTAACCCTGGGGTAGAAAATCGGCTCCAACGCAAAAGGTCTGTGGTTCGAGGCCTGGCGATTTAGCTCTCTACTGGTTGGGTCGGTACGACGAGTCTGGGAAGACGATCGTGTACCACTGCCCCATGGAAGGCTGCAATAATTTCTACGCCAACAAGGCCAGTCTGAGACAGCACATCTTGGTGAAGCATTGCTCTCTGTCCAACAGTGAGTCGTAATTGCTTGCAGTCTAGCCGGGTTGGTTGGGTTGGTTTAACGTCCAACAGCAGCACTATATAGGCTATGCACTATATAGGCTATACTTGTGGACGGACCCAAACTGACTCTGACAATTTTATGTGCTGCCACACACACGACAGGGCGGAGATACCATGACTCCTGTCTCAGCACTATATAGGATATACTGTGGACGGACCCTAAAACTGACATCTGACAATTATATGTGCTGCCACACACACGACAGGGCGGGGATACCATGACTGCCGTCTCAGCCAGTCACAATACACTAACACCGACCCAACCAGGAAGGGACAAAATCAGACATTCTGTAATTTTGTTACCTATCTTGGGCTTTGAACCAGGACCTCCATACTGGGAGACCCACCTTCAACCAGTCGTGCAAGGTTCTACCCTACCCCTCCACCACACTCTATTGGTACTCATCCCTAAAAATTAATATGCTCCCGACTAGACTGTGACCGGCTGTCTCGTGTGTGGCAGCACATAAAAAATTGTCAGACGTCCGTCTTGGGGCCTGTCCACAATAGAGTCTATATAGTGCTGCTGTTGGACGTTAAACCAACCCAACAGCCCTGTCTCGTGTGTGGCAGCACATAAAAAAGTGTCAGACATCAGTCTTGGGACCCGTCCACAAGTGATGTTTGACGTTAAACCAACTCAACTCTGAGAGTTCAGGTATCCCCGTGTTGTGTCTGTGTGGCAGTACTTAAAATTTACTGTCAGACATTTTTCTGGGGACTTGTCTACAATATAGCCTATGGAGCAGACATTGAATGTCAAGCAACTAACTCATAATAACTCACCAAGAGTTAAGTAGCTTTTTAGAAAGGCTTGGACCCCCCTCTACGTTTTAGTTAGCTCACAGAGCAATAACGTCCGCAAAATGTGCTAGTAATGCTAATAGGTGCAACTTGTCCTAGTCTTTCAAAGAGATCATAAAGTGCACAAACAGAAACTTGTTTACTGTGAAACGACACAATGGCACTTCTGTTTGTTGGATATGTCTTCTGTCTTGCAACAACGTCACTTTAAAAGTGGAACAACTTTTTGCAAATACTCATTCCGTACATATTGGTTGTTTGGAAATAATTTTTTAAATTTTTCGGTTGTTTTTTTTTTCTATCTTAATTTAAAAGATTGTATAAGGAGACCGTTTTTTCTAGTGAATTCACAGATAATCAGTTTTAAAAAAAGTTTGAGGGTGAGGGCTCTGTATTGGTCTGTTAAGGGGCTATGTTTTATGATTCAATATGCTATGGTGCTTTATGTGAAAAGGTATATATACATTATATACATATATATAAAAAAAAAACAACGAAATAGAAATAGTTTTTCATTTGGTATTAAACAGGATCACTGTGTAAGAATTCTTTTCCTCACTTTTTTTCTGTTAGTTTTCTTTGATGTTTTTTTTCAGAGGGTGGTGCTAATGTGAAAAGGTTTATATACATATATATAAAAAACCAACGAAATAGAAATAGTTTTTCATTTGGTATTAAAAGGATCTATGTATTAGAATTCTTTTCCTCACTTTTTTTCTGTTTTCTTTGATGTTCTTTTCAGAGGGTGGTGCTAATGGCAGCCAGATCATGTCCAGCTGGTTGAGTTTGTTGGCAAGTGGGGAGGACTCCTATAACGAAGAAGGTAGTGGCCTCAGTTACCTCCCTTTTAACATTTTAATAACTTTTGATAAAAATTCATTGATTCCAGATAAATATCAACCACCTTTAGGTTTTATTTTGAGTTTACAATGAAACACTTAAAACATGAAAAAAGCTGATTTTAATCTCATGCCATTTTATGTGTTGCAAAAAAATATGAGTTATGCATTTCCATTTTTGGGTCATCTTTATAACAGTGCAGCATATTAGATTTTTATAAATTTTGACGAGAGCTTACTTGTTCCAGATGCACACAAATCAATTACCCTTGGGTCTTTTTTTGACAATCGATTATCCATCTATCTTATTTTGAATTGACATTGACATGCCTTGATTTTAATAAATTTTGACAAAAACTTATTTGTTCCAGTTGTTCCAGTTACACTTCAAATCACCTTTAGGTCTTGTTTTGAGTTGACAATGAAACTACTATTAAAATGAATGAAACGCAAATAGCCGTATGAACTTTTTTTTAGCTAACAAAGAAACACTGCCTTTCTAATGAATTTAAAAAATAACTTATTACTACAAGCCATGCATGAATGACTTTAAACCTTTTTTTTTTTTTTTTTAGTTTAAGTTTTAATGAAGTAAAGCAACATTTTTTGAAGACTTTGATGCTTTACTATTTATGTTTTAGGATGTATCATTATGACTTATCGATTCCGCTTTTGTTCCAGCCACACACCAACCAGCCATGGCTGCCAGTCAAGATACCCTGCTGGCTACCGACTTCCTTACTGGGGGTGAGTAACAGAACCTTTTTTCTTTTCTTGTTTTTCGGGAGAAATGGGAACTCAGATAGTTCGGTGAGTATTGAGGAGCGAAGGGCGCAAAGGCCCTGGGGTAGAAAATCGGCTTCGGACGCAAAACGCGATTTTGCTCCCTGCTGGTTGGGTCGTTGTCAGTTTAATGTGACCTGCTGAGACATGATATTGGTTTTATAGTGCTGATGTTGGATGTTGAACCCACTCAACAACAACAACAAAAACAACTGTGAGTATTGAGTTTGAGTACAGCATCAGCGAGTCACATTATAGTTTATACTGAAACTGACCCAACCAGTAGGGGACGAAATTCGACAAATATATTAAAAATAAATTTTCAAACCAGCTACCTCCAAAACCCTATCACTCTATCTATCTATCTATGTAACTGAATTTAAAAAAAATATTTTTTTTTTCTTCTTCCAGGAGTAGTGGACCCGACGTTTCTCAACCCGTCCGCAGAGAGTGTAGTGCCAGTCGATGCCAGCTCTACGACTGGTAGCAGCTCCACAGGTGCGGTCAGCGTCAGTCCTGTCATGCCTCAGTCGACACAGCCCCAGCCACCGCAGCTACAACAGCAACAACAACAACAGCAACCTCAGCCTCAGCCGCAACCCCAGCACAAACAGATTCTGTTGCAGGGACTGCAGCTCATGGATGAGCAAGAGTTTCTGCAGGTGGCTAGAAAATAAATGTCTCGGTCTGTCTCTGTCTGTCCGTCTGTCTGTCTGTCTGTCTGTCTGTCTGTCTGTCTGTCTGTCTCTCTCTCTCTCTCTCTCTCTCTCTCTCTCTCTCGCTCATTTGTGCTATATCGACTGAACATAAGTAGGAGATCGAACAAAGAAGTTTGGCAACGACGATCAGTTTTGGACGTGTCCAGATTTGATCTTTTGAAGATATGAGCCATCACTAAAAGCACTCTGTTGTCAGACAGCGATGTCACTTCATCAGGGACAGGTCTAGTTTAATAATGAATCTCTCTCTCTCTCTCTCTCTCTCTCTCTCTCTCTCTCTCTCTCTCTCTCTCTCTCTCTCTCCTTTTCTCTATATTCAATATATATACATATTAGTCATCAAACGTCAGAACCCAAAATGACTTTGCAGATACAAAATTTTAACTAAATGAGGAAAATAAAATAAAGGCTTATTTTTACACACGTCTTTTACCAATAGTGTAAAACATACACCTACACCTGTAATGCTTTTGTCAGAAAACACCAACTTTCAGACAAAGTAGTTCCATGGTGATCAAAAGGTCCCTGACTTGATCTTTGCACAAGTTGCCTTGTCTACTGCTGGTTGGATTGAGTGTAACTTTAATGGGACCAACCAAGACAAAAGTCCTGGTATCCCTGCTGTGTCAGACATTAGTCGCAGAACCCGTATGAGATGTGGTTTTATTGCTAACGACGGACATCAAATAACCTTCGAAACCCCCCCTCCCCGAACGTTTGTCATAGACAGTAAATGTTCCACAGGTGGCATTAATCACTTATAACCAAACTTTTCATGCACGATTGTTATGTTTTTACTACTCAGAGAGATAAAGGAGTCACCGTTGCTACTAGTATAATGCATTAACTGTCTTAGGACATCATGGGCACAACATAGCCGTTACCGTGCTGACGATCCGTAAAACAAACTCACTCACTCACTCAATTTGATTGGTTGATTGAGGTAACATTTTTTCAGAGCATTAATTTGATTGGTTGATTGAGGTAACATTTTTTCAGAGCATTAATTTGATTGGTTGATTGAGGTAACATTTTTTCAGAGCAATTATTTGATTGGTTGATTGAGGTAACATTTTCTCAGAGCATTAATTTGATTGGTTGATTGACGTTACATTTTTTCAGAGCATTAATTTGATTGGTTGATTGAGGTAACATATTTTCAGAGCATTAATTTGATTGGTTGATTGAGGTAACATTTTTTGCAGAGCATTAGTTTGATTGGTTGATTGAGGTAACATTTTTTCAGAGCGTTAATTTGATTGGTTGATTGACGTAACATTTTCTCAGAGCATTGATTTGATTGGTTGATCGAGGTACATTTTTTTCCTCCAGCAACAAGAACGGATGTCCCATGTGGCGGTGGAGAGGGGCAAGAAAAGTCAAATCATGCTGGAGAACTCGCAGGGGTCGGCCCGGACTGACCCTCGAAGCAACGACATCATGAGTCAGAGAGCTCTGCGGAGGTAGGCACTCTCTCTCTATCTTTTTCTGGCTTTATCCATCCCTCCCTCGCTCCCTCTCTCTCTCTATCTATTTATTTTCCACCACCTATCTTTGCAAATGAAGGCAAAGCATGTGGTGACATAATAAATTATTATATAATATTATACATTATATATATTATATTATCCCTGCAGTTTTGATAGAAATGGATATGCCAGGATAAAAAGGTTCTATTTGGACAGAGGAAAGTTACAATTATCAAATGTAAAGATTGGCATCTTGGTTACAAAATAATAGAAACATTGTGATGAATGATTTAGTTATAAACCTGTTATACTTCTAGTCCAAACTTTTAAGTGCAACAAGTAAAGAAATAATGTTTTTAATGTCACCCCACATATACGCTTATACATATTATTTTATTATTTTCCCCATTCCTTTTTTTTTTTGGATAAAGATGGCAAAAGCAGAAAGAAGAAGAGGCGGCCAAACTGAGGGTCAAGTTGGACGAGCAGACGAGGCCCCAGCCTCCCATCGCGATGGTGGCGAGTCGAATCCCTCCGTCGTCTTCGCCCTCCATGTCCGCTTCAGGGGACTACAAGAGCCCGGTCTCAAACAATGTGTCGCTGGGAGCTCGGGGCCAGCAGTATTTTGTCGTGTCCAAATCGGGAGGATTTGGCGGGCCCACTGTTACTTCCATCAAAGGTATGTCAGAATGTCTTATTTAGTTACCTCTATTAAAATTCAATACACAAATTTTCCCTTTGCCTATAGTAACACAGGAATGTCAGAATTTTGATGAACTTATTGTGCTTTGTCTATTGCTTATTTGGTTGACTTTGTCGACAGAACATATTATTATGCTTTACCTATTGCTTATTTGTTTTCCTATGTCGACGAACTTATTATTATGCTTTGCCCTTTGCTTATTTGGTTGATTATGTCGATGAATATATTATGCTTTGCCCATTGCTTATTTGGTTGCCTATGTCGTCGGACGTGTTAAGCTTTGCCTATTGCTTGTTTGGTTGTCTTTATTACAATAACAATTGAATTAAATACACAAATTTTGCCCATTGCCTATAGTACTACAGGTATGTCAGGATATCGACGAACATATTATGCTTTGCCTATTGCTTATTTGGTTGACTTTGTCAACGAACATATTATTATGCTTTGCCTATTGCTTATTTGGTTGCCTCTATTAAAATTCAATACACAAATTTTGCCCATTGCCTATAGTAAAACAGGTATGTCAGAGTGTCGACGAACTTATTATGCTTTGCTCATTGCTTATTTGGTTGCCTCTATTAAAATTGAATGAAATGCACAAATTTTGCCCATTGCCTATAGATAAACTCGATTTTCTTAATAATTCTCGTCATGGCAAGTGTTCTAGTTATTCCGAAAATAAGACTCAAAGAGGATTTTATTAAAAGAGGAAAATTGTGCCCTCATCATTGTACAATGCTTTTGCAGTATCCCCCTTTTTAAATTTCAATATTAGCGTTTTGCGTGACTTGGCAGACTCTATGTGGATCTAGATCTATGTTTTACACATGCATAATTATGTCTTCTTCTTAATTCTGTTTGTTTCACTGTTTACCATGATAGTTACAATCAAGAGCTGCCTTTAATTTACTGTATTTTAAATTTATGAGTTTGGTGAGAGGGTGATGCAACGGGATGAAACTTAACAATATCACATCAGTCATGGTATCCCCGCCCTGTCTCGTGTGTGGCAGCACATAGAATTGTCAGACGTCACTCTTGGGGTCCGTCCACAATATAGCCTATATTTATTTGTGGAAATTGTAATAGCTAAATCAAATCTTTTACTAGCATATGTATCTTTGAGAGAGGCAAGCCTCTCCAGGCATACTGAGTCAACATTTGCTAGTACAGTAGTAGCAAACCTCAAATCTACATATATGGTTATAATAATTTTTTCCTGTCAACTTACCAGTACCTCAAATTCACATATATGATTATAATAATTTTTTCATCTGCCAATTCATCCCCAGAAATTTCTGACTTGGAGATGGAGAGCGAGGGACTCGCCGACATGCTCGACACAGACGAAGGCCCCGACTCATTCATGACTGAACTTTTCGTGAGGGACCCGGACTCTGGCATCACCTACAGGCAGACCCAGCTGCTTCAGGTACTGTGCCTTGATTATGGGTTGTGAAAATACGGGGCAAAATGGCGTGTGTGGTGGAGTGTTGGCCTCCTTCAATTGGGGGGAGGGGGGTAAAGTAAAGATTACGGGAACCCGGAGGGTAGTTTTATCTACAATCGAATCTGCTTAAATTAAGATAAACCTTGTTTAATTGTAGCTTTGTTCTGGAGGGAAGTTCTATCTACAGTAGACTCTGCTTAAATTAAGATAAACCTTGTTTAAGTGTAGCTTTGTTTGCAGGTAAGTTATATCTACAAGACCCATTCCTCATTTTATACCCTTCAGTTGCTATTTAATATAAACTTAGAATAAGAATAAATTCCTCATTTTATACCTTTCAGTTGCTGTTAAATATAAACTTTTCTAGGCTGCCTCAAAGGGTTTTGTCTTATTCTTATTAAATTTTAGGCAACAGCTTATCTCCAAAAGCGAGAAAAACAATAAATGTGTAACTCTTCTTATTTAATCCCAATAAATCTGTAACTCTTCTTATTTAATCCCAATAAATGTGTAACTCTTCTCGTTTAATCCAATGTGTTGCTTCTCATGCTTGTCCACAGGACGACCCTCCGAACCACGGACTGCTGGAGGATACAGATGCCATAGGAGGACTGGACGTTAACTTTGTGGAGGATTACCTTACCTTTCACCCAATGGAATAAGATTACCTTACCTTTCACCCAATGGAATAAGATTATCTTACCTTTCACCCAATGGAATAAGATTATCTTACCTTTCACCCAATGGAATAAGATTACCTTACCTTTCACCCAATGGAATAAGATTACCTTACCCTTTACCCGATGAAATAAGATTACCTTATCCACATGGAAAACAATTACACCCAATGGAATAAGATTACCT